>CM041781.1:221076351-221594901 GCA_023374045.1 Limonium bicolor
CACAGCCGTGGATTGGCTGGGCTTGTCCCTGAGTTTGGCCCTCTGGGAGATGTTCCTATTCTTTCCTATATGTTTAGCCATTTCCAGTAACCTATTCTAAGGTTTCTGCCCATTGTTTTCCTAATACAAGTGGCCTTATTGCTGACTGATTTCCAAGCCTAAAAGGGGTGATCTCATCAATTGGTATCAGAGAACCTTCTTGAGCGAGGAGGTGGGCAGGCAGAAGATCAAGAATAAACTTAGCCATCGAGTCATTACACACATACGAGCCTCTGACAACGAGGAAGACCCCCATGGTTGGCTGAACAAGGTGGAGGAGTTTTTCACCGCCAAATCTATCCCCGATTGTTTCTGGTTTCAAGCCACGGGAGAGTGTTTGGAGGGAGAAGTTTTTCGCTTGTTTGAAGGGTGTGGATAAATTTTGGTGAGCTACCTGGGCTGATTTCCAAAAACTACTTATTGAAAGGTTTGAAAAACCGGTTCAATCAGAGTTTATTTGCTCAGTTATGAAAACAGAGGCGGAACAAGTTCGGTGGGTGGAACTAATCGAGATGGCAAAGGCTGTGGGGTTTGCGGAGGAAGTGTCTTCCAGAAACCACAATCGGAGATTGATGGGAATGATAATTCCGTTGCCATGAAAAAAGGGAAGATTCCGAGGTGGCAGAAGAAGTCAAGAAAGAGAATACACAAGGAGAAGAAGAAGGCGGGAAGGTAGAGATGCCAAGAAGGGGAAGTATCTTGTCATCGACAAAGTAAACTCAATGGATTTGGAGAATCTAGCAATCATGTTGGATTGATTTAATTCGTAACAATTTTCATCCTAACCCTAATTCCTTCCCTGTTTGCAGTAGCCGTTACCCCAGCTCCACTCTCAAATTGCTCAAATCAATATATATTCCCTATTTTACCGCTACCTCATCCACGTCTAACTCAATGCTTAGTATTCCCACGCTTAATCAACCTCTCAACAGAACACAGTCTTGGGTCAATGGCTCAGAATTCAGTCAACCATCGTCACACCAAAGCGATTTGGCAGAAGAGTTGCCTAGAGAAGGTTTCACAGTTGGGATCGGGACAATGATTACCCATGAAGAAACTAGAATTTACTGGGGACTAGAACTGAATTCTCAGGGAAACAGTTTGAAAGACTCAATTGTTTCAACTCTAGTGGACGATTCGGTGCATCACCACCTTGAGGACAAGGTGGTTGCCTATCGGGGAGGGAAGGATGAAGGAAGATACAATAGGCTTGGCTTCACTATGTTACGACCAGACGGGCCCCGACACCAGTGGCGTCACCAGAAGAGACCAAATCGGTGTCACCAGGTGAGATCGAATCAAGACCAAATAATCACCAATTTTTTTTTAGGCACCACCTCGAGGGCAAGGTGGTTGATCGGGGAGGAATGATACAACCGGACAAGGGAGTGGGGACCAACCACCTATTCTAAGCCAATGCAGGCACCACCATAACAGGGGACCACACCAGCTGGATAGAGAATCACATAAGTTGGAGCATTTCCACAGACGTTAGGATGTTTATCTGCTTTTCTCTTTCTTTTTGTCTTTTTTTTTTCTTTTCTAGCTAGTATAAGTAGTAAGTAAGCCCTCCAGTAAAGGACACCTCCGAAGATTATCCATTTTGGCCACAACCGTGGATTGGCCAGGCTTGTCCCTGAGTTTGGCTCCCTCTAGGAGATTGTTCCTATTCTTTCCTATCTGTTTAGCCATTTCCAGTAACCTATTGTAAAGCTTATGTCCATTGTTTTCCTAATACAAGTGGCCTTATTGCTGACTGATTTTCTAGCCTAAAAGGGGTCATCTCATCAGTTGTATTCTGGTATTTTTCGATGATATATTGGTGTTTAGCAGAAGCTTTGACGATCATTTATCTCATCTGCATCAGACTTTGGCTGTTTTGTCAAAGCATCAGCATAGAGTTAATAAGAAAAAGTGTAGTTATGCAAAGAGAAGGGTGGATTATTTGGGTCACTTTGTTTCTGGTGACAGGGCTGTAGTGGATCCAGCCAAGGTACATGCGATGGTGAACTGGCCAGGACCAAAGACAGTGAAAGAACTTATTTCTTGGGTTTAAGCTACTACAGACCTTTTATTCAAGGATATGGGCTGATTGCTGCTTCATTAACTGCACTTAAGAATGGATTTGTTTGGTCTGATGCAGCACTGGTGGCATTTGAAGAACTTAAGAAAGCATTATCCTCTGCACCTGTTTTGCCCACTCCTAACTTTTCTCTGCCTTTCGTTGTGGAGACTGACGCATCCGAGAAAGGTTTAGGAGCTGTTCTTATGCAGCAGGAATGACCTATTGCTTTCTTAAGTCGGGCTTTATCACAGAGAGCTTTATCTAAGTCAGTGTATGAACAAAAATTGATGGCTGTTGTGCTTGCAGTGCAGAAGTGGTGCCACTATCTGCTGGGAAGGAAGTTCACTATTAGGACTGATCAAAAGAGTCTTAAACATCTTTGGGAACAGCGTTTGATGACTAGGAGCAGTATAAGTGGGTCACTAAGTTGATGGGGGTTTGATTTTCAAATCTATTATCATCCTGGAAAAGAGAATTTAGTGGCTGATGCTTTGTCTCATGTTGAAGAAACTCCACAATTGCATCAGCTGTCTTCAGTCCTTTTTGATGGATGGATAAATTTGACAGAGGAACTATCTCAAGATCCTAAGTTGACTAAAATCATTCAAGATCTTTTAGTTGCAAGCGACAGATATCCTGGTTATAAGTTGAAGCAAAGTTTCTTGTTTTACAAAGGTAAAGTGGTGTTACCTTGTGCTTCACAATTTATTCCTCAGATTTTGCAAGAGTTTCATGAGACTCCTATGGGTGGTCATTCTGGGTTCTTGCGGACTTTTAAAAGGATTGCTGGAGTAGTGTTGTGGTCGAGGATGTGTAAGCAAATTAAGGAGTGTGGGATCTTGTGATGTGTGTCAAAAGGTTAAGTATAGCGCTTGTTCCCCTGCTGGTCTACTGCAACCTCTACCAATTCCTTCTAGAGTGCTGGAAGATATTTCTATGGATTTTATCACTAGATTACCTAAGGTGCAAGGATATGAGGTAATCTGTGTGGTTGTGGACAGATTTACCAAGTATTCGCATTTCTTTCCACTCAAACACCCGTTTCAGCTTGTGATGTAGCTTCAGTTTTTGTTAATGAGGTGGTGAAGTTGCATGGTATTCCTAAATCAGTAGTATTTGACAACTGGCATGTTTGTTATTAGCCAGTTGGCTTGTTTGTTAGCAGCCGGTTGTATTGCTTGTTGCTGCGGAGTGGCCAAGTGAGCTATTAGTAGGGTATTTGGCTGTGTAAAGAGGATCTCGATTGACTGAATAAGATTGGCCTCAGGAGTTACCTTTACTCTAACAGCCTACCACCTTGCATGTTCTCTCTAGGGACTTCTTAGATGTTTGTAATTCCTCTGAAGAGATACCATCTTTCCCTTTACCATTAAGTTACAAGTTTTGCTGTTATTCCCTGTTTGGTTCAATTTTTTTTTCCCTTCATTTTGCAATAGTATGGCGTATCTCCTGAAAGACTCAGGTCGAATGATCGGCTCTCAAGTTTCTTCAATATCTTGACAACCAGCACTGATCAGGAAGATAAGGTACAGTGCAATCAAACCCCGCCCAATATGTCTCATTTGATTACTGGAGGTTCGGCTCCTTTTGTTGATGGGTAGACTACTTATTCATCTAATTCCATACCTTTATGATTTACAGGTTTATGTTTCCACGGTACATGCACGTGGATATCCTGTCACCGCCTTTCAGTGGCATCCAGAGGTATAAAAAAAAAGTTACAGCTGCTTTCAAGCATACATTCTGAAATACTAGTATTTTTTCACCTGTAAACAGAGCAGTGAGCTCATAATAATTGGGGGGTGGGGGTGTCGATTTTACAGAAAAATGCTTTTGAGTGGGGATTACCGATGATTCCACATTCAGAAGACGCAATTCAAGTGACCCAGCATGTTGCAAATTATTTTATCAGGTAAAGGAAAGCAAAACTGTAAAACATCTCTAGGTCTGGTCTATTTATTGCACGTATCACACTTGTATTCTAATGTAGTAGTATGAGTGAAGACCCTCTTGTATGACAACCTGGAGATTGAAAGAAAAGTGTTCATGCTTTACTTGTTAGGACGGATACAGAAGGGGTTATTGTTTAGGATAGGGTCTTAGGGGTAATTTTGTACTTAGCTAGTATAAATAGATGGTGAGAATTAGGAGTTGGGCATCGTGGAATTGAGTAGAGAGATTAGGCCTCCTAGGAGGATTGTGGAGGGAGATACACCTCGAATCGTATCAATTGGTATCAGAGCTATGATTTAGCCACGATTCCAGTAATGACGGTGGAAGTAGCGTACAACAACAAAATGTTGAATGAAGACGGCGGTATTCCCAAGCCCCCAAAATTTGACGGTGTCGATCCAGAAGGGTGGCTATTCAAGGCCGAATTTTACTTCACGTACTGCAGAATGGAGGATGCCGAAAAATTGGAAGTGGCGGGGGAGTACATGGAGGGAGCAGCTCTTCTCTTCTTCGAGTGGATCTGGACCTACTTCAGACACATTTCTTGGACATTCTTCCAGGGAGTGTTGGTTGAAAGGTTCAAGGGCTTTGAGAGAAAAGAGTCTTCACTTCTGGTGTGCAGTTACTCGCGCGCTTCGTCAAACAATCAAGGGGGAAAGCACGATCGATCGAGGCAGACGGAGGAGGAAATTGAAGTCCAGCAAGAAGAAACAACCAACAGCGAAGAAGAGATTGAGTTTAGGGTTGAAGAATCGAAAATCAAGATGTGTACAAGGGATGTAAAATCAGATGATTCGTAAGCTCCCATCACCGTGCAAGTGGTGACGATTAAGAGAACACAAAGAAATGTTGGGAAGAAGAGACTGAAAGCGAAGAGGAGGAAGAGCAACTTGGATCGAACGGTTCAAGAAGAGACAATTCATTCAGCAAGTGTTAGAGAAACTGAAAGAAGATTGAGGCAAAGGAAATTTGACCGGCTAAGGAGAAAGAGGAAGAAACTGATTAGGAAGAAGAAAAGAGAAAGGAGGATCAACTGGTCCAAAAAAAAAACCCCAACCCTAGTCGACCGGTCATTCGCAATCAAACAGGTTTTGCGTCAAGGTCGAATTCATCTTGGTGGGCTAAGCCAGACGCAGCGAGAGGAAGCTTGATCGCAAGCGAACTGGTTTCACCCTCGGTGAGTCTAAAATCTGAAATTCCAGAAGAACCGTCTTATCCTTCAATTCGTCAACCTTTGATCTGCCGCAATGTACGGGTTAAGGTAATTCCAAATCGAGGCAAGAAACACTTGCAGGAGAGGGAGAAACGAATCAAGAAGAAGAAGAAAGACAGGAGAATTCAGAGCAAGATTTCCAGGTTCCACTTCCCAATTTCTAACCGTACATCGATCATGGCGTCCCAAAATCGAGATTGTCACTCAGCTGGGCGTTCTCCAGCGGGTTTAAAGATGCATAATCGTCTCCGTTCATCCGTCCACCTTGTGCAAGCAGAAGACACGAAGCGGATTATAATGCAAGCTACTCGCAGTTTTTTTCCGTCGAAGATCGAGTGGTCGTACTCAGAGGAGCAAGTCTGTTCTGTTATACAAACCGGGTCAGGTCTGGTTCAGTTTCTGTTGGGCTAAATTGGGCTGTCAAGATTAGAAAATTTAAGGAACCTCCTACTTTGAGCAGCCGGTACTCTAAATCATCTCTGAACTTGCCCAATTCAAGATTTGAACCTAATTTCTCAAATCAATCTCGGAGCTCTTCATTTTCATTAGTCGGATTCTTCTACTCCAGTGGAATGTGGAAATTGACGTCGGTCTGGAAATCGGAAGGGGGAGCTGAAGCTGATTAGGGGTGGTATTCTTCTTCCCACCTTTGGCTTGTCGGCTATTTCAGTAAAACTGAATATCAAGTGAAGCAACTAAGCTCTCCACCTCCTGATTCAACAAATTTTAGTTCCTGGCCGCTACGCTCGAATGACTGACCATCTGAAGACTTCTTGACCCTCCAAGCTGGTCTGTGCAAGCAAAACAGAATTCGAAGGCAGAGTGGCTGATTGTCTTTGTTTCCTTAGATTGAAGATAGATTCGTTGGTACTGTTGCAGCCGCTTTTGACCACTGCTGTTTTTTCTTTTCTTTCCAACCTTGAGGATAAGGTTGTTTTTAGGGGGGGAGTGATGTTAGGACGGATAAAGAAGGGGTTATTGTTTAGGATAGGGTCTTAGGGGTAATTTTGTACTTAGCTAGTATAAATAGATGGTGAGAATTAGGAGTTGGGTATCGTGGAATTGAGTAGAGAGATTAGGCCTCCTAGGAGGATTGTGGAGGGAGATACACCTCGAATCGTATCATTACTAGAGCATATATTCACTTGTTTCATATTTGCAGTGAGGCAAGGAAGTCCTTAAACAGGGCTCCAAATGGTGAAGTGCTCGACAATCTAATTTACAATTACAGTCCCACTTACTGTGGGAAGGCTGGGTGAGTTAAAAATGTCCTCCTCCCCTATTTTTTGTTCTTGTTTCATAGTGTCATCGGAGTATGTGAAAAGCATGTCCATCCCTTGTTGAGTGCAGGAAAGGGTATGACGAGGTCTACATATTTACATGATCATAATAATCAATCCTCAAAAGAGGACAAAGCACATCTTCCTGAAGTTCTGCCCTCCTATGTACAAAACCGTGCGTTAGCGTTAGTTCTTGCATTGATATCAATATTTGAAGACTGGGAATGAAAATTATTGCCAATTCTCCCGTCTGATGGGGTGTAGAAAGTAATGGCTATCGTTTCTCTGTTAAAAAGATTGTTGTTACGGATTGGATGCTTTGTTACTTAAATGCTTCTGATCTGAATTCTATGTAAAGACCACCTGCTGCGTGGAAATGTACATTTATAAACAGTTAAATAGTTTTAGACAATCTGTCTTTTACCCCTACATGTTGTGGATTAGGCAAACCATGTAATCTTACAAACAAAATAATTATGATACAGGATGACACTTGAATTTCTTATGAACTGTGTTTGAAAGTAGATATAATCATACTGATTTAGACAAGAAGAATACTTTTATTGGCAACTCTCCTTATAAATTGTTTGTATGTTGTCTCCTGCAGATTGATTCTTAATATTTCAAAACCTTCTTCCGCTAATGGATGTGTAGCTTAGTTCGATCTCATCATGAAACGGGTGATTTGGTTTGCCATGGACCAAAATTTTATAGATTTTAATTAGCCAGTTCGGTTAAGATTAAAATCAGTTTAAAATTTGATAATAGTTGTTCTGACCACTCTAAGATGGAATTCTGCTGAGGTCTTAACAATGGAGGTCTCGCTTCTCCCTCTAGGCGGGAGTCTTATACTGCTCTCTCCCGGCTGTAGTCTCCCATGTCTCTGTTACCTCGGAGATCCTAGGTAAGTCCTGATAAGTTTTTCCTCTTCATGTCATTGGCTCCCGTTTTGCGGTTGCCCGACCCTCCGCCAGTAATTTTTGGAAACAGTATTTTTGCTCATCATCAACGGCGATTGCGAATGGGGGAATCTCTGTCACCCACACATGCAACATCACTCCCACCCGATGCAGAATCGTTCGTTCATTTCCTTCTGTGAGGCGTTTATCATTTTTGCGTGTAATCATGCGCTTCGTAACTTCTGCTGTCGTCCAGCCAAATCTTTGCATGAGGTCAATCACGGTCGGACGACTGTTCTCCTTTGGCTCCTGCATATTCCATCTTCACATATTTTCGGACCAATCTTGTAGGAGCACCATTTGTCTTCTTCGATCCATGCCCTCTCTGTTTCTGTAACACTTTTTCTCCCTACAATCCTCATCTATTCATAAAATTCCCCACAAATGTCTCTGCGTATGGTTAATGATTCTTTTGTTAATCTCGATTAAAGTCTCCTTGCTCAATTTTACTCACCTTTGAAACTATTAGATTCTCTAAGGTTGGACCCGGTTTATTCCTCGTTGAATTCGAATCTGTCGAGGTTTCGAATGCTGTACTAATCAGAGGTCCATGGTCCTAGTTCTCACAAAATTTATATCATCACAAAGTAATTGTTTCTTATAATTTATATCATTAAATCTTGTTTAAAGCTAATTCTCAAGAAAAAGGTTGGTGATTTTATGTCATGAAAATAAGTCAACTATCCGGCAAAATCTTTTTCTAATATGCATACTAAAAATCTTATCCTTAAACACTATATAAGAAAATATTCTCTCTCTCTCTCTCTATATATATAATAACTGGAAAAATACAGAAAATAATTTAATGAATCAACAAACTTAATAAAAAAAAGCAACACAATAACAAAAAGGTGCTTCATAGTTAAATAATTTTTAGTTGTTGTATTCACTATAAAATTATTGTGTGTTTTAGGGCATTATATATAAATCCCCATCCATAATGCCTCTTCCAACATAGAAAGAGTTTATGAAGAGATATGTGCAACCTTTGACCTCTTTGCTCTCCTATGTTAGTTGGTCCCATCTCATCTCTGATTACTAGTCGAAAAGGAAAATCTTATCCATATGAGTATGTAGTTATAGCTTACTATACAATCACCAATTGTAATGCTGTTTGGATAGATTCATACCGAATGAAATCCTCAAAATTTTGTAGTTCGCTTTTCTTATATTGATTTGCAATTCATGTTTTTTTTAAAAAATCTATACATTAAATAAAGAAAAATTGCACTTTTAATTATTATAATGGAAGCATAGTTTTCATATATAATTTTATTATATACAAAATATATAATTTATATACATCTAATGTATATTTAATGCGGCAAAAAATAAATAGATGTAGGTCTTACCAAAAGTTGTACTGCTTCCTTAAAAAAAAAGAAACATTCAAGATTTGAGCCAATTGTACAAAATACCCCCGAGGTTTAATTTTCATTACGAGATAACCCTACTGTTTTATTTTCTTTATGAGATCCTCCTTAAGCTTCAGTTATATTACGAGATGCCCATTTGTTCAAATTCTAATATATTATATTTTTTATATCCTAATTTCACCCTCACACCAAATGTCCCTGCAATGACATTAGACATATATAGTCAAAGTTTTTTTAAATTTAAAACTTAAATAAAATACAAAAAAGTAAAGATCATAAAAAATTTGAAATCAATTTTTAAAAAGTGAATATAATTAAATAAACAAAAAACATAAATGGAAATGACTAAATAATACAAAGTTAAATTATTTTGAAAAATAAACATAAATTGTTAACAATGACTTAAAATTGTAACAAAGTTATAATAATAATATGAAGAATGTTAAAAGTAACATTTTCATATAGTACATAGAAAAACTCAATATTTGAAATTATAAAAATAAAGTATAAAAAGCCATAATATAGATCATTTTTCTTGTGATTATTGATATCAATAATATATATTTATTAATTTATAAAATTATTTAATAATTTCTTATATTTAGTATAGTTGTTATAACTTTTTTACGATATTAAGTCACCACTATAATGGTTTTTAATTATGGAACAAATATTTTTCTTTAATAAATTAATTTTCTATTGTTTAATCATTTCTATTTATTTTTAAATTTTAAGATTTTTTATTCCTTTTTGTGTATTTTGTTTAAATTTTAAATTAAAACAATTGACTATAAACCTTTGAGGTTATTGCAGGGGCATATGGTGTGAGGGTCAAATGGGTATATGAAAACTATAATATATTAGAATTTGAACGAAGGGACATCTTGTAATAGAATTAAAACCTCAGGGATATCTAATAATGAAAATGAAACCTCAGGGGTATTTCATAAAGAAAATGAAACCTTAGTGTATCTCGTAATGAAAATGAAACCTTAGTGTATCTCGTAATGAAAATGAAACCTTAGGGGTATCTCGTAAAATTCACTCCAACCTTACTAGTACCTCGTTAAATTTCCAAAAATAAAAAATTTGTACTGCTAAGTTGTAATTAGAGGTGCTCAAATAGGCGGGCGAGCCGGGCCTGAAAATAATTTTTGTCCAGTCGGATCTGTTTCTAGTGGGTATGCTTTGACGCTTAATGTCCGGTAGCGTAGAGAAGGCTTGGTAGCAATTCGGTAGCATGGTTGGAAGTCACTCCAGCTCACTAAAAATGAATTCAATTACACCATAGGGGCGTAGCGGCAGAAGAGCAAGAGGAATTCCTACTAGGCAAGAAGTAGAGATGATCAAAACTGACCCGGCCCGGCGGCCCAACCCTGCCCGGCCCGAAAATAAAGCCGAAAAGCCCGTCTAGAAAAAATTCTGAGCGGGTTTGGACAACAAATCAGGCCCGAATGAAAAACTGGGCCAGGCTTTGGCAAAATTTTAGGCCCGCAACTAAGCCCGGCCCGACCCGATTTATTATTATTATTATATATATATTTATAAATATAATATAATACTCCCCTTGTTTTCAGTATATGATTTGTTAGATTCTTTCACTAGTTTCAATAAAAGATGTTCTACCCTTTTTTGTGATATGCTTTCCAATTCTACCCTCCCATCTTTTATTTTACAACTCTAATTTCAAATTATTTCAATTCTTAATGCAAAAAATAAGGGTAAAATAGTCTAAACTTTTCCTCTTTAATTCTTATGCCTAGAGTTAGAAAATTAAGTACTGAAAATGGGAGGAAGTATATATTTAAATTAATTTTATATAATACCTTGTATTATTTATTTAAATTATTAATATTACACAACATATATTCATATTAAATTTAATATATATTAATATTATATATAGTCTCTATATTTTTTCAAAAAAACTAACAATATTATAAAAAAATTATTAAATCGGGCCAGGCGAGCCGGGCAATGGCAAAGATTAAAATAAGTCCAGGCCTAGCCCGGCCCGGCCCGAAAAATTTTAAAACGGGCTTGGACAAAAATATAGGCCCGTTCGGGCCTAGAATTTAATGTCGACCCGGCCCGCCCACCCATTTGGTCAACTCTAGCCAGAAGGGAAGCCTACGCCTAAGAGAATAGGCTCAACTGTGGAGGTCGGGGTTAACCTGCTTTCTTTACCAAGCGCAGATCCTTGTTTGGTTTAAAAAGAAAAGATGTCCATGAAATGAGAAAGAAATTGGTATAGTAAGATTCAATACCAGCTAATTCCCCTATTGATTAACCTAGCTCGGTTTTTTATTTTTCAGGTCGGGTCGGGCTAGGCCCGGTTTTTTTCTAGCTCTGCCGCTACCTAGTCCGTCCGGCTCGATTTTTTTTTAAATTTTTTAAAAACCGGGCCGGTTACGGCAAAATTTTGGGCGTGAGAAAAGTCCGTCGGATCTGTTTCTAGTGGGTATCACTAGTAGAAAAAGACCCTACCGCAGCGGTTGTTTGGTACCTATGGCAGCGGTTGTAAACCGCTGCGATGGGTGCCGCCGCGATAGGTGAAACACCTACCGCAGCGGTTCTTTTAACAACCGCTGCGGTAGGTACCTATCGTAGCGGTTCTACAACCGCTGCAGTAGGTACTCTACCGCAGCGGTTGTTAAAAGAACCGCTGCGTTAGGCCTTTTTTTTTTAAAAAAAAAACAACCTATCGCAGCGGTTGTTGAAGGAACCGCTGCGATAGGTTATTTTTTTTTTTGTTTTTTCCATTCCACCCTACAATTCTACCACACACACCCAAAATCAATCAAACCTGTTAAGATATAGCAATTAACAATGCCACCACAGTGGGGCATTAGATCAACCATTTCACCATTTAAATAGCCACCAAACTTATCTACGGGCAATAATCCACTTACATTTACAAATTTGAGCAAATTAATCAAATATCACAAAATCTTTACAGAAACCACAATTTTCCTTGAGAATTTCAAAATATCATACTTAATCCTACCAAACCCTAAAAGCAACCTACATTAACAGTCATGAATTCTGCCCATTCTTCGAGCACCTCGTTATATGTCATTCACCATAACCATCTACCAAGTCTTCAAAAGCCTTGAAATTAACACAAAAAGAAATATGATTAGTTGCTAATAAACTTTGAGTTTAAGAATCAATGTTAAAAATTATCTACAAAACCAAAATATTTCGAGAATGCTACTTACCTTGTCTAGAGACTTCTTGGCAAGAGTCTCGGTCCCGCTATCAAGTCACTCATAAACCGAATGACATAGTAGCCACATTCCGAACCTCCCGGCTGCTGTGGACACTGCACATTCATATACGATATTCAAAATCAATTTAACACATAAATTATAATACTGTTCCTATGTCAAAACTAATGACATATTACAAAATTTGAATAAGGACTACAAAAATACCTTGACTACATTCCACGGAATGCTCTTAAATCTCTCTCCCCGGACATTCGTTAGTACAGATACAAAGGCACTAGAATTCATACACACAGATAAAGTAAAAGTTATCAACCGGATGATTAAGAAATTACTAAAAATTGATAATTAATCAAGTTAAGTAAATTCATCACCTCATCAACATGTTATATATAAGTGGCCTCTTGGGACGCAGAGATGCTGAGTCAAGCTGCAGGACTCTTGGGCTTTTTAGACAGAGAACGAGCAAAGACCAGTGTCGGCTGTTCATAGATTACAATACAGGCAGAACTTAATTCAATCAATTACATAATACAAATATCATAATTTTTAAACTAACTTAACATTAGATAAAATTCTTACACTTGATGAAGAGGCAGCATTATGTAAGATTTATCTGCAACTAGACACGCATGTATCACATTCGACAAGTACTGGACCAACGCTTGGGGGTCAGATCCCATATTAGCTTCGGAACAGTAGTCAGGGCATAAGAACCCGAAACTACTATTCTCATGTATTTGGACCGCCTTGTCATCAATAAACCTGCACAATATAAAAAAACCAATATTATGAATTTAATTTTCAAATATACAGAGTAAAATGTGTACAACGTATGGTAATTACTCACATGCAAGCCGATTTGAGAATCGACGCACTCAACCAATCCTTCTTGAACAACTCCACAAAATCAGTAAGATAGATTTCAAAACTCTGAGCGCCTGTATAGTGAAAGAGATCCGGTCTTGGTTCCATTGTAATCGAATCTCTTGCTGGCGGCGTCATCAACAGTGTGGAGTGCAATAGTCTCAGCTTGGGGGGTAAGGCGTTCAGAACCGCCGGTTGTAGCAAATTCGATCTCATCGCAACTCTAGTCGCGGATGCCATCGAAGGATTAGCTGGAGCAACAACAACTCTCTTTCCTTTTGCCTTACCAGAATTTGATTGAATGTGTTCCTAATATATTAATTTAATAAGTATATGTTTCTACTCTAAGATATGTTAAAGAATAAGTTTTTTCATGGGGTTACCTGCTGCTCCCCAAGCTTAATCAATCTACTGGGCCACTGTACTGTCATGGATTCAGCTTGACGAAGGGTGGATATGTCTGCAGTGGGCACCGGTATCTGACAATCCGCGTAAGCAGGCGCGTAACCTTCAACAATCACCCGGCCATGGTACTCTCGGAGCGCTGCATTCCTCACGGTGTCTCCAGCACAAGACTTGAAAAGTTTTCCCCACCCTACTTCGACTTCGTCAACGCCAATCTCTTGGAACAATGTGCAGTCAATCGGTTGCTAAATTTTCAAAATTAAAGATTTTAGATGCACATAAACAAGTGTATAATTTGTTTTTTTTGGTATTCGTAGTTAACATGTTGTTCTAACCTTGAGAGATGAATATGGAAATGGGTTGACGGAGTGAACACTACTGGGAGGCACTGTTGCGGGCTCTGATGCTTGTGCCTGATCTGGCGGTCTAGAAACCTCCTGACTCATCCTCTCAGATCGGATCATATCAATAGCTTGAGCGATCGACTCCCGAAACTCACTTCGTAGTCGCTGCTCGAGCTCCGCATTCTGGCGTAAGTGCTCCTCATATGAAATGCTCCCTCCTGCACCGTGTCGGACCCAGGATTACCGAAGGCTTGGCGTTATACCGACATGACCACCAAAGCCTACTGCACGACCCGGATGATCCTTCTTCCCGAGAGCGCGGGAAAGTGGATCATCCTGCCTAACGGGCTGCCAACTGCCCTGGGTGATCTGGGAGCTTAACTCTTCCTGTTATGGAGTTTAATAAGTCAATAAGGATACTTCGGTTTATTTAACTGCTATTGTTACTCTATAAATATAATAAACATTTTTTAACTAAAAATCACTTACCATTTGGTTGATGACATCTCTCGTGGCGTCATCATACTCAGCAGGTGCCGCCGGATTTGAAGGTTTCTTCCGTCGACTTAAGTCCCAAACCTTCATCCTTCGTTCGCTGACATTCGAACCAGCTGGCAGCAACCCCTCTTTCTCCCACTGCGGCACACGCTGAGCAATACTTGTACTCCCCATGTGATTGGGGTAACGATTTTTTTTTGCATTTTGTTGTTGTTTCTCATGTATAGCCTACATATATGTATGAAAAGACAAATTATGCAAATAATATATGAAAAAGACGAATTAACCAAATGAACTCTAAGGACACTTTAAACATTTATCATACAAAAGAACAACTACTAGTGTGAAACTCACCTTGAACTCAGGGGTCAAACGCCTCTGAACAAACTCATTCCACTGCTCTTCAGTAATTCCATCATATTTTTGCCACGGTGGTCTCCGATCATCCACATCTTCACCTTCTGCCTCCTCTATCTGTGCGGGCTCCTCACAGTAAATGTACTGCCTCGTGAGAAGAGATCTGAAGTCTTTGAACTGTGTGGCAATCCCCTTCATCACATCATCCTTCAGAGAAGGATCTATACTGAATCGGTCCTATATGCACACAAAAAAATGGATTAGTGTAAAATAGTAACTATATAATCTTAAAACAAACTATTAAGTGTAACAAATACCTTGAGACGTTCAAATATCTGCTCCTTCAACGCCTGAGGCACTTGCTTCCAATTGTGGTTTATATTGAAATATGAACTCACCAAATGCCTGGCTAGAGCAGTGAAATCATTTTTCCAAGTACCCGTGGGCTGATTAAACTCATTGAACTCCAAAGGCTTTGTCGGGGGGCCTCTATTTGCTTTCAGCCCACGGGTTGCCCCTCGTTTTTGGGTTTCTTGAGAGGCGGAGGAGCAACTTGTATCTCTTGTCCTTCCTGTGAAGGCCCAGCTGTCTCGGTCTGCTGCGGGGTGGTCTCTACGTCTGCTTTCTTGATTTCTTTTTACCATCGTGTGGTGCGTTTTGCCGGTCTACTATCCCCAGTCAGGAGCAGCTGCCCTATGGGATCATCAATAGGATCATCATCCACTGAGGAAAAAAACACACACACATTAGATCAATATTCATGGAACGATGATAATTGCAAAAATAAACATAAATAATTAATTATGATAACTTGTAACAACAATAATACGAATTATATAATGTAATTAACACCAATGGGTTACCTAGACATAGTAACATATATCATGATCTGTTTTCTACCCAAACCCCCTCATTATGGTCTGATCGAGCGTAGATGGTCTGAACATCATCATTTTGTAAATCATCAGTTGAATCATGCAACCCTGTATGCAATGATACTGTTTCATCTATCATCTCATTATCATCATCGTCGTTGTTTTCATCCTCAAACAAAACCGGTCTTCTCCCGGGAAGAACAACATACCATCTACTAGCTTTTGGGTCTTCAACATAAAACACCTGTTCACAGTCTTTACCCAACACAAACTGATCTTCCTTATTAGTTGTAACACGTGAAAGATCAACCAAATAAGTCCTTTATCATTTTGGAGTCCATGTCGGTTGTCCACCCAATTGCAGCGGAACAATAGAAACGAATCAATGTGATAGTTTAGTTCCCATATGTCCTCTATCACACCATAATACCAACTACTACTGCTCATTGGTTGAACCTGGTTACCTAGACCATATTCAGTCACCGATGCTTCAATTTTACCCCACTGTTCTGATGTATTGATTTAGCATCTTGGCGTGCAGTGTAGTATGTGCATCCATTAATGTCATACCCTTCAAACGATACAATATCTGTTCCAGGACCAACAGCTAGACATCTGATTTCTTCACTGACATCTTCGGGGTTCAATGAAGCTTGCTCAAACACATATTCCTTAAACCATTGGACGAATACTCGATTTTGTTCATTTTTAAGCCAGATACGGTTTTTGGTAGGGTTTTGTCGACTCAACTTAGAAATGTGAATATCGAAGTAGGGTTCAACAACCTCAAGGTGTTGTAGTACAAACAAATGCGCCTGATTAATAAGATCACGAGAGATATGAACAACCTTTTTGCCAATAACTCCTTTACCCTTAAATCTACCATGGTGACGTGGTTTGGGAATACCAATTGACTCTGCATCGTTCAAATAACTTGTCACGAATTCTGTGACTTCCTCAGTCACTGCTGCTTCGATGATACTGCCTTCCGGTCTATATCTGTTTTTCATTCTACCCTTCAGAATCCCCATATATCGTTCGAAAGGATACATGTAACGTAGGTAGACCGGACCACACAATTTGATCTCTCGGACAATATGCACTACTAAATGCACCATTATGTCGAAGAAAGATGGTGGGAAATACATCTCAAGCTGGCATATTGTCACAACAATTTCATGTTGCAGATCATCGAGGGTGTCTGAGTCAATTGCCTTGCAGCAGACATCGTTGAAGAAGAAACATAATCGAGTTAGAGCATTTCTGACATTTTCTGGTAATATCCCTCGTATTGCAACTGGAAGAAGATGCAACATTAACACATGATAATCATGAGATTTCATGCCTAACAGTTTCAAATCCTTCATAGAAACTAGGTTCTTCCAGTTTGAAGAGTACCCAGATGGTACCTTCAATGTGTGCAAACACTTGCAAAAACTTAATTTTTCACTCTTAGAGAGGGTATAACACGCAGGAGGTAGATATGTTCGCTTCTCATCCTCTATTGGGTGTAGTTCTTTTCGTATGCGCAACTCTTGCATATCTCTCCTCACCTTCAATCCGTCTTTCGTCTTGCCGGGTATGTTGAGCAAAGTACCACACACTGCCTCACCGACGTTCTTCACAATGTGCATGATATCCAAACAATGTCGAACAGGCAGATGCCGCCAATACGGTAGATCCCAAAAAATGGAACGTTTTTTCCAAATGTTCTTCGGCGGCTTGGATGTGTTTCCAAAGACATTTTGAATGTCTTTTACCTTTTCATACACTTCCTCTGCATTCAAAGGCAGACGAGCCACACGAGTCTCGTGCTCATTGTTGAACAGCTTTCGCTTTCTCGAACGGTAAGGATGGTCTACTGGAAGAAACCGTCGATGACACATGTAAACATTTTGCCGCAGTGCTTCAGACGATCTGAACATGTGTCATCCTCACATACCGGACACGCTTTGAATCCTTTCACCGAGTATCCTGACAAGTTCCCATAGGCAGGAAAGTCGTTAACAGTACAGAACAACATCGCCTTCAGTAGTGTGAAATTTTCTTTCGCATGAGCATCATATACCACTGTCCCTTCATTCCACAACAAGTTCAGATCGTCGATCAGTGGTGCAAGATATACGTCAATGTTATGACCAGGTTGCTTTGGACCAGAAATTAGGAGTGATAACATAATGTATTTTCGTTTCATGCACAGCCATGACGGTAAATTGTAGATCACTAGTAGCACCGGCCAAGTGCTGTGCTGACTGCTCAACGTGCCATACGGGTTCATCCCATCGGTACACAATCCAAGTCTCAGATTCCTATCCTCATCCCCAAAATGATGTTTGAATTTTCTGTTGATATTTCTCCACTGAGGTCCGTCTGCAGGATGTCTTAATTTTTCATCAATTTTTCTACCATCCGCGTGCCAACGTAAGTTCTTCGCATCTTTCGGGTTGGCAAACAACCGTTTGAATCTAGGAATTATCGGCAAGTACCACAACAATTTCACTGGACGATTTTTTTTCTGAAAGGAGGAATCCTCATCCTTGTCCTTGTACCGGGACAACAAACATTTAGGACACTTGTCTAGATGTTCGTATTCACCCCTATAAAGCACACAGTTATTTGGGCAAGCATGAATCTTTTTATATTCAACTCCCATTGGACACATCCATTTCTTTGCCTCGTAGGTGGATGTAGGAAGACCATTCTCATCAGGAAGCATATCATGTATCAGCTCTAGAAATGAAGTGAAACACTTGTCACCAACTCCATATTTCCCCTTTAAGTTGAACAAATTAAGTACAGCAGTCAATTTTGTGTATTTAACGCACGAAGGGTACAAAGGTGTCTTTGATGCGTCCAACAATCTTTGATACTCTTCCGGCTTATCGACAAAAGTATCCGCAACATTTTCTAACATTTCATCCATTTGCTCATCATGGTGAGTGGTCTCACTGTCATCGAATCCTGAATCACTTAACGGTACCGACTCATTGATGGTATTGAAGGGGGGGGGGTACTTGCGTAACGTGGATCATGAGCACTTGATGATGTTGAAGCACTAGCTGCAACAGTTTCTCCATGAAATTCCATCTTTGTAATGTGGCATGAATCCACGGGATTTAAGATGAAATCTAATTTCCTCAATGTCTACAATTTCCTTACGACCCCACAGTCAACACAAGGACATGAAATATTGTCCGCCTTTGTTCTGTCCTTGTGTTGCATGCCGCTTTGAGAAACTCTTTCAGCTTCTCATCAAAGTAGTGATCCCCTCGATCCGTACATCCAGTCACGCTCCATTCTATATGTGAAAACAAAACAAGTTTCAGATTGATTGTCTTTCAGTTTTGTCTGCATTGTATATGGAGCATGTTTCTACTGGATGTACGGTTGCAACCAAACTCAGCACTACTCTATGGTTCCAACCAAACTAACGTAGCCTAAGTACTCTAACGTTCCAACGTAACTAATCTAGCCTTATTCTAACAATCTAACACATTTAATTTAACTTCAACAAATCATTGCGTTATTAAACAAAAAATAAAGTTTAATTACTTACTTGTTTTAAGGTTGTACAGAGGAGGAAGCTAGGAGACTGCTTTGGTGATGGGCTGGGAAAGTACTGGTACAAATCCAATAGCAGATTCAGAAGACCTGACAAAGAAAAGTAAAGATTGTTATACACAAATAACAAATAAAATTAATTAATAAGACTAATACGATTCTAGAAAAAATTCGGCATGACCTTTGCGTAATCGTGTTAATCCCATGCTTATCATTAAGCATTCACCAACATCTTATTTACCACGACAAATAAATTCAACAATTGGCAGCAACCATCCTTATTTTCAATCACTCAATATTAACAACAACCACTTTTTTCGCAGTAATTAATTAAACACACAAAGAGAAAAGATAGATGAAGATGTTACCTTTTCACTCTTAGTCCACAGCAGAATAAATAAGGAAGAAGAAGTACAGACCACCCCAATTACTGCAGACAGCGGGGAAGCAAGGAAATAATATAGGGGGGGCAAGAAATCCATTATTATAATCATTATCATATTAAGAAAATAAAAAAGAGAAAAAAGATAGATGAAGATGTTACCTTTCAGCTCATGCTGCACAACAGAAGCAATGAGGAGGAAGAAAGAGACACAGAGACCACCCCAATTACTGCAGACAGCGGTGAAGCAAGGTAATAATATTAGGGGGGGCAAGAAATCCATTACTATAAGCATTATCATATAAGCACGTATATGAGGAAAAAATGTATCATCGTTTTTGTCTCCATGGTCGTATAAAATACATTATTAATTTAATGAGATTAGAGAGTGTGACTGAATTGGTGACTGTAAAAATATAGTCACTGCAAATTCCATAAAAATTAATTAAGATAACTTATAGCTATGAACTTAACTAATAAAAAGTATATTTTTTAAAAATTAATTAAGATGATTTATTAGTAACTTATAAATTAAAACTAATAAAAAATATCTTTTTAATAAAGTTCCCTATTTAATTAATCCATTGTTCTGCATACGTTTGACTACACATGATTCCAATCCTAAGCATCTGATTTTAACAAACATTGCCAGGAACAAACTATATTTTTTTATCGAGTGTACTTGTTTATTTCATTTTTGTAAAATGTTAGACATGGAGGACGTGAGAAGCTGTGACTCCATCAAATAGCTGGATTGGCCTTTTCTACACACAGTATATATATATAAATATTTTCACAATCAAAGAAAAGAATCCACGCAACTAATTAATTAAAGTAGCTTTGTCACTACATAAGATAATTATCTTAGGATCAAAACATGTTTGTACTCGGTTGTCTTCAGGCTGATCAATTCAACGCGACTCCTAAATGACCAACTTGATATCATGTTTGATTATGTTTCAGGTCAAGTCCAGCGGAAGGAAATATTGATACATAAACTTACTTATCGAACATTAGTAGCTTTTTCCAAAAATAATCTCTAGTAATATATACTGAAGAAACAAGGATGCATTATCACTAGCATCATTGTAATTGTGACGCAATATTCCCGTACCGTTTTTTACAACTTTGGGTTGTATGCAGAGGGCACAAACAGCAAAAATATCAACTCAGGCATTTATCGAACACCTTATATGCACAACTATTTATACTTGTTCAATAATCTATCTATATTCAAATTATGCACACACAACTAAACTAACAATCAATAACAATATTACAACAAGTTATTCAATCAACAAGACAATAATTAACATAATTTCGAAGTTAGAAATCGGATTCGAACCTAGGGTTCGCGCAGCACCACGAACGACCTGCGACCTGGACGACTTGGGACGGCGAGGGCAACGGCGACGGCGACGGCGGTGGCGAGCGCGAAGGAGAAGGTGGCGGGTGGCGGGGTGGTGGCGGAGTCGCAGGCGTCGTGAGAATCGCCGTCGTCTTCTTCGTCTTCGTTCTCGCGATTACAGAAGAGAATGAGAGGAGAAGATGAACTGGAGCCGATTTGGGGGAAATAAAACAGCTCTATCGCAGCGGTTCCTACTAAGAACCGCTGAGATAGGTCTTTTTTACAGACCTATCTCAGCGGTTCTTAGTAGGAACCGCTGCGATAGAGTTGTTTTTTTTTTAAACGACCCTAGCGCAGCGGTTGTTAATTACAACCGCTGAGATAGGTTTGCGGGATTTTAAAAAAAGGCCTATCTCAGGGTTTTTTACAAACCATGCGGTTAGGGGCGCTGTGCGATAGACCATTTCTGTACTAGTGTATGCTTTGACGCTTAATCTCAGAGGTAATGAAATCTGAAAGAGTTCCACTGGCAATCCCTGGGCCCTACCATTCCCAGCAATGAGTTGGACTTAGTCCAAGTAAAGGGAATGGGCCTCGACGGTGAGGGTGTCAAGTTTGGTACTACTGGGCTAGCTAAGGTGGTTGGCCCCCAGAAGTGCGTCGAATTCCTCAGGTAGTTTAAAGTTAACTCGTTATCCCCAAGCTTTGAAGAGGGTTCGACCGGATCCCAGTGGTTAATAGCTGCTCTTAGGAGACCTTCGTTGCAGTCGTGTCTGGGATAAATATGCTAGAGGTATGGAGATGGACACTTATGGACCTTCTTTGACCAATTGAAACACATCCTTAATAGTTATGTCACAGGACTTGATGAATTCGAAGCAGTGGGCCATGGACTGTTGTTTATCAAGAAAAGAAAACACATACGGGTATCGATCAGCACTCAAACTTTGCTTACGGGCCACAAACAATTGAGACTTTTAACTGGGTTGGGCCAATTGTGGGGTAAATCCCTATCCATTCTATGTATAGTCATGGGCCAATCACGAGAGTAACAAGGTCCACACAAGTTCAAAAATGTCCTCGCCTGACACTTTGATTAATGGGTACGGATCGATCCGGAGAGGTGCTTGGGCGGCGGGCCCAGGTTACCACAAAGGAATAGGCTTGCAGCTATTCTCTTTGGGCTTCCCCACTTTTTCACATCACCTGAAGGTGTGCGTCACGGTCGGTCTTTGGACTGATCAACAATGGGTAGGTAAGGGTACTGCCTGGAAAATGCTTGGGGCTAAGCCCTGGTATTAAGGGGGCGTGGTTTAGACGACACCCTCCTTTTTCCCCCACTTATTTCACATCACCCTAAAAGGCGTGAGTCCTTGACAGGGGACCCTCAACAGGTCCCAGGGTGAAATAGGTTTTGCGTGGACCCTCGCTCTCATTATGATACAAAGTGCAGAATTTAAATTGCCACAAAGTAAACAAACAATGTAATAAAGCCATAAGAAACATTTTTCGAGTTAAGCCTTTTTCTTAAAATTAAACAGCTGATAATAAGAAGTTGTCCCCAGCAGAGTCGCCGTCTGTGACCTCGATTTTAAACCCTATCTATGTTGATTAAAGTGATTAGGATCTATGCGGGTTTTAGGTCCACTTATAACCTAAGAGTAATAAACTATGTCATATAAACATTAATTATTAAAACCTAAGCTAGCTCACTCTGGAACCTATTATGAGTCGCCACCTAATTTTTCCTAGATCAAATTAGGAAAGGAGAGTCCTGGGTTCGGGGCTTGGTATACAACTTATTTAGGGTTCAAATTACTTTCATTACCCCTAGAAGTCGTTTTCTCTACTTAGTTTAATTACGCTTATTACGAGTCGTTTTTAACCTAAGTGTGCGCTTCTGTTTTTAATTGTTTAACATTTTGACAGCAGACAATTAAAGCGGAAATTCAAATACCTAACTAGGTTTTCGGAGGCGAATTAGGTCAAATTTTGTTTTCGTCCGTGACTAAACATAATGTCCTACCACGGACCCTAGTTAATCTATGTGGAAATAAAAGTCGAATTAAACAGAAAATGAAAATTTGAAAAGTCCGGGGCCACGGACAGGATGTCCGTAGGCCCGGACATAGTTTATCAAAACCTAAATTTTTAAAAATTTTAAAATCCCACCACCGTCCGTGCGTGTCCGGGGCCACAGATAACCCGTCCGTGGTCCCGGACCACCCACGGAATAGGGTTTCTGGTGGTTCCGATGTGTTTTCGGCTAAAAAATATGTACGTGTAGCCTGAAAAGGTATACAATACGTTAGTAATTGAAGGACTGCAGTTTGAAATCGAATTATGCACGAAAACTTGACAAACAAGTAACTAGGCAGAAGCGAAAGCAATTAGCAATACAGAAGCCGAAAAGGGTGGTTTGAGCCCAAAATTTAACAGAGAGTTAATAAGGTTGTGGGGGTTAGAAAAGTAGAATTATAACCTGTTTTTACCTTGAATTCTAGATGATTCTTCACTTGGATTCTTCGGAGGCTCCGATGACGCCGGTTCCGGATTGAGTTCAACCGAGCTTCTGTTGTTGACTGTTGATGTTTGTCTTCACGTTTGGAGGTGATTTGGTTGATGTTTGATGATGTTTGGTGTGTTGGGAATTGAAAAAATGTGTTTAGATGGTGATTTTGGGGATTTTCGGTATGATTCGGGTAGCCGGGTGTGAAAACGTGTGAGAGAGAGAGAGGTTGTGCTTTCTGAACCTCCTAGGGTTCTTGAGCTTATGCGATTGTTTTTTATCAAAAGATCTATCCCTTATATAGACTTTCTTAAAGATAAAGAAAATCTAAAAAAAGTAAGATTTTTGACATTTTAATTAAGGACTTCCCAAAGGAATTTTGCTTGTGAAATTTTAACCACGTGTCAAGGATGACAATTATGATTTTCTGAAGTGGAATCGAATTTTTCAAATGTTGGAATATTTTTAAATTCAATTTCTGTCAGATTCAATCGAAAATTGCTAAAAAAATATTGGAAATTCAAAAAAATCAAAATTCCAACGCCATCCATTATGCTTAAAATGTCATCCTCTAACATGGGTTAAAATTTCAAAACGTTTTAAATCTGATTTGAGCATCTTTTGGAGAGAGAGAGAGAGGAGCCTACTATAACCTTGGGAAGCCTTAAAAATTACAAAAACGCCCCTGACGATGACGAAACTGCTCCCCACGTCCCAGAATGTGCCGATCGAGCTGGAATCTCTCCTTACTTGATTGAAGTGCCTCTCAAAACACCAAAGCCTTACAGACCCTTACCAGCGGGGGTCAGAATTTTGGTTATAACAAAACCCATCCCTTAAAGCAATAAACCACCATAAGGTAAGTCATTACCTTGTTTTTCCAAGCTTTTCCTCACACTCATCTCCTTGGATTTTCTTGCTTGATTTTCGGCAACCAACTTTAATTCCTTTGTCAATGTTCTAAGCAATATACAATTACTCCAATGAGTACTAAGGGATGCACCAAAACTTAAAGATGCATTCCTAGGTTAAAAAAAGTGCTTTAAGGTATTAAAATGGATAATTACCTTTGAAGTCTTAGGATAGACTTGGGATGAATCAAGGAGGACCTCCACTAGTCTTTGGAGATTAAAAAAGCTAGTTCAAGGAGTAAA
This sequence comes from Limonium bicolor, assembly GCA_023374045.1. Taxonomy (NCBI): domain Eukaryota; kingdom Viridiplantae; phylum Streptophyta; class Magnoliopsida; order Caryophyllales; family Plumbaginaceae; genus Limonium; species Limonium bicolor. Next base: position 221,100,767 of record CM041781.1, read on the forward strand.
AACAAGACTCCATGAGAAGACAATTTTCGGTAATGCACACAAGTGAAGGAAACTTAGTTTTTCTTTCACTTTTCTTACCTTGAATGGGAGAAGAAGCAAAGGAGCTCTTCAAACTGAATTTTCCCCCTTCAATGGAGTTTATCCATGGCATCAAACTTGAGCTTTTGGAATTTTGAAAAGAGAGGATGGAAGGCCTTGACTCAACTAAGACAAATATGTGCTTAGTTTTTTATTTGGGGCAATATTGAACATTTGGTGAGCAAATGAAGTTGGAGAAGAAAGGTTCTGTAGCAAGCACGGTTTTGGTTGGGAGAATGGAGGAAGAACACGGTGGAACAAGATATTTATGAAGAAAGGTGAGGAGAGAGGGAGTTTTTGAAGATATTTATGTTATAAAGGTAAATAGTAACTTTTACTTTATTCTTTCTTTCTTTCTTTATTTGCTGGCAAAGTGTGATGACTCACACTCTAAAAACCGTCCCCCCTTCAACAATTAACATACATATGGCCTTGTTTGACCATTTAACTAATTAAAGTTGATTTAAGTCAAAACTAGCACTATTTGAGCACTATTCACTAATTAGTGCACATATTTGTGAAATTTTTGGTTTCCCATTGATTTAGACCTCCAAATGTGATACGAAGTAGTACACATGTTTATTAAAGAGTAATGAGGGGCATTTAGCCACTCAAAACTCATTTCCAAGACAATTTTTCAAAAACGTGCTTTAAGGCTCCTTAAAGCATATTTTGTGTTTTAACTTGTTTTCAAGCTTGGATTTCTTTAGTAATTGAGTTAACATGTACATTAGCATGTTAATAAATCCTAGGAATGACCTTTAGGTCTTATACAAGGTTACACCAAGTCTAGGGCAATTATTTGCTTAAATTGACTATGGCGTTTTCTTGTGTTTTGTTTGGTTTAAATTGCCTACCAATGTTTCTTAAGGACTTAATTAGCCTTATAAAATCATACTTATATATTATTAAGTGTTGGTAGGCTCTTTGGGTCCTAACCAAGTTCATTCCAAGCTTAGAGCATATTTTTGCTCAAATTGTCTTTATGGTACTTTATTGTTTTTACTATGGTTTAAATTGTTCACTAATGTTTCTAAGGCACTTTTTAGGCTTAATATACCATAGTTTAATATTTAAAAAACATATCAAGGTTTGGGGTATTTCAGAGCCTCTTAGGGTATCATATTTTCATTCACCCATTTATTGGGTCTTCTCGCTTGTCATTAAGTTGACAATCAACTTTCTCCACCTTCGGGAGGTTTTTTTCCTTTAAAGGTTATTATGTGTTAGTCGTTCCTTTGCGGAGTTATGACTTGGTCATATTATATTCAAGGTTGTTGGTTCCATTAATTTTGTTAGCTAAACTGGGGTTTTACTTGTTAATTATCCTGGGTGGTTATTTATACTAATATGGGTTTACAACTCTGACCTTTGTATGGGGTTGACTACCTCTTGTGTTCCTTTCACCACTTGTCTATGTGTATGGGGTACCGTACTTATACATTACTACTTACTCGACTAACTTATGAATAAGTCTGTTGAGCCCACAAGTTCCCATGGAGTGTGGTCGTCCCATAACTCGTTTATAGACTTGTAGCGTCTGTCATACGTTCATGAAGTATTCTGTTGTCAAACTCCTTTCTTATTAGTATTGGGGGTGTCCCGAGGGAATGTTTGGTTCCCTGGGTTCCCTACCCAATGGGTATGTGTTTGTGTATTTGTATTGGCAGATGCTCGTTATATTTATCCTATTGTTTGTATTGTAATAATAGGAGATGGTTTTTTTGTCTTTGTTATTGAGTATATTGTCGATAATGGTTCGTTGATTAATTTAAGAGAATCCATGAGTTCTCGTATTTGTAAGTTTGTTGTTTTTTAATGTTTAGTAATTTCTTTATTAGAGTTACTCATATACTGGGTCTAACTGTTGTTATTCAGATTCCATGTGCATGGTTTAACGCCTGCTAATTAGTTAGCATGTTATTTACGTCGCATACGGTATGTACCGTAGCTCTCTTCACTTCATTATATTTCCTGGGTCATATCTTTTAGCGTAGTACCAGACTCCATGGCGAGGATGTGTGTATCCTTCCTTTATGGAAGCCCTTAAGGTAGTTTGCTTCTTGTTATCTGTGTAACACCCCTACCACTAACCTCGTCATTACCTTCTGATCTCCTTGTGCTTCCATACTTACGCAGCAGATAATCCATACACATCGGCGGGTGATACAATGCCGTTAGCCACCCACGTGACTAACAACGCCTATTTCCACTACAACATCGGTCTGATGGACCATAATACCCGAGTACTAAAACAAGTACAATCCATACTTCAATTACAAACCAAATATACAATTCTCCATTAAAACTCAATGCTTACAATACAATATACTGAGTTTCCTAAATACAATACCAATGTACAACATCTTCCACATGTCTATACATACTCATCCAGAGTCTGACCACCTACCCATGTCCTCACAATTCTACATGCTTTCAAGTACATAAGGGTGTACCACTAGGTAGACCAACATTTCAAATGGGCTACAAGCCCGTATACAACTTATTACAATAACCAAATTAATCCTAGCTACTAAGCATAGCTAACCGGTCGCACACATCGACCATCAAACTTCTTTGGTACCTGGAAAATAAAAACAGTGCCCCAAGGGGCTCAGCAAAAGCTGCATATGAAATTCGCATACCCCGCGTGCTAACGAGGGTACGCCGACTACTTGGTCGAATACATGAAGTTCATTTTACATGCATACATGCTATTACATACAATATTTGAAATACCCCAAACCTTAATAAGTTGTTTAAACATTAAATAATAAATTATTAAGACTAAAAAGAGTCTTAGAAACATTAGTAAACAATTTAATAAATAGTAAATACAAATTGCCTAAAAGGCAATATGGGCAAAAATATGCTCTAAGCTTGGGATAATCTTGGTTAAGGCTTAATGAACTTACCAAGATCTTACTTTATATTAATGAGCTATTAAATCAATTACCAAAGAAAACCAAGCTTGAAAACAAGTTAAAACAAAATGTGCTTTAAGGAGTCTTAAAGCACGTTTTTGAAAAATTGTCTTGTAAATGAGTTTTGAATGGTTAAATGACCATCGATACTCTTTAATTAATATGTGTACTACTTAGTATCACATTTGGAAGTTTAAATAATAAGAAATCAAAATTTCACTTCTAAGTGCCTTGTTATTATGAATAGTAACTAAATAAGCTAGTTTGTAACATATGTTAACATAAGTAATTTAATTGAGCAATAAAGACTAATAACCCCTATATTAAATGGGGGCCGGTTTTGCATGTGGTGAGTCACCACCCTTGCTAACTGATTGAGTAAATAAGTGAGTAATTGAAAAAGCACTATTTGCTTTACGTAAAATATCTTCAAAAGCAACTACAATCAGTGATTCTTTCATTCCTTCATTTCCTCTGCTGTCTCACGTAGCCATCTCCTTCCTTGCTCTCTTTCACGTAAAACAGCACCACCAGACTTCATCTTCAAATCCTTGTAACTCCTAGCTCACTTGTCCAAATCAAAAACTAAGACCACCGATCTCTTAGTCTCATCAAGCTCTTCAACTTAGTCCTTTCAAATCTTCAAGAGCTCCATTTTGGTGCCAAGAGGAATCTCCATGGAAGGAGCTTGAGTTCATCTTTTCATATTATTGTTCTCCTTTGCTTCAAGGTAAGGAAACTCAAAGAAAAATGTGTTTCCTCCATGTTTTATGTTGTTCGAAAATTTGCCTTAAATGGTGTCCTTACGTTGCCTTGTTCTAGCTTCATTCCAACCTTCAAGGACTGGGTGGAGTCCTCTCTTGACACATTCCAAACTCTCTTCAAGTTCTAAGTTGACAAGCAAGCAAATATCCTTACCGATTTCTGAAACAAGAAAGAAGTTGTGAGGAAAGGAGGTAATTATGCTAACCAAAAATAGCTTGAAATTCCTTTGGAAAATGAACGTATGTTGTCTTGAAACTACCTAAAGAGCCAATGGTAAATGACTTAGAAAAATGTTCTCAAAGAGACTAGTAAAGGACATACGTATTGTGTTGTATTTGCAGGTGAAAGGCAAATATATTGTGGAAATTCAGTGTTTAAGATTTATGCATTTTAAGAGCCTAAGTGCTATGCAATTTAAATTGTGCACTATGTTGTTATGTGGTGTATATTTGGTGAAGTTTTGAGTATAAGAGTGTACTGGGAAGTTTATACATATGATGGGTGTAAAGAACTTAGCAGCAGGACTTGAAAAATACAGTCGTATTCTGTAGGTTGGGTCCGGGACCTAAGTCATGGGTCATGTCCCGGACCAGGGGTGCAAATAGGCCGAGAGTTCTACAGGTTATAGGTCCGGGACTTGGGTCTTGTACAAGGACCCGGACCAACCCCTTAAATTACCCGAGAGTTTTGCCTAGAATGGTCCGGGACTTAGGACCTGTATGAAGTCCCGGACCACCCCATTAAAAGAGACCGAGAGATTGTTAAGTGTAGGTCCGGGACCTAAGTTAGGGACCAAGTCCCGGACCACTATAAAACTTGGTTCTAGGTTATTAAACGATGACTAAAGATGGGGATAAGTTAGAGTGATGTTATAGGTTATAGGTCATGTTAGGAGTGTTATAATGACATTTTAAAAGATGAGAATTAAAACAAAATGTGGAAATGAGATAACTAGAAATGTGAAGTAATAATGTTAACAGTGGACTAGTGCGTTAATTGACCGACGTTACTAAATGTGTTTAGGATTCTCTCAAGGTGGGAACCAGTCGAAGCAAGGGCCAAGGTATGGTTTTCTTGCAGTCTGTTGCCTACCGGTTTACACCGGCTTGTGTGTTGTTTGTTTTCTGTGTGTTTATGACTTTGTAAGACTTAAGTCATGTAACGAGTTTACAGTTGTTCATATTATTATGTTGTTGAGATGTGACTCATTTCCCTTGTGTGTGTCTAACAAGACTTAAACACTTGATTGTGATCTGTGTATTGTGTTGCAATGTTGTGCTTCTAACAAGTGCTAACGGGGAAGTGAGGAGTCCGGTAGTTCCGGCCACGCGTGTGAGTATGGGAGTCGATGTCATTTACCGGTTCGATTCTCTTTGTATGTTTAGGTTGTTTTCCAATTTGGTTTCAACCTTCCCTTTAGCTTATCCAAGGCTATTTTACTGACTCACGTCGGGCCATAGGGGCATACTATGTTTATTCGGTGTGCTTGGGGTCACTATATCCGACACGCCTGGTGTTTAAGTTATCCGTTCAATTCTAAATGACGGTGACGAGTTATGTAACGAGCTTAGTATGAGTATGGCAACATCCTCTAGGCTCTCAATGTGACCTAACTTGTTGGTTCGTTCCTAAAAGGATTCGTTCTTGTGGGTTATGTGTGAAGTTTGCTATGCAGTATTCTTGCTATGCTAAGGTATATATATGTTGTTGTTGTGTAAAATGAATGCCATGTTATCATGACAAATGGTTGCGCGTATCCCGGTAGCCGATGGGCTGCGCGTTAGCCATACCAGCCAAGGGTTGCTGACCCCCTCGGGGGATCCATATTTCTTTTACTGCAGGATGAGGATCGAAGAAGCGGAGTGGCTCTAGATCCCAGGATGTAGTTTACTTTTGAGTACCTTTGGATGTTGGCCCGGGATGCGCCTGTGCTCCCGTGGCAATATGTATTTCAGTTGTTGACAGTGCACAATGGAAGTTTACAGTGATAGTGTATAATTATGGGTTGTAAGTTAAATACTCGGTTATGTGTGTATGTACTTATGGTTTTAGTTCTATGCTCGGGAGTCTGATCATCAGACCGGTACAACTTGTATTTATTCAGCCTTGTTAACCACGTGGGTGGTTGACGGCGTTGTAGCACCAATCGTTTAGTTATTGTTTAGTTGTTTAATTCCGCTGCGATTCCAGTTATTATTAAGTACGTAGTAGGGGTGTTACAAAAAGTGGTATCAGAGCGAAGTATCGCTCTGATGACTAGAATACCGAGCTTAGGTAAATACCGAGTTAGGAAATCTAGCAATAGTTACTAAAGTGAACAGTTATGGATAGGTTAAACACTAACTAAGTGTGGAAATACCTTGGAATCGGGAAGACACTACAACCGTTGGACCGATAAGTGTGTAAGCATGTTGCTAATAAATGTTTGTGTGAATTCAGATGTCAGGTAGACCACGTGGTAGAGGCCGCGGACGCGGTACTGATGAAACTGGGGACCAGGGAGAGAACCCTACGGCGCAAGTTATGGCCGATGCTGTTGCGGCCGCCGTAACCCAGATGGTCCCACAGTTAGTAGCTGCGGTGCAGCAGGGGCAACAGCCCGGAGTTCAACCACCACCACCGCCACCGCCAAGAGAGACCAACTGGGTCAAGGCGTTGGCTGATTTGAGACCGCCGTCATTCGGAGGGGAGACCGACCCTAGTAAGCTGGAGGCGTACATCTCTGAGATGGAGACCGCCTACGAGACCTTGAATGTGCCTGAGGAGGTCAAGGTTCGTCTTGCCGCTTACTACCTGAAGGGTTCGGCACAGACCTGGTGGAAGCTAGTAAGGGAAGGCAGAGTTGCTGACCCGACCTTTCAGTGGAGGGAGTACACGGCTCTGCTGCGAGCGAAGTACTACCCGATACATGTGCAAGAGGCTAAGCGCCTAGAGCTGGACAATCTGAGGCAAGGGGATAAGATGTCGGTAGATGAGTACTACTCAGCCTTCATCGGACTTATCCACCTGTTACCGGATCTGGGTTACTCAGACCGAATCCTAGTGAACCGTTTCTACAACGGATTGAGCTACCGCCTACGCTATGGCATGGGGCCTAGTGGATATACTACTTTGCAGGTAAGAACAACAGTGTGATGTGAATAAGTATGCATGTGTTAACGTGATTGTGAGTTTTTTTGCGGGGCATAACTAACACCCTAAATAATAGGAGTGCTATCATGCCGCTGCATATGTGAGATCACCGTCCGTCTAGGGACGAGGAGAATGCGCTTAAGCGCAAGGCCACGAGCGAGGGTCAAAGCACGCAAGGGTTTGGGGGTGGAAAGAGAAAAAGCCATACCCTCAGCCCCAGAAAGGACAGCAACAGGGTGGCAAGGGCCAGGCCCAGACCACCACTGCTGAGGAGCCATTGCAGCTCACCACTTATGCCTATGCGGCTAAGCCCCTGCGCTCTCAGCCATTCAAGGGTAACCAATTAATTCTGAATAATGAGTTTAAGTGTGTGATGTTATAATGAAAAGTGTGTACTGAATGTGTGATGTGTTGGCAGCTAGCACGGGCTCTGGACCGGAGCGCCACTATTACTGTAAGTGGTGCAACGGAGATCACCCCGGCAAGGACTGCAAGGGAAATGATGTGCAGTGCAGATTCTGCAAGAAGATGGGGCATCGTGATTACGAGTGCTTCCAGAACCCGAATGGCAGGAACTACAAGCCTAGGGGACAGTGGAAGGGTAAGGCCGTTGCGATTACCGAAGGCCCGAAGTCGGCTAATCAGCCACCTACCGACCAGAGGTATACTGATGCCCAGAAAGGGAAGGGATCGGGATCCAACAAGGCCGCCCTGAATGTGGTGGACCGGTCTGAGGCACCAGAGTCCTCTTCTAGACCAGGTACCGCCTAAACCGTGAAACAAAATAAGTGATTGTATACCGCATTACATGCATGCGTGTTAGTGAGTTTAAATGTATTACTATGTGAGTAAAGAATTAAAGTATGATGTGAAAGTCACCTAAATAGGTAAATTGAAAACCTAGGAACCTTCAATATTTGCTATCCAATCCCGCCCACACCAAGCCCTGAAGAAACCACCATCAACATCACCGACTTTCCAATGGAGCAATGTCAGGTCATCCAGCCAGGTATGATACTCTTAAATGGATACCTGACACCGGAAGCACAAATCCACATCATCCGACGATGCGACGAACTGGGAAGCACCAGGAGGTTTCTACACACCCGAATACCCGAGTGGGTCAAAAATGAAATTGAAGATGATGTGCATGGGTAAGGACTGGAATCCTTACACCAAGACATATCAAGACAAGCGAGTTGAGAATGGAACGACTGTACCGATGATACCTGAGGAGTTCCTTGCGGTTGTTAACCACGCCGTGGGGATTGCTCAGCAAGTTGAATCCGATTCAATACCAAGTGTAAAGGCAGATTTGTGTATTGTGAACTTCTACCAGAAAGGTGGACGTTTAGGTTTACACCAAGATAAGGACGAGTCACCCGAGTCTCTACGTAAGGGAGTACCCGTGGTGTCTTGGTCCATTGGTGATACCGCAGTTTTTATGTACGGCGAGCAGAAGCGTGGTGACCTCGCAAAGAAGTTGATACTGAAATCAGGAGATGTGTTAATCATGGGTGGGCAGTCAAGGATGTTATACCACGGTATCAAGAAGATCAAACTGAATACCGCACCTTCGACAGTGATCAATGCCACACACATGAAACCCGGACGTTTGAATTTGACCTTCAGACAGTTTTAGCCCTGTGTAATATTGTAATGTGTTAAACCAGTGTATGTTGGGGATGTATCATGTGTTAATTATGTCAGCAGTGTAAACCAACTTATGGTGTAAAGGAAATGTTAATAAATAAAGTGGAGTTGTTTTGAAATATGTGAACCGTGTTGCTACTACATACTTATAAGTTTGCCAATTAATTAGGCTGTGCACTCGGAACGGGAGGAATACTGAGTGTCTGCAATGAAGCAGAAGCCGGCAAAAGCGGCACAATCCTCACCGGTACCTTCCCAGTCAATGGCGTGGATGCATCGATCTTGTTCGACTCTGGAGCCTCACATACATTCATTTCGCTGTCTTTTGCGAAGAGGCTGGGGTTAGACGGTGAAGAGATGCCTGACTTCCTAGTCACTCTCCCGTCGAAAGAGCGGATCAGGTGTGCCCGCTACCACCGAGGTGTTGTTGTACGAATCAGAGATGAGGAGTTTCCAATCGACTTGATAGAGTTCGATGGACTTGGTTTTGATGTGATTATCGGGATGAACTGGTTGGAGCGGTACAAGGGCAGAATCCTGTGTGCCGAGCATCGACTGCTTCTTCGGAGTCCGTCTGGGGTTACTATATCATACCGCCAGAGGCCCAGGGAGCCTTCGACTCAGATCATCACCGCCATGGCTATGTATAATGAACTACAACGAGGGAATGATGTATACCTCTGCTATGTCCAGGACATAGAGAGAGACCCAGAGTTTAGCCCAGATGTGCCGGTAGTGTCGGAGTTTCCTGATGTATTTCCTAAGGAACTGCCGGGCATGCCGCCAGCACGGGAAGTTAAGTTTGAGATTGATTTGGTTCCGGGCACCGGACCAATAGCGAAGGCGCCCTATCGTATGGCTCCAGCAGAGATGATTGAGCTCAAGAAGCAGCTGAGAGACCTACTTGACAAGGGATTTATTCGCCCTAGCGTTTCACCATGGGGAGCGCCGGTCCTCTTCGTGAAGAAGAAGGACGGTAGCCTCCGCCTTTGTATTGACTATCGAGAGCTTAATGCAGTTACGGTGAAGAACCGTTATCCCTTACCACGCATCGACGACTTATTTGATCAGTTGAGAGGAGCATCAGTGTTCTCCAAGATAGATCTACGATCTGGTTATCATCAGATTGCCGTTAAGGACAGTGATATTGAGAAAACAGCGTTCAGAACCAGATATGGACACTATGAGTTTACGGTTATGCCGTTTGGTTTATCCAATGCACCAGCTAAGTTTATGGACCTAATGAACCGCTTGTTCCAAGATCAGTTGGACAAGTCAGTGGTAGTCTTCATCGATGACATACTTGTGTATTCGAAATCAAGAGGTGAGCATGAAAGTCACCTGAGAAATGTGTTACAGACATTGAGAAAGAATCAGTTGTACGCGAAATTTTCTAAGTGTGAATTTTGGTTGAGCCAAGTTTCCTTTCTTGGTCATGTGATTTCTGAGGCCGGGATCGCTGTTGATCCGGCAAAGATAGATGCAGTACGCACCTGGCCTAGGCCGAAGACAGTTACCGATATCAGGAGCTTCCTCGGTCTGGCAGGATATTATAGGAGATTTGTGAAGAACTTCTCCAGTGTCTCGAAGCCGATGACTTCCTTGATGAAAAAGGATGCTCCATTCGAGTGGACAGAAGACTGTGAGATTTCTTTTCAGAAGCTTAAAGATGCTCTGACATCTGCACCAGTCCTGACTATACCAGACGGTCCAGATGGTTTTGAGGTCTATTGCGACGCATCAGGTAAGGGTATGGGTTGTGTGTTGATGCAACACGGGAAGGTCGTAGCATACGCCTCCCGACAGCTGAAGAAACACGAAGAGAACTACCCTACCCACGATTTAGAATTGGGTGCCATTGTCTTCGCGCTGAAGATATGGCGACATCATTTGTATGGGGTAAACGTGACGATATATTCCGACCACAAGAGTTTAAAGTACTTGTTCACTCAGAAGGAGTTGAACATGAGACAAAGAAGGTGGGTTGAGTTCTTAAACGATTATGACATTAACTTGCAGTACAAAGAGGGGAAAGCAAATGTGGTAGCTGACGCACTGAGTCGCCGAGCACACTCTCTCCATTCGCTGGTCTCTCATACTAGCTTGGTTGAAGAGGTGCGGAGTGCTCAGATGACGGATCAGTATATGTTGGAGATTAGACAGAAACTTATTGATGGCACATTCGAGGGTCAGAAGTACGACTTCAGACTCCATGACGATGACTTGATTAGGCTCAATGGCCGACTGTGTATTCCGAGGAGTAGCGCTGAGCTGAAGGAGCGCATACTGAGTGAATCCCATTGTTCTACGACATCGATTCACCCTGGAGCTTCAAAGATGTATAAAGGTATGAAACGTTATTTCTGGTGGGCTGGAATGAAAAAGGATGTGAATGATTATGTGTTGAGGTGTCTCACTTGCCAGAAGGTCAAGTTTGAGCACCGACGGCCTGGTGGTATGGTGCAGCCAATGCCAGTGCCTGAGTGGAAGTTCCATGACATTTCTATGGACTTTGTAGTAGGGCTTCCGCCTACAAGGGGAGGTCTGAATATGATTTGGGTTGTTGTTGACCGACTGACCAAGGTGGCCCGATTCATACCGATGAAGGACACCTGGAAAGTGGCAAGACTTGCAGAGCTCTTCGACAGAGAAATTGTAAGACATCATGGAGTACCGAAAACGATTGTATCTGACAGAGATACCAGATTCTTATCGAGGTATTGGAGATCCACACGAGAAGCACTGGGTACCGAGCTGAAATTGAGTACGGCGTTTCACCCACAGACAGATGGTCAGAGTGAGCGCACTATCCAGACACTTGAGGATATGTTACGTGCATGTGCACTTGACTTTCAGACCAGCTGGATTGATAAGTTACATCTGATCGAGTTTAGTTACAACAATAGTTACCATGCTTCGATCAAGATGTCTCCCTTCCAGGCTTTATACGGTAGACCATGCCGCACGCCATTATGCTGGGATGAGTCGAGTGAGACGGTCATTATAGGACCAGAGTATCTGGAACAAGTTCAGGCAGAAGTTCGCCAGATCCGGGCTAACATGAAAGCAGCTCAGGATAGACAGAAGTCGTACGCTGATGTGCGCAGACGTGACCTGGAGTTCGCCGTGGGCGATCAGGTATTCCTTAGAGTATCCCCCATGAAGGGAGTGTTTCGTTTTGGCCAGAAAGGCAAGTTAAGCCCAAAATATGTGGGGCCTTATGTTGTGACGGAGCGGATAGGACCAGTAGCTTATAGACTTGATTTACCCACTGAGCTGGGCAAGGTACATGATGTATTCCATGTGTCCCAGCTGAAGAAATATATGTCTCATCCGTCTCATGTACTTCAGCCTGAAAGGCTAACCTTAGAGCCGACCATGCGATCAGTGGAGACTCCCGTACGGATTCTGGATACTAAGACTCGAGACACTCGCCATAAGTCTGTACGACTGGTGAAGGTCCTCTGGTCTAACCAGGACGTCGAGGAGGCCACTTGGGAGCTGGAAGATAAGATGAAGGCGAAGTACCCGTTGTTGTTTACTTCTTAGTGTTTGTATGTGTAGGGTACGGGGCGTACCCCTTTTAAGGGGGGTAGAGCCGTTTCAGTTATGAGTGTACGGCATGTATTTGAATACATTGTCTATGTTGTTGTTTATGTCATGTTGTTATATTGTTATGTTACAGACCGTGGTGTCTGAATGATGTTATGTTTGGACCTTGAGTCCCATGTTATGTAAGTATGTTGATGATGTTGTTATGGAGGTATTGTTTCATAAGTGATCCCCATGTTAATATTTAAGATATGTGGGAAGTGTGAACTTTGGGGACAAAGTTCTTTTAAGGGGGGTAGATTGAAATACCCCAAACCTTAATAAGTTGTTTAAACATTAAATAATAAATTATTAAGACTAAAAAGAGTCTTAGAAACATTAGTAAACGATTTAATAAATAGTAAATACAATTAATTGCCTAAAAGGCAATATGGGCAAAAAAATATGCTCTAAGCTTGGGATAGTCTTGATTAAGACTTAATGAACTTACCAAGATCATACTTGTATATTAATGAGCCTATTAAATCAATTACCAAAGAAAACTGAGCTTGGAAACAAGTTAAAACACAAAATGTGCTTTAAGGAGTCGTAAAGCACGTTTTCGAAGAATTGTCTTGTAAATAAGTTTTGAATGGTTAGATGTCCATCATTACCCTTTAATTAATATGTGTACTAATTAGTATCACATTTGGAAGTTTAAATCAATGGGAAATCAAGAATTTCGCTTCAAAGTGCCTTGTTATTATGAATAGTAACTAAAATAAACTAGTTTGTAACATATGTTAACATATGTAATTTAATTGAGCAATAAAGACTAATTAACCCCTTTTGTTAAATGGGGGCCGGTTTTGCATGTGGTGAGTCACCACCCTTGCTAACTAATTGAGTAAATAAGTGAGTAATTAAAAGAGCACTATTTGCTTTACGTGAGAAATATCTTCAAAAAGCAATTACAATCAGTGATTCTCTTCATTCCTTCATTTCCTCTTGCTGTCTCACGTAGCCATCTCCTTCCTTGCTCTCTTTCACGTAATGCAACAGCACCACCAGACTTCATCTTCAAATCCATGTAACTCCTAGCTCACTTGTCCAAATCAAAAACTAAGACCACCGATCTCTTAGTCTCATCAAGCTCTTCAATTTAGTCCTTTCAAATCTTCAAAGCTCCATTTTGGTGCCAAGAGGAATCTCCATGGAAGGAGCTTGAGTTCATCTTTTTACATATTATTGTGCTCCTTTGCTTCAAGGTAAGGAAACTCAAAGAAAAATGGTGTTTCCTCTATGTTTTATGTTGTTCGAAAATTTGCCTTAAATGGTGTCCTTACGTTGCCTTGTTCTAGCTTCATTCCAACCATTCAAGGACTGGGTGGAGTCCTCTCTTGACAACATCTAAACTCTCTTCAAGTTCTAAGTTGACAAGCAAGCAAATATCCTTACCGATTTCTGAAACAATAAAGAAATTGTGAGGATAGGAGGTAATTATGCTAACCAAAAATAGCTTGAAATTCCTTTGGAAAATGAACGTATGTTGTCTGTTGTACTACCTAAAGAGCCAAAGGTAAATGACTTAGAAAATGTTCTCAAAGAGACTAGTAAAGGACATACGTATTGCTGCTTGTATTTGCAGGTGAAAGGCAAATATATTGTGGAAATTCAGTGTTTAAGATTTATGCATTTTAAGAGCCTAAGTGCTATGCAATTTAAATTGTGCACTATGTTGTTATGTGGTGTATATTTGGTGAAGTTTTGAGTATAAGAGTGTACTGGGAAGTTTATATATTTGATGGGTGTAGAGAACTTACGCAGCAGGACATGAAAAATGCCAGTACGTCGATTCTGTAGGTTGGGTCCGGGACCTAAGTCATGGGTCATGTCCCGGACCAGGGGTGCAAATTAGGCCGAGAGTTCTACAAGGTTATAGGTCCGGGACTTGGGTCTTGTACAAGGACCCGGACCAACCCCTTAAAATTGCCCGAGAGATTTTGCCTAGAATGGTCCGGGACTTAGGACCTGTATGAAGTCCCGGACCACCCCATTAAAAGAGACCGAGAAGATTGCTAAGTGTAGGTCCGGGACCTAAGTTAGGGACCAAGTCCCGGACCACTATATAAATTTGGTTCTAGGTTATTAAACGATGACTAAAGATGGGGATAAGTTAGAGATGATATTATAAGGTTATACAAGACATGTTAGGAGTATTATAATGACATTTTAAAAGATGAGAAATTAAAACAAAATGTGGAAATGAGATAACTAGAAATGTGAAGTAATAATGTTAACAGTGGACTAGTGCGTTAATTGACCGACGTTACTAAATGTGTTTAGGATTCTCTCAAGGTGGGAACCAGTCGAAGCAAGGGCCAAGGTATGGTTTTCTTGCAGTCTGTTGCCTACCGGTTTACACCGGCTTGTGTGTTGTTTGTTTTCTGTGTGTTTATGACTTTGTAAGACTTAAGTCATGTAACGAGTTTACAGTTGTTCATATCATTATGTTGTTGAGATGTGACTCATTTCCCTTGTGTGTGTCTAACAAGACTTAAACACTTGATTGTGATCTTTGTATTGTGTTGCAATGTTGTGCTTCTAACAAGTGCTAACGGGGAAGTGAGGAGTCCGGTAGTCCGGCCACGCGTGTGAGTATGGGAGTCGATGTCATTTACCGGTTCGATTCTCTTTGTATGTTGAGGTTGTTTTCCAATTTGGTTTCAATCTTCCCTTTAGCTTATCCAAGGCTATTTTACTGACTCACGTCGGGCCACAGGGGCATACTATGTTTATTCGGTGTGCTTGGGATCACTATATCCGACACGCCTGGTGTTTAAGTTATCCGTTCAATTCTAAATGACGGTGACGAGTTATGTAACGAGCTTAGTATGAGTATGGCAACATCCTCTATGCTCTCAATGTGATCTAACTTTGTTTGTTCGTCTCCAAAAAGGGATTCGTTCTTGTGTGTTATGTGTGAAGTTATTTGCTATGCAATATTCTTGCTATGCTAATGTATATATAAGTTGTTGTTGTGTAAAATGAATGACATGTTATCATGACAATTGGTTGCGCGTATCCCGGTAGCCGATGGGCTGCGCGTTAGCCATACCAGCCAAGGGTTGCTGACCCCCTCGGGGGAATCCATATTTCTTTTACTGCAGGATGAGGATCGAAGAAGCGGAGTGGCTCTAGATCCCAGGATGTAGTTTACTTTTGAGTACCTTTGGATGTGGCCCGGGATGCGCCTGTGCTCCCGTGGCAATATGTATTTCAGTTATCGACAGTGCACAATGGAAGTTTACAGTGACAGTGTATAATTATGGGTTGTAAGTTAAATACTCGGTTATATGTATATGTACTTATGGTTTTAGTTCTATGCTCGGGAGTCTGATCATCAGACCGGTACAACTTGTATTTATTCAGCCTTGTTAACCACGTGGGTGGTTGACGGCGTTGTAGCACCAATCGTTTAGTTACTGTTTAGTTGTTATAATCCGCTGCGATTCCAGTTATTATTAAGTACGTAGTAGGGGTGTTACAGTGATGAACAGATACTGAGCACTCTAATTATTACAAACCAAATCCAACTAAATGAGCAACTAACTGAATACAACAACCTCCTTATTACAATACAAAATAAAACCAAAGGTGTTTGTTGAAAACACATCAGCTACCCCCGTATCCCGCGCTCCGGCTTGACTCTTCTTCAATAACCTGGAATGTTTGGCCCATTGAAGGGCTCAGCAATCGAAATGCTGCTATGCTAAATGTAGTCTTAAATCATCTATATTCCTTAAGTCATTTTAGCCATCTTGATAATAGATTCATTACATAAAATACCAGTTTACAACAATAACAGTAATAACTGTAAACATTAAACACTCACATAAAAATTCACCTGTAAACATCAATGTACAATAGTACACAACACCAGTAACCACACATCAAAAAACTACAACAATAACCAAACAAGATACGCGTATTAAACTGTACTTGTTAGTTGGCCACCTGGCCCTTATCCTTTAAACCAATCACTTAACCTTTTCCAATTAAATTCCACCTCAGGCGTCATGTCAAGATAACCCTTAATAACTTATTAATGGACGATAGTCCCCTGGGTTCCAATGGAACCGTTACCAGCTGGCCTTATGGCCCTGGATAAATATTTGACCGATCCGGTCGAACCTGTGCACCAACGGCAGTGCCCTCCGCCATCCCCGGATGTGGCTGATGGATTCCCTTGAGTGACTCCCCATTGAAATCTCTCGTAGTGATCACGATGCGCAACCAGAAAGTCGAAACAGTCTGGATTCCTCTCTTTATAAGTTAGCCCTTTAGTTAGTGATACAATAACCAATCCTTGAGTTAATACTATAATAGTTAACCATCAGTTAGGTTCAATAATACCTAAAGGTCAGTTAGTCTTGTTCCAGTTTAGATGTATAAACTTCCAGTCATAAGACGTTCGCGTAAAAATACAACGCCCCAGTGTTGAGCAATACAGTATACAATATCATATACATAATATCACAGATATCGCTCTTAAACAATTAACACATAATGTCTGGACCTTAGGAAAATCCTTAGGACATTCAGACCACACAATTAACATACCGTTCACCAAGTAACTTCTAGCTTGACAAATTCCTGTTCAGTAGTCCCTTCCCGTACGCTGTTATATAAACATGCAATACCGGGTAACATTAATATAACTATTCACTAAATATTACAGTACTGTCACTATAGCGTTTATACTAATTGTATAATAACTCTGTATGTTCTTTATTTCCCCCTGTTATTTAACAGTGGTTCCAGATAGTTCATTAGTTCATTATTTTATGTGATTCCCACATGTGATAATGAATTTCCACCTTGTAGTATATTTCCATTTCCTTAATTAAATACTCATACTTGTTTCCACTTATTCTTTATATTATATCCTTTGGTCATTTTTACTATAACCACAATTATTTAATAAACTTTATATTATACTCCATAATATACCATAATATATGGTTTTAATTCCTTTCTTTGTTAAATTACAAAACCAACCATTATAATTCGGTATTTATATTTTATACCCAACAACTATTATAATTTATCAATTAACCACATTACTTTTACAATTTACCAAATACCCTTACTAACTTTCGGTGATTACAATTTAATCTCACCAACTTTTATAAATTACTAATTAAGCCCATAAACTTTTCGGTAGTTACAATTCAATTACTCCATCTTTTGCAAATTACCAAACAACCATAACCTTTATAATTTACTAAATACCCATATTAATTTTCGGAAATTGCAAAACAAGTATATTAACTTTCATAAATTACCACATGACCACAATTATTTTTGGTCTTGACATATACCTTTCCTTTATTTACAATTTAATCCCAAAACTTTATATAAGTTACATATCAACTTAAAAACTATAGTTTTAATATTTAAATTCTTAAAATAACCAAAACAATCCACATCTTTTTTAAATTTATATTTCCGCCCCATATTAAATTTTGTTTTTCATATATACTTTCATAAATTACCTATTCACTCCAAAACTTTTATAAACTTAATATTTTATGTCATAAATCATTTTAACCCAAAGTTTTTGGTCAACACTTTGACCAAGACTTAATTTCATAATTAATACTTTAATATACCCCTAAAAATCATATATATTCTCGGTTCCATTTCCAAACTTCCAATAATTACAAAATAGCCCCAAAACTTTATAAAATGATATTTTAACACCTAAACACTTATTTAAATTCACCAAAATTCATCATATTATTTCCTACCTTATATTATATCATAAATATACCCAATAGACCCTTAAGCTCTCGGCTTTTATTATTTATACACTAAACTTTACAAAATTTACATTTTAGCCACATAACTTTATAAACTAGTCATTTAAATACTTGTAGCTATTTTTAATGTTCCCAAAATTTATAATATAAGTTAATACACTTACATACATTTCAAAAATCACCAAATAAAACATTATGTTCTCGGCTTTATTATATTTTACTATATAGTTCTCAAAACTTGATTTAAACCTTATAATAACTATATATAAATGTGTATAAGTCATATAACACTTCTAAAAATTATGCTAATGACTTAGAATGATTATAAACTCAAAATAGAACCTTTTACTCTTAGATAATTCGGTTTGAACATATAAGTATCCTAATTAATTTTTGTGACACAAATTTATACCTTAAGGTAATTATCTTACCTTAGATGTTATAAATTATTTTTCTTGATATTATAACCCAATATTTTTGGCCTTAATATTACTAAGGCTTATTCATAATTTTTATACCAAAGTTTGAAGCTTAAATCAAACTTAAACTTAATAAACCTTAATTATATAAACTTACTCCTTAAATCAAGACAATTCTTGTACTTGATTTCTCCTTGAATTCCAAACTCTCCAAATGCTATTTTGATGAAGAGAATTCGGCCTCCTTGAATATATTTAGGAGATCCATTTGTTAGACTTCTAACAAGGATTAATAAATAAGATTTGGAGTAGTTTTACAAGAGTTTACCTTAGGAATTTAACAAGGTATTTTTGGTATACCTTGGGATGATTGTAGATCCAAGTTTCCTTCATGAAATAATGAAGAGAATATAGGTTTATAAGCATATAATTTTCGGTAATAACCTTAGGGTATTTTACCAAGATTGTCAACATGAAAATATACCTTAACTTGATCTTGTCGTTCCTTGTGTTGTTGTTGAATCTAGGAACCTCCTTGGAACACTTATGCTTGGCGAATTCTTGTAGGTTTGCTAGGGTGATTTTTGCTTCAAGACTTAGGAGATTTAACTAGGAATTTACATAGAAATGATGTTAGAACTTGATACACCATTAATGGAGCTTTGAAGCTCTAAGGAATTAGCTAACAAATGAAGAAGAAAAGAGAGGAGAAGAGAGACTTACTCAATCGGCCATGGAGTGGGCAAATGAAAGCCTAACTCACGTATGGTTTAAGGAAAGAATGAAAGGAATCAAATTGGAAATAATTGTTATGTCACATGGCATTATTCTATGTTTTGCTTTTGATTTTTGATTTCAAAATTGACTACAAAAGTCTCTCATTTGGTCTAGGCTTACGGCTGGTTGTCAAGGAGATAATGGAGGCTTGTTTGATAATGGAAACAAGAAGACAAGAGCAATTGTAAGTAGGTGTTTTCTTTTGAATTTTCTAAGTAGAATTCTATGTCAATTCTTATCTTCTTTCCTAGTCATTTACGATAATGTATGAATAAGTGGGCAATTGATTTCTTTGCCTTTTGAATCATAAGAACATGCTAGGATGCTAGGTGTCTTATTTGATTATTTTTGGAGCAATTAAACTTGTTCTTTTCCTCCTTGAAATCGGCCACATATGCTAGCTAAGGCCATTTGATTTTTGTTTGTTTTGAGACAAGAGAACATGCTAGTTAGGTAAGTGTATTATTTGACTAATCAAGCAGCAATCACTCCCTCCTTTTCTTGGTCCCAATCGGCAGCCATATGCCATAGGAATGGTAGATTCATTTGTTTATAGTCATGTCTAAAAGTAGATCTAGTTGTCATAATTAATTGCATTGCTTTTCATTTCTTTTCTTAATCTTATACTAATTCCCTTGCTGTCTTCTTGTAGGTACACTGTAATGGAGGTCTTATTTTGACTCAAATTATTTGATACTTTAGCGTATAATACATGATAAGATGAGTCACTGATAAGTGCAAAACATATAGACTTTTAGGGTTTAAATACCTTATGAAATTGCAATATCTAAAGCACATGTTTCCCACTTATTATGCGTTTTTCCTAAGATTTATGTTTTGATATAAACTAATGCATTTTATATGTTCAATGTAGGAAAAATCCATGAAATTAAGTAGATTTACTCATGAGGATTCCAACGCAACAAACGGGGATCAAATCGGAGCTAAAACGAATATTCTAGAGGCAAATGAATTTTGGTCCGGACTAGTGTCCGGATCAACTGGTCCGGACTAATACTTTCCAGCGCAGAAACCGTACAAAATCGACATGGTCCGGACCAGTGTCCGGATCACCTGGTCCGGACCAACATGCCAGCGCGCCAGATAAAAGGGAAATCGACATGGTCCGGACCACCCTGGTTTGGACGGTGGTCCGGACATGTCTGTTTTGACAGCATACAGAGCCTGTCGATGGGTGTGAATTGGTTAAATAAAATATTTACCAATTCACACCGACACCCCCTTCATTTCTACCCCATTTTCACTATAAATAAACCTATAACCCCCCATTAAATCATATCTCATTCCACCCCAAACTTATGCCATTTTTCTTCCACAAAAATCACCATTTTCTCTCCAAAAAAATCATACAACTCAACTACATAATCTCCATAAATCCTCACTTCATCTCATCCCATAAAATCATTCCATTTTCCATACCGTTGTTCTGTCCAACCTCTGTCCAAATATTAGCAGTTATTAAAGGAGCTGAATTAATTATCTTTCCCAGATGATTTCTTTTACTTCTTATTCTGTCTTTTTAATTATGTTGGGCTAAGAGGATCTACTCCGGGTGAAGGTGTAATTATAGTTTGTATAATTATGTAATCTATATTTTTACCGGTTTAATTAAATAAAGTTTGTTACGATTAAAGTTTATCTCTCGCCTTTTTAATAAATCTCATGAATTTATTAAAATGTTTTGCAAAGTCTATTTTGATCAGAGCAGTGATAAATAGACAGGTTAATTAATCGATAAATCTGTGGAAAACTTATTTTGATTAAATAAGTTAGTAATTTCAGATGCAAAATATAATTCCTCGCACTTAATCTGTTTACATGTGTTTTGCTCAGAAATTAGCGAATCTTTCAAGTCTAGGATTTAGTCTTAAAAGATAATAACAGGAATTTTGCCAAACTATTATAATTAACCGGTAGAGTTAGCATAATTAGTAGATTATATAAACCTGAACCCGGAGTCCCGTTTAATATTATCTTCCACTCAGTTAATTTAATCTGTTGTTTAATTTTACAAAAACAAGTCAATTATTCCCCCCTTTTGTGACAAGCTTAGGTTCTATTTTATTTCGTTATAAGTCCCACGGTTTGACCCCGGCCGCTTCTGTTTTCTATACTACTGCGACCGGGTTTTGTTTGCAGCCCGAAGGATATTTGAGTTATTAATTTCTTTCTTAATTGTTTAAAATACACCAGTTCCAACCCCTCTCATTTTCCGTTCTGCAAAATGGCGCCGTTGCCGGGGACTTGATTTATTCTAGTCCCTAAGCCCCGGTTAATTCACATGTTATATTATAATAATCTGTTAATATTAATTGGACACCAGACTTTGGACATCTGACTACGGACATCTGACTTCTGACATCTAATTACTAACTCCTATTATTATTGTCATTTAATTTCCATTGTCCTTAACATTTAATTTCCATTGTCCTTAACATTTAATTTCCATTGTCCTTCAATTTCCAGTATACTAACTTATAATTTCCAGTATACTAACTACTAACTTTAATTTTCTGTCATTTCTTTCTATTGTCATTTCAATTTTCTGTCATTTCTTTCCATTGTCTCTAACTACTAACCTTAAATTTCTGTCATCTAATTCCTAACATTTTATTTTCTCACATCACGAGTTTCTTTTTTCTGCTTTGAGTGGTGTATGCCTTTTACCAGGTCACACAGCCTCCCGGAAAATATTAATAATCACACGGTTGGTTACAATCCAGAGATCGAGAGAACCTTTCTGCGCACCCTAAGGCAGAGACGAACTCAACAAAACATTACCACCACAGTGATAGAATCTAACCCGGAAGCTGACATGGCATCTACACCAGCGACAGTTCGAAATATCAACAGGCCGTCCAACCAAGGTCAACAGCCCGCCATCATCCTTCCACACCTTACTTCATCCGAATATGACGAGTGGCAGAAGCTTAAGCCATATCATCAGATCCGATGTGTAAAGGAGTTGGGTATGTTCGATGGGACCAATCCTGACGAAGCCCTGTTGCATGTCACTAAGTTTCTGCAGCATGCGAACAGTCTCACTGCAACCGACGCAGTACTCCAGTACGCATGGCTGTCATTATTCCCTCATAGCCTGACGGGAAACGCAAGTAAATGGTATCACAGCCTTACACCAAGTACCATTGGTACTTGGGATGAAATGGCCACCAAATTTTACGACAAATTCCTGCCCCCGAGCCGAACATTGGAAATGATAGCTGAAATCTACAACTTCAGACAGCCAGGGTCGGAAAACATTTGTGAAACTTGGGACCGTTTCAAAGGACTACTACTTACTTGCCCCCACCATGGTCTGACGAAAGAACAAGTATCACAATTGTTCTTCAAAGGCTTAATCGGTCCTTGCAGAACAATGGTGCTATCCTCTCTAGGGGCTGACATTATGAAAAAGCCAGGAAAACAGTTTCTGAATAGCATAGAGTCTCTCTGTGAAGAGATCAGAGACTGGGCCTCGGGCGGATCAAGAGGCGGCACTCCAGGTTTATACCAAGTAGGGGAAAGTGACAACAAATTTGACCAGCTGATGAAAAGCCATGAGCAACTCATGGAGAGCAATGCACAGCAGGCAACAAAAGTGAGCACCCTCCAGAAAGTAGTCGAGCAGATGACCATGAATTCCTATTCCCACCAAGCCAAGTCGTTGATTTCTCGGTCATCTACAACCCTCAGGCTATGCTCCTCTATCCCTATCACTCCTGATGCTTCTTGCCGTAATGCGGCGGGCCACACGACTACGAGCAATGCCTCGAATTGCAAGAGTTGAAGGCAGCCGAGGAAGCAAATTTTGTGAGTAATAATCAAGGTTTCCGACAACCTTGGCAACAGAATGTACATCCAAATCTTCGATACGGTAACACCAACAATCCAGAATCCAAGAACACTCCAGCCTTCCCAAAACTACAGGCCTCAATCGAACTTCCAAGGAGGCCAGAGGCAATTTCAACAACTTCATACGGTAATGAAGCTTCTTCAAGTCGACCACCTCAACCTCAAACTAATCCAGAGTCTGAGATGGGTCAGATACAAGAAATGTTTAGAGTCATGATGAACAAATCTCGAGACACTCAAGAGGAGGTCTCAAACTCTCAGGAAAGATCAGAAGGCGTTACAATCACAGATTCAACAACTCTTGACCCACAAAGGCCATCTGGCCAAATTCCCTCACAAACCAATCCAAATCCACGTGAACATGCAAAAAAATTCACATAGATGAAGGAGATGACAGCAACACATTCCAAGAAACCCCAGAGGTAAATGCTGTCACCTTACAAAGTGGAAGGAAACTGAACACAGAAACGAGCAACGAAGATCGTGTAGAGGACGAGATAACTCCTCCACCACCATCTTCGTCTGAGACACAGGCTCTATCCTTCCTACTCCCTCTCCTTCGTCTCAAATAACTATTGATGTTCCCTTCTTCTTCTCTCATAAAACTACAGAGCTTCCATTTCCTAACAGGATGAAAAAGAAGCATCTTGATGCAATTTGCAAAATTTCTTAGTATTTTTAAGAAACTGCATTAGACATTCCGTTAATTGATGCCCTGCAGGAGATGCCCAACTATGCAAAATTTCTAAAGGATCTCCTAACAAAAAGAAGAAGAAGACCGATAAGGAGACTGTCCATCTCACAGAAGAGTGCTCTGCTGCCCTTCTTCGAGCACTTCCTCCTAAACAGACGGATCCAGGATACCCTGTGTGTCCCATGCTTATTGGTGGAATAGATTGTGGAAGTGGTTTGGCGATTTAGGGGCCAACATCAACATAATGCCATACGCTACCTTCTTAAAAGTTCGAGAAGGAGATATGCAACCTGTACCCTTCAAACTCCAGTTGGCCGATAGGTCGGAAGTTAAACCAATGGGGATGGTCAGAGATCTAGTTGTCGGCATTGAACATTTCATTTTCCCAGCCGACTTCGTCATTCTGGATATGGATGACGATGTGACGTACCCCTCATTTTAGGTCGACCCTTCTTGAGTACTGCCAAGGCCGTCATCGATGTCCATGATGGTAAAATCACCTTGCGGTACGAGGATGAGAAGATCGAGTTTGACATGAGGAAAATGATGAAGAATCCTCCAACGAAGCTCACCCCTTGATGATGGCCAATTTAACTGATGATGATGAGGAAGATTGTGATTCTCCCACTGATGAAGACGTATATTCTCTTTCCTTCTGCATGAAGGCTCAAACTGAACCATTGGAGCATATTCTCGTTTCTTCTCTGGAAAAAGAAACTGAAGATCCATTGGTCAATGCCACGTTAGCCCAAGTGGAAAGAGGGAAGGCAGGATATCAAGCCTATCGCCCTCCGATGGAGCGACTTGACAGAGAAATTAAGAAACCGATCCCTTCCATCGAGCAACCACTCGAACTCGAGCTTAAAGAGTTACCTCCAAACCTTAAATACGCATTCGTAGCAGCTGATAAAAATTTGCCAGTTATTGTATCATCTTCTTAACTACAGGGCAAGAAGACAAGCTACTAAAGGTTCTGAGACAACACAAAACAGCGATCGGGTGGACTATTGCTGACATAAAAGGAATCAACCCCTCCTACTGCACACACCACATCTATATGGAGGACAACTATAAGTCTATCAGGCAGCCCCAGCGTCGTCTTAACCCGAATCTGAAGGAGGTAGTTAAGAAGGAAGTTCTGAAACTCCTGGACGCAGACATCATTATCCTATCTCCGATAGTCCATGGGTAAGTCCTGTACAAGTTGTTCCAAAAAAAGGAGGCATCGAAGCGGTGGTTAATGACAAAGGAGAGGTTCCCTCAAAGAAAAATTACGGGTTGGCGCAGTGCATTGATTATAGGCGCTTGAACACTGAAACCAGGAAGGATCATTTCCCTCTACCTTTCATCGATCAAATGCTAGAAAGACTGGCAGGACAGGAGTACTATTGCTTCTTAGATGGTTTCTGGGGTACTTCCAGATTCCTATAGCGCCAGAGGACCAAGACAAGACAACTTTCACTTGTCCCTATGGTACCTTTGCGTATAGAAGAATGCCCTTCGGACTGTGCAATGCTCCTGCCACCTTTCAGCGCTATATGCAGGCAATCTTCGCAGACTTCATCGAGTAAAGCATTGAGGTATTCATGGATGATTTTTCTGTCTATGGATCTAGTTTTGATGTTTGTTTGGCGCAGCTTGATCTAATTCTTGCCCGATGTGAGGAGACAAATCTGGTTCTCAACTGGGAGAAGTGCCACTTCATGGTCCAGGATGGGATTGTGCTCGGTCACGTAATATCTGCTAAGGGGATTGAGGTAGATAAAGCCAAGGTGGAGGTAATTGAAAAATTGCCAAAACCTACTTGTGTGAAAGAAGTAAGAGCTTTCTTAGGACATGCAGGATTTTATAGACTGTTCATTCAAGATTTTTCTAAGATTGCAAAACCATTAACTGATTAGCTTCTGAAAGAAGCCCCATTTGTTAATACTGATGATTGTGTATCTGCTTTTGACTCAATTAAACAAAAATTGGTAGCTGCTCCCATTGTTGTTTCACCTGACTGGTCATTACCATTTAAGATTATGTGTGATGCCAGTGATTTTGCAGTAGGGGCGGCTCTGTGCCAAAGAAAAGAAAAGATTCTACGAGTTATTGCTTACGCGAGCAAAACTCTGGACAACGCCCAAAGGAATTACACAACCACCGAGAAAGAGCTTCTAGCAGTGGTATTCTCCCTAGACAAATTTAGATCATACTTATGGGGAAGTAAAGTGATTATACACACTGACCATTCTGCTCTTAAATACTTGTTTACCAAGAAAGAGGTCAAACCACGTTTGCTTCGTTGGATTCTCTTGTTACAGGAATTTTGCCAAACTATTATAATTAACCGGTAGAGTTAGCATAATTAGTCAGATTATATAAACCTGAACCCGGAGTCCCGTTTAATATTATCTTCCACTCAGTTAATTTAATCTGTTGTTTAATTTTACAAAAACAAGTCAATTATTCCCCCCTTTTGTGACAAGCTTAGGTTCTATTTTATTTCGTTATAAGTCCCACGGTTTGACCCCGGCCGCTTCTGTTTTCTATACTACTGCGACCGGGTTTTGTTTGCAGCCCGAAGGATATTTGAGTTATTAATTTCTTTCTACTTGTTTAATTTATGTTTATATTTCATATTATTATTCTACTAGTTTTATTTTTGTTTATATTTCTTATTATTATTCTACTTGTTTTATTTTTGTTTGTATTTCTTATAATTATTTTACTTGTTTCTTTTGTTTGAATTTCATTTTATTTTCTACTTGCTTTGTTGTTGCTAATATGTATTAAGCAGGATGTTTAAGAAAATAACTGGACGTTCAAAGAAGAGTAAGACCACTGCTACTAGTTCCAGCCAGGCACCACCACCAGAGTTCATATCTACACAGGCAGCAGAATGGTTCAACCAGGAGTGCGATATTGATCCTGAGCGATCAGTGGCACCAGACCTGCAGCGCCAGCTTGGGTTACCCCAGCTTCTGGGAGCGCATGGATGGGCAAAACTACTAGACATGGGTGGTACCTTCTACCCACGAGAGGTACGGATTTTCTATGCGAATTCCCGTATCCAAGAGGGAAACATCCACTCCAGGGTCCAGGACAGGGACATCATCATTCGGGCGGAGGACATCGCCACATATTTAGGGATTCCTTACCCTGGTCCTATGCATGCGGATGATGATCAGATGCAGCTATTTAATGATTATCTGAGTGTTGCAGATCATCATTACAGTGGCCTTTACAGTCAGGCACCGCGCAGACGAAGAGGAGATGACCAGACTAAGTAGGTCATCCCTGCTGATCTTCTACAGGACCCTCGCGAGAGAGTCCTGTTCGCGCTTCTGGTGGCCAATGTCACGCCACGCCGCTCTTCTGACCTCAACCAGACTGACTGCTGTTTTCTCCAAGCAGTAGTGAATCCCTCTTTTGCTGGAGCTGCTGCACTCACATATCTACCAAACCTTTTACATCAGCATCTAGGCTACATCATAGAGCATAAGGACCGTCACAGGCTTGGATTCCCTGTTATGATCTGCCACTTCCTCAGGCAGCAGGGAGTCCACTTAGCTGAGGAGGGTCACTCCACCTCTAAGGCACCCATTGACATGAGCACCATGAAGAGGATGCGATTTGAATATATTGAAAATCAGTGGGTTAAGCAAGCGGGTCCGCGTACTCAGAAGAGACAAAGAGATGTGGGAGAGGGACCATCAGAGCCAGTCCCTGGTTCCACTACAGTAGAGGAGCAGGAGTATGCTGCATTCCCAGCACCCAGGTGCGGGTATGTGACCTGGGATGAGTTCGAGCAGAGACAGCAGCAGATGCAGCAGTCCTTCCAGGCTGAGATCGAGCGCAGACAGCAGCAGATGGAGCAGAGATACCAGGCTGAGATCACCCAGCTTCAGGAGCAGGCACGACGATCTTAGGAAAATTATGAGACTATGCTCCATGACTTCGAGCAGTGGCAGGCTTACTACCCACCACCGGAGTGATTTTATGACAGCTATTTTCTCTATTGTGTTTTTCCATTCCTGCTTTACTATTTATTTACTTTTTTCTAACGTTTGACAGTTTACTCTTTATTTGGTTTGTTTCAATAAGACTTTCCTTCTCCAAAGTTGAACACTTGCATAACGCAAGTGTGAGGAACGTTTCCCCCGACAAAAGCTTAAGTGTGAGGAAGGGCTACTTCCTCAAATCCAAGGATATAAGGGGAGTCATTTGTTTTAATTTTTGCAAAAGTTAAATAATGTTAAGGTCGTTTTACTTCTCTTATTTGATTTATCTCTATTGCTATACATAACCGATTTCCTCCATGAGTATGACACATTTTGAAACGTCTTCTTTCTTTGAAAATTTTAAAACTGAACAATTGAGGACATTGTTCCTCTTAAGTGTGAGGAAGTAGAGACCTTTCCCTGAAAATGTGTCAGCTGATCTAATTCATATAGACATTAGATTTACGGGTGAAAATATTTTGTAGAGAAATCAAACATGGTAAGCAACTTTAAGATTAGTTTTGCTCATAATTGTTAGCTTTCATGGTTTCATTATAAAAATTATTTTGTGTGCAAGCTAATTATTAAGTCTGAACTGGTTTAACTCGGTACCTTTGGAAATGAAAGGAAAGTTTGGAATGGAAGAAAAAGGCAAGGTACTCCTCTGATCTAATATTTGTGTTTAAACTGAAATGGGCCTCTTCCATTCGGTTATTAAGTCCTTGGGGTGCTTCATCACCCATTTACCTAAGATCATTTGATCTGGGATAAAAGACCCAAAACTGCTACATGAATGGAGAGAAAAGTCTGTAGGGTTTAAAATAAATTTGCAAACTAGTGCTATTAAAAGTTTGTTATAAAAAAAAGAGCTTAAGGTTATTTAGATCATGAGTATGTGGTGTTGAAAGGTACTGCGGAATAAGGCAATACTTCACACCCCTTGTCATTTCTGGGTATTTAAGGAAAGAAATGGTGGAAAGATCCCGAGTTAATCTATGTTCATTCTTGATGATTTAACTTCTCCAAATTTTTGGTTTGAAGAGCTTGTTTCTACTAAAAAGAAAGGAACATACAGTTATGAGCAAAGGTTAATCTTAGGATTGTTATTATGTTTAATTCCCTTCTACGTTTGTTTTTACCCAAGATTTAATTCTATGGAATTCCTCAGGAGCTTAATTCTTTATTTTGCTTGAGGACAAGCAAAAGCTAAGTGTGAGGAAGTTTGATAAGTGCAAAACGTATAGACTTTTAGGGTTTAAATACCTTATGAAATTGCAATATCTAAAGCACATGTTTCCCACTTATTATGCATTTTTCCTAAGATTTATGTTTTGATTTAAACTAATGCATTTTATATGTTCAATGTAGGAAAAATCCATGAAATTAAGTAGATTTACTCATGAGGATTCCAACGCAACAAACGGGGATCAAATCGGAGCTAAAACGAATATTCTAGAGGCAAATGAATTTTGGTCCGGACCAGTGTCCGGATCAACTGGTCCGGACTAATACTTTCCAGCGCAGAAACCGTACAAAATCGACATGGTCCGGACCAGTGTCCGGATCACCTGGTCCGGACCAACATGCCAGCGCGCCAGATAAAAGGGAAATCGACATGGTCCGGACCACCGTGGTTCGGACGGTGGTCCGGACATGTCTGTTTTGACAGCATACAGAGCCTGTCGATGGGTGTGAATTGGTTAAATAAAATATTTACCAATTCACACCGACACCCCCTTCATTTCTACCCCATTTTCACTATAAATAAACCTATAACCCCCCATTAAATCATATCTCATTCCACCCCAAACTTATGCCATTTTTCTTCCACAAAAATCACCATTTTCTCTCCAAAAAAATCATACAACTCAACTACATAATCTCCATATAAATCCTCACTTCATCTCATCCCATAAAATCATTCCATTTTCCATACCGTTGTTCTGTCCAAATATTAGCAGTTATTAAAGGAGCTGAATTAATTATCTTTCCCAGATGATTTCTTTTACTTCTTATTCTGTCTTTTTAATTATGTTGGGCTAAGAGGATCTACTCCGGGTGAAGGTGTAATTATAGTTTGTATAATTATGTAATCTATATTTTTACCGGTTTAATTAAATAAAGTTTGTTACGATTAAAGTTTATCTCTCGCCTTTTTAATAAATCTCATGAATTTATTAAAATGCTTTAGAAAGTCTATTTTGATCAGAGCAGTGATAAATAGACAGGTTAATTAATCGATAAATCTGTGGAAAACTTATTTTGATTAAATAAGTTAGTAATTTCAGATGCAAAATATAATTCCTCGCACTTAATCTGTTTACATGTGTTTTGCTCAAATCTAGAGCAGATTGAGCATTTTCTGGTAAATGAATCTTTCAAGTCTAGGATTTAGTCTTAAAAGATATTAACAGGAATTTTGCCAAACTATTATAATTAACCGGTAGAGTTAGCATAATTAGTCAGATTATATAAACCTGAACCCGGAGTCCCGTTTAATATTATCTTCCACTCAGTTAATTTAATCTGTTGTTTAATTTTACAAAAACAAGTCAATTATTCCCCCCTTTTGTGACAAGCTTAGGTTCTATTTTATTTCGTTATAAGTCCCACGGTTTGACCCCGGTCGCTTCTGTTTTCTATACTACTGCGACCGGGTTTTGTTTGCAGCCCCAAGGATATTTGAGTTATTAATTTCTTTCTTAATTGTTTAAAATACACCAGTTCCAACCCCTCTCATTTTCCGTTCTGCAGTCACCATCCAATAGACATAATTTCTAAGCTAAATTAGTCAAAATAGGCATAAAATCGCGCCTAACATGGAGGGTAATTGGGACTGATTTTTAATTTGATTCCTGTAACACTATATTTTACTAAGACCATATTATAACATGTAATAGGTTCCGGCATTTATTTGGTACATTTATGTCATGGTAAAAGATGAAAGTTTTAAGGTAAAAATGCTGATTTTAGGTACCTTTTTGACCCAAAAATCGCCCCCTCTTGTACTATGAATTTAGCACTTCCATTAATTTATTTAGATGGTCAATTTATCCCCTTTTAAGACTATCAACTCATGGCTCCTCAAAAACTTCAAGGTAATTGCGTAGAACGCATTTTTGTGACACCCGAAGGTGCGTTTTTGTGCTTTAAGGATTTTCTGGAAAATAAGTAGTCGCTATGAGTTCCAAGTGTTTATAAACATTGTTTATAGTCAATAATAATATGTTAAGGTGTTACATTGAGTTATATGGGGTTATATCAACTCAAAACACAATTCCCGGGCTAACCGGGCAAAAAGGAGCGTTAAGAAATTCGTCCGAGCACTTCGTTTATCTTTGAGAAAGTAGCTCGAGAATTCTCTTTAGAATGTTGTATAATGATGTTAGGAACTCTAAGAATAAATTTTATAGGAGTTCGTGCCACCTCGGCACTCCTCCGGGGCATTCCCGGGGGTTTATGGGGCCCCCATAAGGCATCTCCTAGCACTTTGCGTTTAACTGAGAATTTAGCTTGAGGACTTCATCTTATATGTTTAATATAGTGTTATGGTGCATTTGGAATGAATTTTAATGCTTTACTTCATCCTATAATGTACTTCCGGGACTTCCGGGCCTTAAGGGCTTTTAAGGGAACTCCCGAGCCTTTTGTATTTTTACTAAGTTTTAGACGAGGTCCTGTATTCTAAAGGTCATTTAATGATCCTTGATTAACTTCATGTGAAGTTTATAGCTTATATAACTTGTTTATCTTAAGGTCGGGCTTTAACGCTCGTTTTTGACCTTAAGGAGTTTAGGTGCGTTTTAATGCCCAAGTGTTTATATACTTTCTTAGGGTTTAATAATCCCCTAAATAATACTCCCTCCGTCCTGAATTGACCGTCCTGTTTGCTTTATGGCACGTTTTTCCACTTCAATATTAAGCATATAAGATAAAATAATTTTATAAAATTAAATTTTGTAACATATAGTTTATCATGTAAGGAATCATATGCAAAATTTAAATTTTCAAAATTAATTTATTTTATATGTTAAAAATTGAAGTCAAACGACATGTCCAAATAGTAAACAAGACGGTCAATTCAGGACGAAGGGAGTACTTATTTATCATTGTTTAATTATTTAAAGGTTATGGGTATTTCAAGTGGTGTCTTCTTCAGCTATTGTCGTGCAAGCAGTAGCACAAGCAAGAGGGCGGATTATTCACCAAGAAGAAAAAGATAGGCGCGTGAGTAAAAATAAAAATAATTTTATTTAGTGTTTTTTATTATTTTTTAAATCAGAATATTAATATTTTAATAAATACTGACTACCATGTAACTGAAACTTAGACAAAGACTCTGTTCGGTATAGCTGTTTTACAGTTATTTTGGTCTATTGGTTTTGCAGTTGTTTTATATGTGGCAGTATATTATTGGAATAGAACGTAGGATCCACGTGGGACCCACACGGGACCCACCCATTCATACCATAAATATGCTATCAAATATGCCAAAGGCGAACAGAGTGAAAATCCTTAGTATTCTAAAATTCAAAACGTTGAGTCTTAATGAAAATATGTAAAAAGTTAGAGTCCTTAATCGTACGAAATGAAAACATTGAGTGGTACAAGAAAAAAAGTGCAATTTTTCCAAAAAATTATGCAAGAAATTGCTCTGAAAGATTTCTTAAGAGAGTCGCTATGTGTAGACAAGTTTCAACGCGTAGTTGGAAAATGACCATCTTGCCATTCCGTCAAAGAGTTTTCAACAATTACAATATGCACTTAAAACTTGTGACATATTACAAGGGGTTCAATAAGAGGCATTTTTAATTCATTTGTAGTACTTTAAGTACAAATTTGGGAAAAAATATGAACAATAACGAA
The DNA here is from genome assembly GCA_023374045.1 of Limonium bicolor. Classification (NCBI taxonomy): domain Eukaryota; kingdom Viridiplantae; phylum Streptophyta; class Magnoliopsida; order Caryophyllales; family Plumbaginaceae; genus Limonium; species Limonium bicolor. Next base: position 221,133,290 of record CM041781.1, read on the forward strand.
AAAACAATTAAAAACGCAAAAAAATAGACAATTACTACCCTGGGTACAGGTGTTGACACTAGGCCTGTCAAACGGGTTATGAAATACCCTGAACTTAAATATAGGGATTAAGATTATCCTAATACGTATTTAAGGGCCTAACAACGCCTGAGTAATACTGGTAAGGAAAAATAAATCCAAAAGAAATAAAGAAACGCTTAAAAAGCGAAAAACGCTAAATAAGCGTTAAAATAACCATAGGAGGTATGAGACCTCGGTTAGTGTATTATATGGATTCTAAAGGTTTAATAAGACCTAAATAATATATGGGAACAACTCCCAAAGAAAACGGATCCAAATAATGTATTAAAACGCTAATAGAGCGTTAACGCACGTTTTTCGAGAAAACCCGAAAACGTGATTTTAAGTGGTCAAACGAACCTGTAAAAATTATAAGTCATTAAATAAATATTATTAAGCATTTATGGAAACTTAATAACCAATAAAAATAAAGAAACGAGAGAATTCCAGAAAACGGGCCCGGTTAGTGAATAGTACCTAAACCGGGTAAAATAACGAGCGTTTTCTGTAAAAGACGAAAAACGCTCCAACTAGTGTAACTGTAGGGGGCCGGTTTTTAATGGGTTAAATAACCCCTCACACACTCACATACTAGCTAGCTAAATAAAGAGTCAAAAAGCAAATAAAGTGGAAAAAGTAAAAGTGCCTTACATACTCTCTCACCTCTCACTCACTCATCTCTCTCCTATCCTTCTTCTTCCCTCTTCCATCGATTTCTCCCTCCTCTCTCCTCTGGTATGGGTGATTTTTGGAGCTCCAAGAGAAGCTTCAATGGCTTCTCATCTTTCCATCCATGCTCCACCTTCATTTGAACTCCAAAGGTAAAAATAACTACATATTTGAACTCCCCTCATCCTCTTCTACACTTCTCTCTTTTCAAAATCCAAAAATGAGGAAGTTCATTTTCGTGGGTATACCCCATTCAAAGAGAAAATGGCACCAATGGGTAGCTTGGAGTCTCATCTCTCCATTAAGGTAAAAATCTACATGAAAAACTCATGTTTTCTTCACCTTCCTTCATAACCGATTTTTGCCCCATTTGTAATGCTCTATTTTTCTCCCTCTTTGGAGCATAATATCAACCTTGCAATGGTGGTGGATTCACCTTCTTGAACCAAGGGCTAAAACCCCTCCTAAAACACTCCAAAGGTAAACCCTAGAATTTGTATTTTTAACACTTCAATGATTTAGTGTTAATTTAAGGGTTAGTAGTTTAGTTTCACTTATTTTGTGTACATTGGGTGATGGGAATGGAGGTCGGCAACTCCATTCCCCATGTAGCCGATTTGGGCAAGAAAGAGAGGAAGAAGAGAATGGGAAAAGAAATGAAGGAAAAATAAGCTCAAGGTAAGAGCTCCTTCTTAATGCTCTATTTTAAATTCATTAGAGTAATGGGAATGGGTAAACCAATTTAAAGAACCCAAAACATTGTATTAAGATTGTAGTTGTGGAAGTTTGAGTAATTGTGAGCTTGTATTTGGATTATAGGCCTTAGAGCCAAGTATTGAGTATTTGTATTGGCATTGTTGTTTGATGGAAGTATTGGAGTATTGGTATTGATGTATTGAGATGAATCTATATAGCTTTGTGTGCTGGTAGGACCCTTGTATGGGTGTGGCTAGATTAGGAATGAATTTGATGAAAAAGTGTGTATGTGGATAAGTAAGAAAAGTAGATGAACTATGGCAAAATTTTGGTAGGAATATGTACAATTATGGATGACTTGGTGAATGAGAGAACCAAGGTATGTATTGAGTTGAGTAAGGAGATTTAGTAACCATGGAATGGTGGTGTAGTATGAGGATATAAGAATGCAAAATCTGTAGCAAGGAGTGCTAGGATGCATTGGAGAAACTGGGAGGAATTAAGTGTATTGGGAGGACTTAAGGTGAGTGTTTAATGCCTTGGAAGCAAATTGAAAAGGATTTAGGTAATGAGAAGAACTAGGATGTAAAGCAATGCATTTTGAATGCTAGGAGTAACATTGGTTGAGGGTGTATTGAATGGTAAAGGTTAGAACAAAAATCTGTAGCATTGGGGGAATGAAAAACTGTTGTAAGTGCTGAAATGAAATGAGGAAAAATTGTATAAGTTGAATAGAAGTTGAGTAGTAAGATTGGTGGATGAACTAGGGTGATTTAGAGGGCTTAATTAGTGCTAAATCATGTGGGGAAGTATTGGTAAAAGTTGGGGAAGCAATGGGTAAAGAAACCAACTGAAAACAGATTTTAAAACTGAAGTACTGGGCCAGACCGGACTTGCGACCGGACTTGCAAGTTCGGTCGAGCCCAGAATCACAAAGACGGGAACCTTCTGGAAGGGACCGGACTTGCGACCGGACTTGCAAGTTCGGTCGGACCAGAAAATTTTCCCGTCTGAAACCTTCTGGAATGGACCGGACTTGCAAGTTCGGTCGGACCAGAAAATTTCCCCCGTAATAAGAGCTACTGGAATGGACCGGACTTGCGACCGGACTTGCAAGTTCGGTCGAGTCAAAACAAAAAAAAATGTTTTCATCATACGACTATAGTAGTCATATGTATGTACATGTATGCCTATACACATATATGCATATGTATGTAGTGATACACCATTAATGAGGTAGTAATGGTAAGAAAATAAGTAAATGAGTAAGAAAACAAATTAAGAAAGTTGTAAGTATAAGAACATTAAGTTAAACCAAACCAACGGGATACGGGCGCAGTAATTAAGCATGTATTGCAAAGCTTAGTATTAATAGAATCATTTGACATGTAGTCATTGATTCGAGAGTAAAGATTCGAGGAACAAAGGTGAACTAAGGAACAAGGGAGCACCCGATAAAATAGATCAACGGTGAAGGTATGATTTCTTCAAGCTCTGTATCCTAACCTGGTTACCCCGATTTGTGTGCTTATGTGATCACCAATAAGATAAATGCACGAATCGGACTTATATTGCACTTAAATGTGTTTGAACTATTTTGTTCTTGTGTATCTTCTTGAACATTTAGTTTGTATAATTCATGAAATGTATGAATGGAAATGAGGAGTATGTGTAAGTAATGTGTACTTGTGTATTGTATGGATGTATGGAAATGAAGTACTGACTTCTACTAATTCCTAACAATCTAACTCCTAACATGAGTAATGAGTAAATGGAATGAGTAGAAGTCCGATATAGTTTCGGCCACGCGTGAGGATAAGGAAACACAAGAGGTTGGATCCGAATCCTGGCTGTAATCTTTTCCACGGACCAAATCCCTTGAATGGGTAGCATCCTGGATTAGTGGGCCACCCCAAAGCCCGGTGGTGGGATGTAGTAATCCCTGCCCGGAGGTCATACCGACTTAACTGGAGTAAAGTAAGTAAGAAGTAAGTATTGTATGTGTATCGGTCTTGGCTATTGTAAGTCATTGACCTTGAGTAAATGAGTATTGAACACCCGATTAACCCGGGTGTGTAAAGAAGCTAACAAGCCTTATGTGTGAATTGGAGAAGTGTATCTCCGTATTGCGTATTGAGTAGGTAACGAGTATGTATTGTGTATGTGGATTATGGAAGATGGTAAGTAAGTGTTGGTTGACTGGTATTGTCTTACAAACATGTATTGCACTGGGCGTATGTATGTATACCTTGTGAAGTATTGTAGTATCATGAATGAAAGCATGTATGTATGAATGTATGTATTGTAAATTGAATTGCATGTATTCGACCAAATGGTCGGCGTACCCTCGCTAGTACGCGGGGTATGCGGTTATCATATTCAGCGTAAGCTGACCCCCTAGGGGGAACGTTTTTAGTGTGCAGGTACCGAAGTGGATATGGTCAAGGTAAGAGACTGGCGGATCTATCTAGATCATTGGAAATGAAATGTAGATAGTAGTAAATGGTATAAGGCTTGTAGCCTTGAAGTAGTAGTGTACCAATGGGGTACACCTTATGCATTATAAGCATGTAGATGTGAGAAATGGGTAGATGTAGACTCTTAATGAGTGTGTATGAGCTTGGAAGAAGTATTGTATTGTATAAGGATCCTAGTAAACTCGGTATGTTATTTTGTATTGGATGGTATTGTAATGGAGTATTGTACTGAATGGAAATTTGTAGTACTCAGTAAGTAATGGGAGTATGTACTGTATTTGTGTAGTACTCGGAGATTCCGGTCCATCAGACCGATGCTGTATGTAGTAGTAGTAGCTTGTTAGTCACGTGGGTGACTAGCGGCATTGTATCACCCACCGTATGTAAGTATGTATCCGCTGCGTGATTCTGGAAGTACGAGGAGATTGGACGGTAATGATGGTATTAACGGTAGGGGTGTTACAAAAAGTGGTATCAGAGCGAAGTATCGCTCTGATGACTGGAAGTACCGAGTTTAGGAAATACCCAGTTAGGAACTAGAAGCTTAGGGCTAAGGGCTGAGTGTTAGCATTAGAGATATGCTAGTTAGGAACCACCGGTGAGTACCGGATACCTACAATACCAGTCCCGCCCACCGTAAACCCCATTGTATAACTTGGGAAAGGACGCCAGAGAGAAAGAAGCCCTCTTATATTCGGGGAAACCCGATCTGGCAGTAGTGAGATATTCCTATAAGAGGAAAGAACCCGGCATAGGGCAGATCCCAAGGATTGGAAGTCCCGGAGATGATTCCCGGGCGAATAACAATACCCGCACTTAATGGCAGTAGAATGAGAACTTCAACCATAAGGAGACTACAACATGCAACAACATGGGGCGACATGCTTAGCAGTCGCAGAACCTGGCTAACCAATCGGCAGCAGGAAAAGAAGCACTAAGCGTGCAACGGAGTAGAGGAAGGAACAATAACAAAACCCGAGACGCAAGTCTACGGGACAGTAATAGCTAAGTAGTACCACCAACGGTATGCTAGCTGACTAAGGACATAGTCAGGAGTGGTTAGCTCCGAGACTACGACGTCAAAGGCTACAATACCTGGCCGACATAGCTTACACAACCACGAGAACATTCACGGGATATAACCCGATAGGGCTACAAGAGTAGTGCCTAAACAAATTAAGGCTCAATAACCACAGTAAACGAGTGGGAACGAGCAACAAGCAAAACGTAAACCAAATAAGTAAGGATCTTTAAGGATTGAAGAAGTACCCTGATCAAGACAACCATGTCAAGATCAATGAGAAGCTACTTATAAGAATCGAGTATCTCAAACATAGATCAATATGATCAAGGGAAGAGCCAACAAGACAATTAAATATAAGTGGAAACCATACCAAGACCGGTATAGGTTTACCCAAAAACCACCAGTACCACGCACTTGCCACGGCAAGTGCAGTAAGGACAGAAACATGTAGAGGAACCCTAACACACCACAAGTACGTAGTAATGTACTGTGGTCGTAATAGAAAAACTACTGGATCACACATCCTAAGAACTGAAAGAATGGAACCTTGGAAAGGCCTGACGGCCTGACCATTGTACAAAGGATACACCAGTCAGCGGAAAGCTGGACTTGGTCAAGATTTCGAACATGGCTATGCCATGAAGAACCGCTTTTAACACCGAACTATTATTTTTCAAAACCAAGTTTTCTTTCAAAACCACAAACCTTCTTTTAAACCTTGGATTTTAAAACCAAACCGACAGAATTACGGTGAGTATCATAGAATGATACAAGAGGAGTTGACAATAGAATACTTCACCTAGGCGTGTGACGAGCACTACGAGTGTACCCAATTACGGGATGTGGGACAACCGCACTCTAAAGGAGCTTGTGGGCCTGACAGATAGTTAGGTAAGTGGTAACGTACCAACACGGTACCCCACGTATGTATGCATGTAGTGGATGAAACACGGGAAGTAGTCAACTCCGTTCTACGGACCATAAGTAAGTTTAAACCAGAACAACTGGAACTCCAGACGATCAAGGAGGAGGAACTCAACTAAGAAGTCAGCAAAAGAACTCGGAGAATCCATCTGAAGATACGGAATAAGAATTAGACGTACAAAAAGCACAGACTAATAAGTATAGACATTGGATATGTCTCGAAGACATCAGGAAAACACATGACAGCTGGGAAGTATACCCAGCCTGAACACCGTAAGGCAAATGCCTAATGTGAACATCACAATGTTCAATGAACGGGACGAGAATCCCAAGAACAATTGCCAAGACTACCAAGGAGTGTAATCCATCACTAGAGAGGATTTTTTAAACCTAGTATTAAGCACTAGGAGCAAGTATAAACAGTCTACCCAAGAACGGGAGACGTTGTAACCCGAAAAGGGATAACTCAAAATACGATACCACAAGACGGTACAGTGGGTACAACATATCAAAGACATTAGCCGGATGTATCGGCGTGACCAACAACACCCAGGAGCGATCCTTGAAGGGTGTCTGGATTAACAACAGTTGAACAAGCATCATGATAAGAGCACATGGGCTAGAACGAACATTCGGTTAGGACACCGAAGGGATTTCACTTAACAGGAAACACCCTAAATTACCAGAAGGCTCGGATTAACACCCGATTGCCAAAAGGGTCTCCTATGAACGGAAGCGTGATGTCACGACTTACCATGGAGCCTAGTAATACCTCCAACCTATGGGGTATACATGGAGTGGAAACATGCATAAGCAGCTTGCGAAGAGCATAACCTGCAGTAATAAGGCTTAAAATCCATCAACCAACTATGATATGTAAACCTTAACGGTTGCATAACCCACACCATTTGATAACAAAACTTGCAAGAGATATCGTCTCATACGACAAGAAATCAACAACTGGACCATCAATTCAAGCCCAACATCCTGAGTGGCTTGGAGTAGTGGCCAACTCAGTGTCACTGTCACTAGAGCATCAGTCTAGTATACAGTTGACAAGCTTTTAAGTACCTTCATGCCTTCTGTAGCAATGGTAGCATAGAGACATAAGAATCGTGATAAATGCCAACATTGGCCTAGTCCACATTTGGACACTACGGAAACCCGAGGAAAAGTATCCCTCGTTAATCGAAGACCACCAAGGTGGTGAAGATGTGAACCCTTAGAAAAGGCTTCCTTCTACTATAGCAATGAGCCTAGGCATATGAATATTGCCAAGAAGTGATGGGATAAGGAAATGAGATTTCCAAACCATTACGATTTAAAGGAGTAAGTATACTCCATATACACCCAAGTATGTGGTGAACCATTTTGTAAACACCAATGCGGTAAACCTTGTCATGAAACCTGTGAGTGGAGATAAACCCCTCCACAATCACTTACATTTATCAGTAATAAAATACTCTTCGAATAGAGAACGGAATTAGAGGACCCTTGAAGTTCCTTGGGATATTCCGGTGATGTACATACAAAAGTAAAACCACACAGCTAGAGCCATAACCAATGCCCAGCACTGGGAGACAGTAATTGTCAAAGACAATCAATGTGAATACACATTGAACACCACAAATGACCGACGCTCAAGAGAGCTTATAACCCGATGAATTATCTCATCCTTGGTCAACCAAGATAATTGGTAAATGGTATCGTAAGTGATGGAAATAATGTGAGGTAAACCAACCTACACATGAGACCTAAACTGGAATGAAACATCTCCACAGGGGGAAGATAATACCACTGCGGTATGCTACGACAATCATCATACATATGAACTAGGAACCCCCTAGTGTAATTACACCATAAGGTAATGGTGCCAACAACAATAGTAATGAGTAAAGACGAGCTACCACAGTAACACAATCAGTAAGAATGATATTGTATAATGAGTAAGAATACGGTGCGCAACAAGCGACCGCTATGAGGAAGTAGTTAGATAATGACACGGAGTATAAGTATGAGAAGACAGACAGAAATATTCCTTCCTATCACATAAGTGACTTACTGTCAAGCGTTTACGCCTCTGCACTCTGTATGACTGAGTGTTTTGGTATTGCACTTGTGCAGCTAATGATCTAATGGGATGGCTAGGGACATGGAGAATGTAAACCGTAGTAAATCCTTCTTTTCACCACAAACATGGCATAAGCCAGTTAGGCAAGCTGAGCAACAGACCGTGCGGCCTAAGGCCAAAGAAGCACGAAGAGTGTAGAACACACTAACAATCACAAGATGTGAATTCCATTGGAATAAAGGGTGAAAGGAGACTGAAGAAGTCACTAGGACCGATGCATAGAAAATGCAAGGTCATACAAGTAAAGGACACTTGTACTGAACCAGAGAACTGGTATAATTCAGAAGCTATTGACAACAGAGGAAGTACTACAACTAAGTAGTGACTTAACCTCGCCCGACAATAAGTCGGAGGAACTTAATGAATAATCGTGGAAGCACGAGTAGCATGTGCGGTAGACTACCAGAGAGCTGGTTACAATCTAAACTAATTGAGTTCAAACACGGTAAAAGAATACCGCATTTGTTTAGTAAACCTTATTCCCACAATAGTCGGATAAAAAGGTGATGTATAGCACATTAAGAATAACACGAAGGGTGAGTAACCCAAGCTATCAGGGTCGCACAGCAGAAGCTAGTGGGCCCTAGCTAGGAGATAATATACTTAGTGAGTATAATAGAATGGCTATTAATGCCTTGAAGCCTGATAGGCTAGAACCGAATTAATTATGAGTTAAATAAGCTCATATAGGAATTCCTGGTGCAAAGACTAACCCTTTTGTATGGTTAAGACCCTTTGACCAGAGCATATTATATAGTATACCGTAATGAAGCTAAACGCTTCAGATTGCCCAAATTGAGTAAACCAATGTTTAATAATAATAACATATGGTAGATTACGTGGGCGTAATCCCTTTTAAGGGGGGTAGAGCGAAAACCGCTTAATGTGAACTTTATGAATAAAGCACATAAACTATAATGTGCATAGCATAAATGAGAATTGATTTCATGACTGGTACTATGTTAAGTACACATAAGTATTCATTCATATTGAAATTGTGGTAATTGGGCATGAGAGATGCGAATACCATAGGATGAATATACCCATCGTGTAACCCCAGTGTAAGAGTATTAGTAACAGAAAAGTAACGAGTAGTGGACGGAGCTCCACAAGTATTGTAACCTTTGAAGAAGTAGTACGAAATGAATGAGAGTAATTGAGGAATGAATTCTAAGAGTAGTGTATTCGTAAGTAAGTTATTAGAAGTAAATTGAGAACAACTAAATTCTACAAGTATGGTAATCCCTAATTAGAATATTTGAAACGATGGAGAGTAATGGATGGAAGTAGTGAAGGTTGATGGAATGAGCACTTAGGTATTGAATCTCGAAGAAAAGAATTTGGAAGTAGAATGAGGATGATAGATGGACCGAATTCCATCCTTTGGAGATGTGTGAATGACTAGGAAGAGTAAAAATATAAAACATGAAAATAATTGAATTATCTGTTTGTTTGAAACTGATGTGGGAAGTCGAACTTGATCCTGATCAGATCAAGGGAAACCGAACATAAATTGGGGCGGAAAGATAGTTCAACACTGGTGCTGATCACATTAGGGTCGAATGATTCTTGAAGCTCCCCTCAAGTGGTCACAGGAATCACACATAGGATAGAGGCAATGAATATAAATTGGAGTTTGGAGTTGGATGCTTTAGAAAGATTTCTAATTAGCTATTGGGAAAGATTTTCCTTAGACTAGAGAATGAGGATCTGTTAGAAGCTTATACCGGAGAAGATCGTAGTATAGCGTATTGTATTATTCCAAGGGCAGCGGGACATAGAGGAGTCCTGTGTTGAGAAGACCAGAGTGCCTGGGGGATTGTAACGTGTATTGCATTGCTTTGGGGATAGCTTTGCATTGTATGTATGTATAAATCTTGTAATGGGAAACCAAATGGTTGGATGTAATACGGATTGGAGTAACTATCGTACATTTGTATGGTATGGTATGTAGAGACCTTGAGTAATGGATTTTGGAATTTTAAGGAGGAGGAATGTATGACCTTGGCATTAGACATGTATGAATGAGTAAGTATAGTAATCCTATAACCTTGAACAACTTTGAGGACAAAGTTTCTTAAGGGGGGTAGATTGAAATACCCCGAACTTAAATATAGGGATTAAGATTATCCTAATACGTATTTAAGGGCCTAACAACGCCTGAGTAATACTGGTAAGGAAAAATAAATCCAAAAGAAATAAAGAAACGCATAAAAAGCGAAAAACGCTAAATAAGCGTTAAAATAACCATAGGAGGTATGAGACCTCGGTTAGCGTATTATATGGATTCTAAAGGTTTAATAAGACCTAAATAATATATGGGAACAACTCCCGAAGAAAACAGATCCAAATAATGTATTAAAACGCTAATAGAGCGTTAACGCACGTTTTTCGAGAAAACCCGAAAACGTGATTTTAAGTGGTCAAACGAACCTGTAAAAATTATAAGTCATTAAATAAATATTATTAAGCATTTATGGAAACTTAATAACCAATAAAAATAAAGAAACGAGAGAATTTCGGAAAACGGGCCCGGTTAGTGAATAGTACCTAAACCGGGTAAAATAACGAGCGTTTTCTGTAAAAGATGAAAAACACTCCAACTAGTGTAACTGTAGGGGGCCGGTTTTTAATGGGTTAAATAACCCCTCACACACTCACATACTAGCTAGCAAAATAAAGAGTCAAAAAGCAAATAAAGTGGAAAAAGTAAAAGTGCCTTACATACTCTCTCACCACTCACTCACTCATCTCTCTCCTATCCTTCTTCTTCCCTCTTCCATCGATTTCTCCCTCCTCTCTCCTCTGGTATGGGTGATTTTTGGAGCTCCAAGAGAAGCTTCAATGGCTTCTCATCTTTCCATCCATGCTCCACCTTCATTTGAACTCCAAAGGTAAAAATAACTACATATTTGAACTCCCCTCATCCTCTTCTACACTTCTCTCTTTTCAAAATCCAAAAATGAGGAAGTTCATTTTCGTGGGTATACCCCATTCAAAGAGAAAATGGCACCAATGGGTAGCTTGGAGTCTCCTCTCTCCATTAAGGTAAAAATCTACATGAAAAACTCATGTTTTCTTCACCTTCCTTCATAACCGATTTTTGCCCCATTTGTAATGCTCTATTTTTCTCTCTCTCTTTGGAGCATAATATCAACCTTGAAATGGTGGTGGATTCACCTTCTTGAACCAAGGGCTAAAACCCCTCCTAAAACACTCCAAAGGTAAAGCCTAGAATTTGTATTTTTAACACTTCAATGATTTAGTGTTAATTTAAGGGTTAGTAGTTTAATTTCACTTATTTTGTGTAAATTGGGTGATGGGAATGGAGGTTGGCAACTCCATTCCCCATGTAGCCGATTTGGGCAAGAAAGAGAGGAAGAAGAGAATGGGAAAAGAAATGAAGGAAAAATAAGCTCAAGGTAAGAGCTCCTTCTTAATGCTCTATTTTAAATTCATTAGAGTAATGGGAATGGGTAAACCAATTTAAAGAACCCAAAACATTGTATTAAGATTGTAGTTATGGAAGTTTGAGTAATTGTGAGCTTGTATTTGGATTATAGGCCTTAGAGCCATGTATTGAGTATTTGTATTGTCATTGTTGTTTGATGGAATTATTGGAGTATTGGTATTGATGTATTGAGATGAATCTATATAGCTTTGTGTGCTGGTAGGACCCTTGTATGGGTGTGGCTAGATTAGGAATGAATTTGATGAAAAAGTGTGTATGTGGATAAGTAAGAAAAGTAGATGAACTATGGCAAAATTTTGGTAGGAATATGTACAATTATGGATGACTTGGTGAAAGAGAGAACCAAGGTATGTATTGGGTTGAGTAAGGAGATTTAGTAACCATGGAATGGTGGTGTAGTATGAGGATATAAGAATGCAAAATCTGTAGCAAGGAGTGCTAGGATGCATTGGAGAAACTGGGAGGAATTAAGTGTATTGGGAGGACTTAAGGTGAGTGTTTAATGCCTTGGAAGCAAATTAAAAAGGATTTAGGTAATGAGAAGAACTAGGATGTAAAGCAATGCATTTTGAATGCTAGGAGTAACATTGGTTGAGGGTGTATTGAATGGTAAAGGTTAGAACAAAAATTTGTAGCATTGGGGGAATGAAAAACTGTTGTAAGTGTTGAAATGAAACGAGGAAAAATTGTATAAGTTGAGTAGTAAGATTGGTGGATGAACTAGGGTGATTTAGAGGGCTTAATTAGTGCTAAATCATGTGGGGAAGTATTGGTAAAAGTTGAGGAAGCAATGGGTAAAGAAACCAACTGAAAACAGATTTTAAAACTGAAGTACTGGGCCGGACCGGACTTGCAAGTTCGGTCGAGCCTAGAATCACAAAGACGGGAACCTTCTGGAAGGGACCGGACTTACGACCGGACTTGCAAGTTCGGTCGGACCAGAAAATTTTCCCGTCTGAAACCTTCTGGAATGGACCGGACTTGCGACCGGACTTGCAAGTTCGGTCGGACCAGAAAATTTCCCCCGTAATAAGAGCTACTGGAATGGACCGGACTTGCGACCGGACTTGCAAGTTCGGTCGGGTCAAAACAAAAAAAAAATGTTTTCATCATACGACTATAGTAGTCATATGTATGTACATGTATGCCTATACACATATATGCATATGTATGTAGTGATACACCATTAATGAGGTAGTAATGGTAAGAAAATAAGTAAATGAGTAAGAAAACAAATTAAGAAAGTTGTAAGTATAAGAACATTAAGTTAAACCAAACCAACGGGATACGGGCGCAGTAATTAAGCATGTATTGCAAAGCTTAGTATTAATAGAATCATTTGACATGTAGTCATTGATTCGAGAGTAAAGATTCGAGGAACAAAGGTGAACTAAGGAACAAGGGAGCACCCGATAAAATAGATCAACGGTGAAGGTATGATTTCTTCATGCTCTGTATTCTAACTAGGGCTGCCCAAAAAATTCCGAAACCGCGGTATCCGACCGAAACCGAAGTGAACCGTACCTGTTTTTAGGTTAACTGTACCGGTTCTTGCGGTATGGTTAACCGAACCGTGTAAATTGACCGGTTTCGGTTTCGGTAACGGTATTAAATTTTCCAGAACGGTTAACCGCTCGGTTAACCACGGTTAACCGATTGTATAAACAATAAAAATCTTCAAATATTAATGTTCATCTTATATAATAATTAATGTTAGCTATTGAGGGATTATGCACAATATTATATTTTTTGTTACATGTGTTTGATTTGCCACTCAGGATTTAGGTAAATGATCGATGTTGTACTATAATAATAATGGTATGGTTTTCATCAATAAAAAAAATACACGGCTACAAGGTTAACCGATAAAACCGAACCGAACTAAAGGTTAACCGGTCTAAACGGAATGGTAATGGAATCGGATTTTAGAAAACCGAATTAAACGGTTAACCGAATCCGGTTAACCGATCTAAATGGAATGGTAACGGAATTGGATTTTAGAAAACCGAAGACCCGGTTAACCGCCCCGGTTAACCGAAAGCGGTTAACCGAATAAGGCGGTTAACCTACCATGGGCAGCCCTAATCCTAACCTGGTTACCCCGATTTGTGTGCTTATGTGATCACCAATAAGATAAATGCACGAATCGGACTTATATTGCACTTAACTGTGTTTGAACTATTTTGTTCTTGTGTATCTTCTTGAACATTTAGTTTGTATAATTCATGAAATGTATGAATGGAAATGAGGAGTATGTGTAAGTAATGTGTACTTGTGTATTGTATGGATGTATGGAAATGAAGTACTGACTTCTACTAATTCCTAACAATCTAACTCCTAACATGAGTAATGAGTAAATGGAATGAGTAGAAGTCCGATATAGTTTCGGCCACGCGTGAGGATAAGGAAACACAAGAGGTTGGATCTGAATCCTGGCTGTAATCTTTTCCACGGACCAAATCCCTTGAATGGGTAGCATCCTGGATTAGTGGGCCACCCCAAAGCCCGGTGGTGGGATGTAGTAATCCCTGCCCGGAGGTCATACCGACTTAACTGGAGTAAAGTAAGTTAGAAGTAAGTATTGTATGTGTATCGGTCTTGGCTATTGTAAGTCATTGACCTTGAGTAAATGAGTATTGAACACCCGATTAACCCGGGTGTGTAAAGAAGCTAACAAGCCTTATGTGTGAATTGGAGAAGTGTATCTCCGTATTGCGTATTGAGTAGGTAACGAGTATGTATTGTGTATGTGGATTGTGGAAGATGGTAAGTGTTGGTTGACTGGTATTGTCTTACAAACATGTATTGTACTGGGCGTATGTATGTATACCTTGTGAAGTATTGTAGTATCATGAATGAAAGCATGTAGTATGAATGTATGTATTGTAAATTGAATTGCATGGTATTCGACCAAATGGTCGGCGTACCCTCGCTAGTACGCGGGGTATGCGGTTATCATATTCAGCGTAAGATGACCCCCTAGGGGGAACGTTTTTTAGTGTGCAGGTACCGAAGTGGATATGGTCAAGGTAAGAGACTGGCGGATCTATCTAGATCATTGGAAATGAATGTAGATAGTAGTAAATGGTATAAGGCTTGTAGCCTGAAGTAGTAGTGTACCAATGGGGTACACCTTATGCATTATAAGCATGTAGATGTGAGAAATGGGTAGAGTAGACTCTTAATGAGTGTGTATGAGCTTGGAAGAAGTATTGTATTGTATAAGGATCCTAGTAAACTCGGTATGTTATTTTGTATTGGATGGTATTGTAATGGAGTATTGTACTGAATGGAAATTTGTAGTACTCAGTAAGTAATGGGAGTATGTACTGTATTTGTGTAGTACTCAGAGATTCCGGTCCATCAGACCGATGCTGTATGTAGTAGTAGTAGTAGCTTGTTAGTCACTTGGGTGACTAGCGGCATTGTATCACCCACCGTATGTAAGTATGTATCCGCTGCGTGATTCTGGAAGTACGAGGAGATTGGACGGTAATGATGGTATTAACGGTAGGGGTGTTACAGGTTATCCGTTCGGGTTTTGGGTCATATATTTTCGGGTCAATATCCGTTCGGGTCATCAAACTTTCGGGTCATTTCGGGTTCGGGTCATTCGGGTTCGGGTTGTAATAGTGTCAGATAGAATCAGTTTTCGGTTATTTCGGGTCATAGTTAATATTTTTTGAAAAAATTATAATATAAATATATACCTAATTTTCTATAAGAATATGCAACATACAGATTACAAAACTTTTAATACAATGTCTATTCTGAATTTTATTCGGATATACTTAGTTTGAATCTAGTTTTTTGTCATATTTATTTGGGTCATTCAGGTTTGGGACAATTTATGGTCACTATTATTTCATGTTATTCGAGTTTGACTAATTTTTAATTACTATTATTTCGGGTCATTTCGGGTTCGGGTCAGTTTGGGTTATACATTTTTCGGGTCATTTCGGGTTCGGGTCATTTCGGGTTTTACCCAATCGGGTTTCAGGTTTATTATATTTAAATATTTTCGAGTTTCAATCGGGTTTCGGGTTCGGATAAAACGGACGGGTTTTCGGGTTGGGTCAAATTTTGACAGCTCTAGTTGACACCAACAAAGGAGTACCGAAGTCGCCGCTCGTGGGCAGTGAAGGACACTGCACATACCCGACACCGACAGCTGCCACATATAACCGGCGACACAACCACCATATGACGTCAACGGTCATTTCTTCATCGTGACGACGTCTGCCCTTCTTTGTGGGCGTTGACGTCTGCTTCCAGGGGATTTTATCGTCGCGTATTTTTGACAATTTTTTTACTGATTTTTCTCTATTTTATTATATTATAAGTCTAACTTATAAACTAAGACGGTCTACAAAATGCGCCTCATCGAAAAAGCCAAAGATGTTAATAGCATCCAGATAGTGCTACTGCTAACTGTGTTTTTAGAAAATTATTGTGTTTTAGACGTTATGGATGGATATTGTAATTTTTGAAAATATTTTTAGAAAAATTTAAAGACAGACAATATCATAAAATACTTGTAAAATCCGAATGCAAAGTGAAAACTAGAGCGTAACAGTTCAGTTTCTATGTATTCTGGGAAACTATCGAGATACAGAACTGATATTGTGAGGGAATGATCCCACCCCATTTCTTGTTCGATTTGGTCCCTCAAACATAGCCAATGCATCCCTAGGTGGCGACTTCTTCACTTACTGGTTTCATGTCTACATGGGCTAATTCAGAGCTTACAATATAACCAATAGCATCATTTAACAATAAATAAAAGATTAACTCGCCCTTCCCACAAACGCTTGAACAAATCGGCGACATGCTGTTAAAATCATACCCACCGCATCGTTTATCTAGTTCGGGGTTTAAGATTATGATGCCTCAACATATTTATATCAGGATCGTTAGTCATTACACAAGCAAAATTCATGAATAAAATCAACACCTAACCTTTTTTGCTATAGATCGTTGTCGAAACACAATTTAAGATTTTCCACGTTTCCAACCATTTTCAAGAACGAAAGAAGCAAAATGAAGATAAAGAACCCCCCAGAGGAATAAATTTCACCCAACCCCTATGGCTAAACTTCAACTGCTCAGCACAAAAAAATCTATCCTACCTTTCTTCTTTCTGGTTATCCCCTTTCTCGGCTCTTGACTAAAGAGATAGGCGCGCCAATGCTTCAACTTAAGATTGGCGGGGGTAGGCGAAACCTATAAAACTTATTGCAACATTTGGCAAAACAATATGTGCAGCAGACTTACGACCAAACCCCCCCAACCATCTTCCACTATCTTTTTTCACCGGCTCAATCAATTGGACATTCCCAAAAAAAAAAAAACGACGAAACAAGAAAATTAAATTGTGGCCTTCCACTAATATGCCGAGCCAATCATCAAGATCCAGTGTTGTAGAAGGGATCAAAATTTATAGAAGTCAAGCTGAAGAACCAGAACCACCGAACTCTGAGGAGGCAGCACTTGAGCAAGCTACGTGAGGCTCATGTTGCCCTAACATCTTCATCTGCAATCCCCGACAAAGTTTTGAGGCTGGCCTCAGTTTCTTGTACTGCATAATAAACAAATTTGTAGCGAAGTAAATATCTTTCACAGAGCAACTTCATTTAAACAGGTCAAACTTTAACAGTCTTCCCAAGGTTCTTCATAACGTAAGCACAAGAACGAATTCTCTACTCATATGATAACAGATAGAGGGCAACTAGTGACTAAAATAGGCCACTCTTTTCAAAGAAATTGGAAAAGGAAAAGAGAATAGTGACCTCCTCGTAGAAAGCGCTGATCTCCTCCTCAGTAAGGCCCTCATCAACGGCATTTTCCTCCCATCCAAGAGAGCGCAGAAAGGCAGCCTCTTCCTCATCCGGGTAGAAAGCAAAATCACCATCTGAGGTAACATCAAATCTTGGCGACACTGTACAAGTATCACCATTACATTTCACTGCATCATTGTTTACAAGGCTCTCAGTTTCATTAGGCGTTTCTTGGTGGAGTTCATCTGATTCACCCAAAACAGGAGAAACAACTGGTTTGGGCTCAGCATGATCAGATGTGTTCTTCAATGATTTCTTCCTCATCAGATTAAAAAAATCATTTCGACTCTGAGATTGAGCAGAACCAGGCTTCTTGTCAGCAATAGACCCAGGGATGAAGGGAGTAGAAGCTTTGACAGATGTGGTGGCCTTATAATTAGATTGGCTCTTTGCTGGAACAGATGGACTTGATGATACACCAACTCCTTGACCATTTCCAACATTGCTATGGGGACTACTTACTGGACTCAGAGGATCCTTCAATGTATGAGAGGCACCATTCTCACGTCCAGGTTTCAGCACAAGAAGCTTCCCAGTGAGAGTAGTCTTAGATCCTTCAGGTTTCACATTTCCACCACGAAGCATCTGACTACCAAGTTGGGAGGTAGGAAGCTGGAGCCCATTTTTTGAAGCACTAGCTGGTTCTACAGATTTCAGAGCAGCCTTTGGTTTCAACTTGTCAGAAGAATTAGGAGCCTAGATAGAAAAATGAAAATCAGTTCAACTAACAAGCAAATAAAAACTTGAATTCCAAATACAAGTAAATTTACAAGGATATGATTAGATATCAAATGACTTGACAAAAAGAAGCCAGCAAGAAGCAATAAAGAAGGTGCTGAACTACATGATAAGAATGTACATTCTTTCCTTTATATGTTTTTCCATTTTGGCCTTCACAAAAACCATTAGGCATGTTGATCATGACATTACTGTGATACGAAGAGAAAATACATGCTTTATCATGCAATCAGATGTTTTCAATGCTGAGGAGGTTTCCATTTTTCACACTAAACCACCAGCTCCCGCTATTTGTGAACAGAGAGCAGCCTAACAATATTGCCAAATCATCAACTAACAGCAAAAGGAAGCAGAAAAAAACTTCCAGGCTCATGCTTTTTCAATAGGGAAGCACAGAAGTTTAAAAATTCACCCTCACGCCAAACTTATGACCACCCACTCAGTTTGAAAAAAGAGATATTTCAGCTCGTGTATTTATGCATACAATTCTGCGGATATTATGTACACTGGTGCCTGCTTGGCTGAAATGGAAATAAGCTAGTCAAAGCAGATCTCTGTTTTCAAATGATACATATCAACTACAGTGACTCGTATTTCCCTCGCAAAATTTTACTCATCTCTTTCTAAATAAACTTCATACACTCTACACCCTCACGCCATTTCCCATCTCCCACTAAACAAGGACAATTAAGACCTGAGTTCATCCGTCTGTTTTCTCAATAAGTTGTACACACATTCAGGTTGACAATACAATTATTTTCAAATCATAAGAATACGCATACTCTTAGACAGTATCAACAACATCAAAGCCTTCTTTCCAGAATAATTGGTAAGGCTGATAGTCTCGTTCAGTATGATAAGTAATATTGACCTCACGACTTTCTTTGACATCCATATGTGCATGTTAACCAATGCCCAGCATCTGTGATATTTTACTATAAGGGCTGACTAACATCTAAAGAAAAGTTTTAAAAAAATATATAGGGCATAACCAGAAGCTCCTATAAAATGACTTGGGCATTCAATATGTTCCTCAAACATTGTGAAACTTCTAAGAAACAATACAAACCCTATGTTACTAAATTCATAACAACATTGTTTCACCTGCAATGTGATTCTTACATCCTGAAAGAAACACAGACCTAATCAAAATCAGATATACATTTTCCCAAATGGTTTTTAATAATTGTACCACCAAAGTGTCATATGGCACGTCTTCGGCGTAGAGCTTCAAATTTATTAAATAGGAAAATAGCAAACTCTTAAAGCTTTGTCCAACATGTTTCTAATGAACCTAATACCACCCACTGACACCATTAGCACAGTAACTGAAAATTTACACTGTTTAACAGAAAAGCACGACAGACAATCAATTAAGACACCTTTAAAGGTTTAGCTGATATAAGATAACAGATACAAACATTCGGACAAGCAAGATACAAAATCAATTCGCTATTAGAGACACAATATGAAACTAGCCTTTTCTATAGTCAAACCTTAGAAACATGATCAAAATTCCAACCACCAGGAACAGCTATTCCCTCTGTTTCTAAATGGATGTCATTTTAAGTTCTAGCTGGTTATTAAAGCAAGTGCTATATTCACTATTCTACCAGAATATGGGGAATGAAGAAACCTTGTTTGCCCAGAAAACTGCTAATGTTAAGTAATACAAACTTAAACGTCGTATAGGGAGAATTAGCTAACAGGGCTTAGTCAAATTTATCATATACTATATGTCCAACACTTATGGCCACATGTACTCCTACATCAGAGTGATAAAAAGCAATGGCCAAGCCATACATATAAGATTACCATAGTGGACAAGTTTTTTTCAGTACACTTTCTGCTGTATAAAAATATCTCTAGCATAAGAGTCACTTTTCTGGCCACTTACAAGCCTGTTACATTTTCATATTTGAATCCAATATTGAGAAACACCCCAGTCAAAAATCCTGAGCATGCAACAAACTCAGACTGCATCATACAGTAATAGCAAAAACTACAACAGGCAAAGCACACATTGCCGTTGAACAGAAGCTCAAACAACAAGAAGATATACAACAACTCCTTCAGGAAGATACAAAAATTCATCACTACGAAGGTCCACTTACTGCATTTTTGGGTGTTGAGGCTGTCATGGGTATGAGACGGATGGACTGTAAAACCGCCAACTCCTCACGTTTTTGATTTTGAACAAATGGCTGACAGAGAAGACACCATAATGTGTACTCAGAGCCAAGAAATATGAGAAAATACCACTCTTACTATCTTGAAGAAACATTATAATACCTGTTGGGCAGTGTTTGATCTTGACGGGGACTGCACAAGTGCTTCAGCCATATTAAGAGCAACTGTGGAGCTTAAAGCAGCTGAAGAAGAAACATTAGAATGTGCCAATGCAGTAGTACTTCCACTTACTGTCGGTACCTCAGCCAGAACTGATGTCCATCCTTCATTATTCACAGCTGAACTACCAATAGACAGGCTATGAACACTCCTGCTTAACCCTGGGGAGGGAACTCTGCTAATATCAGGAGTTACAGGCCTCTCCTCCAGACCAAGAGATGGAAAATCCCTTTCAAAGGCCACCTTCTCCATTCCAGTACCAACCCTGGCACCAACAGAACCAGAGCCACTCCCAGTGTCTTGACTGCTTCTATCAGTATTCTTTACATCCAGATAAACTCGTCTCTGAAATCCCTCGCCTGGTTTTCTTGAAACCAAGGACTGAGAACGCCTTAATGTGTCCTTCTCAGACCTGCTGGTTATTATACATAAAGGATCTGAATACTCCGAATCCCAGCGATCATCAATGTGCAACCTCCCCCTCTCCCTGTCACGATGACTTCTGCTGAAATTGCTGTAAGACCTGGAATACTGACTCTTGTCATGCTTTGAGGAACCATTACTACTCAAGGTTCTTCTTGAGGTTGAAGAGCTTCGATCTGGGAAGGAAGAGTGTGCTACATCACTATTGCTGCTTGAATTTTTTGATACCAAATTCCTTTTCGGTAATGCCAATAGGGGACCATCTATTCAATTCAATAAAAATAATACAGTATCAATACATGTAAAAGAACCAGCATGAAAACACACTAACAAAATTTGATAATCTGAGAGATACTATCATACCAGACTGTGATGACGCAAACTGGAGGCCTGAACCACCACTGCCAGTGCCACTTCCAGAACTCCTCAGCCATTCTGGAATTAAACTGGGCTCACTTCGTTCCATAAGGAGTGTATAACATGATAATCAAGGAAAAAAAGAGATATTTTCCTCACTCCTCAACGCCTCAACAGAAACTGTTGAACTATCTTCAAATAAAAGAGCATGCAATGCTCAGGAGCCTTGATAAAAATTTCAACGCCTTCCGCACAGACTTCAATTCCAGATTAACTAAATCTGACCGCTCAAGTGTAGTTGCATTCAACGCATCAAACTCGAGAGCTTTGCAGTATGTTTTCTACTTTTTGAAACCAAATATCACAAAAAATTGGTATCTGCGAGCCTAACTTCTCTGGTAGCCGAAGACAACCAGAAAGATTTTCTGTACAATTAAACTAAACTACGGTCTCAGATATTCCACCTCTACAAGCTAAAATGAGCATGGGAAAACACGTGCGAATCCAGAAGCAAGCCCTTCTACGCCTCCATCTTCATTCAAAAGATGGATTCGCAGAGCAAGAACAGACGAGCATTCAGAAGACCCCCATCTCACAGACACTCGAATACAATTCGCTTCAAGACACAGAACCCAATAGGCTATAGGAGCCTTGTCGGGAACAAAATAGCCCCTCAGAACCCTAGGAGAAGTATATTTCGAAGAAGTATACCACCTGGTATGGATATCAATACCCTAAGTTCGACAGCCAAATAGCCAACAGGTTTGTTACTCGAAGAGACACGAGGCGGCAGTATCAGGCGAAAAGGGAAATTAAATGGGAGTTTCACGGAGCGAAAGATTTCAGTTTCGTCAATTCGATGACACAAAATATTGAGAAGCGATGCTTCGCTTATTAACACATCAATCAAAACCCTAGCGGTTAAAAAATAGTGAGTAAGTTTTGGTTCAGCGGCTGATTGTCAATGACGAGGGATCCTTTGAGTGTTATGAGAGACAACTGGAAGTAGTCGATCGGTGAGAATGAAAATTTCTCAAACAGAACGGTTGAAATTAGGGTTTTATCCGAGAGCAGCGAGATGATGAGAGAGAGGAATAACGAGCAATAAAAGGGTTTGCAGTTTGGGAATGGAAAACCGTATGAACAACAACCGACGTGTAAACAAAAGGATTATATTTATCTATATAGATGCTAATTTAATTTGATCCTTCACTGGTTTTTGAATTCGGTTCAAACTTAATTTCAAAAAAAAAATAAAACAAAGTTTGGTTCTAATTTAAATTTCTACTGTTTTATCTTATTCAGTTAATAGTTGTGTGTTTCAAAAAACAAAGCAAAAATATTGATGTGTTTCGGATTCTGTTGGTATATCTTTTTCCGGGTTAATTTTTATTGTTTGTTCATATTTTTCGCTCATTAGAGTCTGAATTTAAAATTTGAGATATGTTGTGTTATAAATAGATCAGATATGAAAAATCAAAACTAGAGCCAATCAAATAGATTGATATAAAAATAGAGTATTCAAAAAATATTTGATAATATGGTTTTCTTAATTTTTTGAAGTCCATAAATATAGAGGTTTGAGTTCAAGAAGATAATAAAATAGGATGCTAAAATAATTAGATAAATAAATGGAAGACATTTTTGTGTTAGACATTCACATCATGTATAACATTCCTTACCGACATTACGAATTTCGTTTTTTTTTAAAAAAAAAGACATTACGAATTTCTACTTATAAAATATAATTAGAAAATATAGAAAACTAAAAAATATGATAATTTAACAAGTGGCACAATAAACCTATATATTTCAGTTATGAACTAATTTGATATTACGCGTTGCCAAATATACAATCAAGCAATTTGGATTATATCACATTTATCATTCTTTTAAAGTGTCAAAAAAATCATCATTCTTCTAAAAATAGTAAGTGAAAGAGTTTTCAGAAAAAAATATCTACATATTTTTAACACTAATGATTCAGATTTCCTCTAGGTTAGATGTAATGTATTATTTTATATAACACTAGATTTTCTTAAGATACAGGGGCGATCCAGAGATTGAAAGTTGTAGTTTGTTCCAAAAAAAGAGATTGAAAGTTGTAGGGTCATTAATAAATAAAATGTATTATAGTTATTTTTTTCTAAAATTTGGGGCACTGACACATAAAAAATCTACCACATAATAAAAAAGGGAAAATTACATCCCCACTCATGACGTTTGGCGAAATTACACACCCCACCCACGAGGTTTCAAAAATTACTTTGCCCACCCATGTGGTTTTTGCTATTTTACATCCAGCAACTTTTCTAATATTTGATCAACTTAAATGAGGCTTAAATGTTGTCCAAAATTTATAAAACTTTACATGGACAATGCTAAGGTGTTATATTTTGGTCCAGCATCAAATCCAAAGTTTTTTAAGCTCATATGTGATCCGTGGGACCCAATGAAACATGTGACATGTGAACGTGTTTTCATTGGGTCCCACAGGTCATATACGACCTTAAAAAACTTTGGATTTGGCATTGGACAAAAAATATAACACCTTAGCATCATCTATGTAAAGTTTTATCAATTTTGGACAACATTTAAGCCTCATTTAAGTTGATCAAATATTAGAAAAGTTGTTGGATGTAAAATAGCAGAAACCACATGGGTGGGCAAAGTAATTTTTGAAACCTCGTGGGTGGGGTGTGTAATTTCTCCAAACGTCATGGGTGGGCGAAGTAATTTTTCCTAAAATAAAACTACTTTAGAACTTACTATAATTATTTTTTTTTCACAAAAGTCATGGGGTCACGTGACCCCAGGTGCACCCCTTGGGTCCGCCCCTGCTAAGATTTATATACGACTAGAACAATAACAATGATTGTATACTTTGTAAATCAATGTGATACAATTAAAGTTAGGGAAAATTACAAGCCCCGCCCATGACGTTTGGCGCAATTACACACTCCACCCACGTGGTTTCACAAATTACTTTCCCCACTCATGTGGTTTCCCTCTTTTTACATCCAGCAACTTTTCTAATATTTGTTCAATTCAAAAGATGCTTAAATGTTGTCATAAATTGATGAAACTTTACATAGACGATGTTAAAGTGTTATATTTTGGTTTAGTGAGAAATCTAAAGTTTTTTAAGCTTAAATGTGACATGTGGGACCCAATGACCATGTCACATGTTTCATTGGGTCCCACGGGTCACATTAAAGCTTAAAAAACTTTGGATTTAACATATGATCAAAATATATCACTTTAGCATCATCCATGTAAAGTTTTATCATTTTCGAACAATGTTTAAGCATCTTTTGAATTGAACAAAAATTAGAAAAGTTGCTGGATGTAAAAAGAGGGAAACCACATGGGTGGGGAAAGTAATTTGTGAAACCACGTGGGTGGAGTGTGTAATTGCGCCAAACGTCATGGGTGGGGCATGTAATTTTCCCTTAAAGTTATGTATGTAAACTAGAGCTCAAAGTAGGTCTAGCCCGGCCACCCGACCCGCCTCGGGCGATAAAAAACCTGAAGAGCCCAGGTCGAAAAATATCCGCACGGGCTTGCAATAAAAAATACAAGCTTAAATAAAAATCGGTTATGGCTTCGGCAAAAATTTTGGCCTGCGGGTAAACTCGGTCTGGCCCAATTTATTATTATATTTTTTAAAAATTTATATATATATAACTTCATTTTATACAATATAGTTAATATATTTAAATTATATTTAATTTTAAAAAATTATTTAAAAGAAACATATAAAACCAGGCCAGGCACTGGTAAAGGTGAAAAAAATCCAGGCCTAGCCCACCCGGACCCAAAAATTTTTAAAACAGGTTTGGAAAAAAAAATCAGGCCTAACGGGCCTAAAATTCGTGATCAGCCTGAATCCAATACCATCCACCCAAATGGTCAGCTCTAATGTAAACAAACACGTTGTTTCTTTCTGACACAGAGAGGATTGGATGGGTAATAAGCATCAAAGTAATTCACTAAATCGGGTTTAAATTTCTTTAGCAATTATAATCACATAACCATTGTAACGAAGGAACAAATGTGTTTATTCTCCTTGTAACATAAATAATTTGAGAATGCTATATCGTAGTGTGTATGACTAAAAATTAAAAAATGCTTCAGTAGCTCTAAAATATAATTCTTGTATAATCATGTATTTTCTTGTCCCTTTGGTGGAGTCTAAAGTAACACTCGTGTTGTTAGTTGTAGTTTGTTGCTTAATGTATAAATTTTATTCGTATCCCACATAAAAAAAAAACTTATTGACATATTTCAAATTTCAACTCAATATGAAATTTTTGATTTTGACATTTTCTCTATTCTTCGACGGTCAATAATATTTTAAAGCTCTTCGCGACTTCCATTTATATTCAAGTTTTAAATACAACGGGCCATCATATTGGGTTTACTTTCCCTCTCCAGCGAGGGCCTTTCATCTCCCCCTTTGGAGAATGTGCTTAGCAACACTTTTCTACTTTCCCTCACGCTTCTACGGTGGTGCCAGGGCTCCCCAGTGGTGGTTTCTGGATTGTTCTGAGTGGTGCCCAAGGCCAGTGTGCAAGGCTCCTCGTCTTCTGCGGTGGTGTGCCGCCCTACTCAAATCAGGAATGATTTCCCTATGCCAAGCAACGCTTAATCTTCCTCGGCAGGGTAGCATGATGGCCATGCAAACATCAAAACAAGAAAGGTTAAATACTGGTAAATGCAACAGACAAATTACTTTCATCATCACGATTTCACAAGAGGAAGACTACCAAGGTTCAGACAGCTTTCAACACCAACACAAAAATGGCAAAAGACAACCCGAAAGTTGAAGAGCTCACAAAAAAATGTGTGAGTCTCTCAATCACCAAAGAAGAAAGCAAAATCATAGAGATGAGCAACATTGATATAAACACAAACAACTTCCCCTCCGACCACTGCCTCTTGGCAAAACTCCTTGCCACAAAACAGACTGACCTCAAGGCAGTGAAGACTACCATGGCTAAAGTATGGAATCTCAAGAAAGATTTCAAGGTGAGAGCAGCGGGGAAAAACCTTTTTCTGATGAAATTTGGTGAGATGCAAGAAATGGAAAGAAGAAGGCTCATAAAGACCACTGTTTCAGATGGGTTCCTTTCTGGGTACGGATTCACGAGGTGCCTTTTTATTATTTCCATTTTGATTTTGCTAAGAGGCTGGGGGATAATATAGGAAGATTTATTGAGTTTGGAAGGGAAGAAGGTAAAATGAGGGGGGACTTTATCAGAATCAGAGTTCTAGTGGATATTACCATTCCTCTCAAGAGATGTATTATAGTGAAGATTGAAGGGAAAGAAACGATGCTAAGGTTGACGTATGAGAAACTCCTATATGTCTGTTTCAAATGCGGTCTCCTAAGCCATAGGACCAGGGAATGTGACAAAGATATTATATCTGACGGGGCCCCAATGCCATATGGAGCTTGGCTGAGAGCAAAAGGTATGAGAAGTAGCAAGGCTATGTTGCAGGAAGAGCTCCCATTGGAATTACTCAAAGCTCTCAAAATAAGTGATAATATAGAAGTTGAAGAGAACAAAAAGCCAAAGGAGGATGAAAACCAGGTGAACCAGATGGTGGAAGGAGGCCCAGAAGAAAGCAACAATACTGAGGAGCAACTGGACATCCCAGTCCTGATCCCATGGTCCCCTACACCGCACGACCCACATTCAAAAAAGAGAAAGTTGGGGGTTATGCAAGATGGAAGCTCGCTATAAGCTATCTGTGAGGTTAGTAAGGATGAACAATAGAGAAGAAATAGGAAAGATGTTGTGGAGAAGAGGAATGGGGCAGCTTGTAACCAAAAACAACCAGAGGCACCCTCGGGGAACTCCCGAGGCTGCCTAAAGCAATGAGTTGCATGGCTATTAACTGGTGAGGGCTGGGTGACCCTTGTGTAGTGAGATGGATCATGGATCTCATCCGTGATGCTTCACCCAGTTTGGTCTTTCTCTCCGAGACTAGACTTTCAAGCAAGGAGATGGTTTGGGTGGAATCTAAGTTAAGAGGTTATCAGGGTTTGGCAGTGGACTGTGCAGGCAGGAGTGAAGGGGTTGTAATGTATTGGAAAAATAATGTGACTTTTAAAATCTGCTCTTACTCTCTCCACCACATTGATGGGTAGGTGGAAAAAGGTGAGCTTGGAGGAAAATGGAGATGCATCGGTTTCTATCGATGGCCTAATCTCTCTAACCGCCACTTGTCCTGGAAGCTTATAAAAGAGCTAAAGGACATGTAGGAGGGTACATGGATGATTTTGGGAGATTTTAATTTGACTCTGAGCATGAGGGGAAAGGAAGGAGAAACAGGCAATCTATGGAGCTCTTTAGGGGATGTCTAGAGGAGTGTGATCTGGAGGACTTGGGATTTATTGAAGGAAGGTTCACTTTCTCTAATATGAGGGAGAGGATGGAGAATTCAAAGAGCAGACTTGATAGAGCCCTAGGAAGTACTGAGTGGATGGCAAAATTTCCTAGAGCAAAAGTCTTTAATATGGGATGGGATAGATCAGATCACAAACCCATTAAAGTCTTGCTTAATCCAGAATTGCAAAGGGGCGCAAGGCCATTTAAGTTTGAAAATTGTTGGGTAGGTATAGAGGAATACAAAAGTATTGTTAAAAGGGTGTGGACGCGAGGACCATAATCAAATGGTGAATATATGCTGAAAGTGTTAAAAGTTGGGCAAGAATTGAAAAGATGGGGCAGAAATAGAATCTGCATAGAAAAGAAGGAGATGGACATCAAGAAACAGTAGCTTAATTCCATCATTGATGATCATCAGAAGGCCACAGATGACGAGCAGAGGAGTAAGGTATTGGAGGAGATTGACGACCTTTTACTCAAGGAGGAAATTCGTAGGGCTCAAAGAGCCAGATTTTTTGGGCTGAGGGAAGGGGATAAAAATTCGAAGTTCTTTTTTTACAGAATGAATGCCCGGAAAAGAAAGAACGATATTGTGGAGTTGGGAGATGGAAGCGGAAGGAAAGTTGATAGCTGGGAGGGGATTGAAGCCATTGCGAGAGAGTTTTTTATGAATCTGTTCAGGTCTGACCATCCAGAGGAGTGCCCTCATCTCAAATCATGCATGGAGAATCAAATGCAGGATGAATGGATTGAGGAGATCAATAGACCTTTCACTAGAGAAGAGGTTGTTAAAGTGCTTAAAGAGATGAACATCAACAAAGCGCCAGGGCCTGGCGGTCTTAACAGTAAATTCTTTCACTCTTGCTGGGATATTATTGAACATGATTTCATTGTTGTAGTTCTGCAGATTTTAAATGAAGGGATTATGGTTGTGGGTTTAAATCACACTCATCTGGTCCTTATTCCAAAAATGATGGGGGCTATGCTCTTGAAAGATTATAGACCCATAGCCCTATGTAACACCACTTACAGGGTTGTTGCAAAGGTTCTGGCGAATAGACTCAAACCATACATGAATAGTATTACCTCACTAGAACATGCAACATTTATTCCAGGCAGGATGATCACAAACAATATTATCATTGCCTAAGAAAGCTTCCATTCTATGAAGGCTTCTAAGGCAAAGAGGAAGGGGACGTTTGCCATTAAAATCGACATGACTAAGGCATATGACAGGGTTGAATGGGATTTTCTATTTGGAATCAGGGAAGCTATGGGTTTTAGGGGAAGATGGATGGAGGCGGTAAGAAGATGTGTTACAACTGTGTCAATGGCAGTGCTTATTAATGATTATCCGGGGAAAGTCTTCTTCACATCCCGGGGGTTGAGACAAGGAGATCCACTCTCTCCTTATCTCTTCCTTTTTGTCATGGAGACCTTATCTCTTCCTTTTTGTCATGGAGACGCTTATTTCTAGTCAGAAGGTGGCAATGGATGCTAAAGTTTTCAAAGGAGTTAAGGTGACCCCCACACCCCTGAAGTGGTGAGCTTATGTTTTGTGGATGATTGCATCTTATTTGGGGAGGAATCAACTTCAAATGCTGAAAGGCTTAAAGATATCTTGTATATTATTATGGAAGCGTCAGGGCAGAATATTAGCTTGGGGAAGTCTAATATGGTATTCTCCAAAGGAGTAACAGATAATATGAGAAGGGATATTTGCATAATCTTTGGTAATATTCCAAAATCTAAGGATCTGGGCAAGTATATGGGTTTTCCCAGTTCCTATGGTAGAAATAAGAAGGAGGTGTTCAGTTTCATAAAAGAAAGAATCCAAAGGAAGATTATGAGCTGGAAAGGAAAGGTCTCTTAGGCAGGGAGAGTGATCTTGATCAAGAGTATTTTGCAGGCTATCTCTAGCTACATCATGGGCATTATTAAGCTTTCGAGAAGCTTGATTAAAGATATCCAAGGAAAAATTCACAAATTTTGGTGGAAGGGATTGGATGAAGGGAATAGTCTGAGCTGGTTGAAGTGAGATAACGTGTGCAAGAAGAAATCAGATGGAGGTTTGGGTTTTAGATCTTTGGAGGCGTTTAACTAAGCGTTGTTGGCTAGACAGATTTGGAGAATGCTTGTTAACCCAACACTGCTTATGTCGAGGATTCTCAAGGCATAATATTTCCAGAAGAGCAATATCCTTGAGGTAGGCTGGAAGCAAGGGGCAAGTTTTGTCTGGAGATCCTTGAGCAATGTTATTGGGCACATCGGAAGGGGGGTAAGGAAACAGATTGGAGATGGGAGAGGTACAACCTTAACTGAAAGATGGATTCCTAAAAAACCAGGGGGAAAGCCCAGGACTTGGAAGATCCCAGAGGAGTTAAAGACTACGGGGAGAGTCTATGACCTGATTGACTCCTCAAGGAACAAATGGAAGGAAAATATAGTCTATGAGTGGTTCGCACCAGATGATGCACATGCAATATGCAATATACCTCTAAATCGACTTAATAGCAATGATACACGGATTTGGGGGTTGGAAGAAAGCGGGAAATTCACAGTCAAGTCTATGTATCACAATATTGTGGCAAAAAAGAAAGCAGAAGAGCCAAATTAGTCAAATACTAATCCCATAGCAGTCGCATTAGGCAGAATATACAAAGCAAAAGTTCATCCTCGAATTCAAATATTTTGTTGGCGATTATTTCACATAATCCTGCCATGCAAAGCACATATTGTCAAGAAATGCGGGAAGGGGGACGAGAGATGTACCTAGTGCGAAGAGTGGGAGACAATATCGCACGCCCTTTTCTGGTGCCCAAGCTTGAAGAGAATTTGGAAGGAGAGAAATCTCCTGAGACCTGGAAAAAATTTCACAGAAAATGAGGTATTTGACTGGATTCTAAAATTTTGTTTGCAGGATAATGAAGAAAGCTTGAAGAATTTTGTTACTCATTTGTGGCGTGGTTGGGCGGTAAGAATCAATCTGGTTCAGGGCCGTGTCGGTTCGATGCAATGGGGTTTAGACCTTGCTTGGTCTTTTTTGGCGGCGGTCGAAGCTAACCCTAGCCAAACTGCAATTTCGATCCCACAGGGTGAAGAGGGAAGGACAGAAGAGATGGAAGAGGAGATTTGGGTGGACGGAAGCTGTAAGAAGGCTGACAGCTATGGAGCTGGTGCAGTTTGTGCTGGGAGGAATCAGAAGGTGGTCGTGGTTGCTTTCGAAGGGGGAAAGGGGTTGGTGTCGCCAGTTGAAGCGAAGGCAAAGGCAATAGTGATAGGACTGAAGCTAGCTTGAAAAATGGGGAAGAGGAAAGTCAAGATATGGTCAGATTGCCTGAATGTCATAAAATTCTTGAAAGGGGAGCTGGAAATATCCATGGAAGCAAAAGTTATTTTGAATGATGTGGGTTGGTTGAGTGCAAGTTTTGATTCTGTTTGTTGGGCTTTTACTAGTGAAGACTTTAATTTTAAAGCCCATATGCTGGCAAAGTTTGGTAGTAGATTTAAGTCCAAATTCTCTTGTATTGGGAATATCCTAGAAGACATTTCGAGTTTGCTTTAATCTAGTAATATAAAAGTTGGTTACTTTCAAAAAAAAAGTTTTAAATACAACAATCTCATATGCTTCACTTCGTAAATATCCAAGGACTAATCTAGTCATTTGTGTAAATTTTTTCCAACAAAATTCTTTAGACAATTATACTACATCTTAACAATTTCAATGAGAAGTTTACCAAACTCATATGTTATCACCAACAAATTCACTAGTCATTTTTATAATGTTTTTCCTTCGAGAATGTATATTGGAGTTCTGGAATGGGAAACCAAAGCATATGAACAACAACCCACCCTGTAAACAAAAGAATTATATTTATTTACCAAGGATTCTAATTTAATTTGATCCTTCGATGGTTTTTAAATTTGGATCTAACTTTATTTTGAAAAAAATAAAAAAATTCGATTCTAGTTTACATTTCCAAGTGTTATTGTGTATGTCAAAAAAGAAAGAAGAAAAACTAATGTGTTTTGGATTCGGTTGTTACATCTTTTTTCCAGGCTAATTTTCGTTGTTTGTTCACACTTTTCGGCCACCTAGTCTAAACTTAAACTTTGGCATATGTAGTGTTGTAAATGAACCATATATGGAAAATTACAATGAGAACCAATAAAATAAATTGATATAAAAAATAGATTATTCAAGATATAATAAATAATAAGGTTTTTGTAATTATTTATTAGTGTAAATATGGAGGTTTGAGTTTAAGAAGATAATAAGATAGGATGCTAGAATAATTTGATAAATAAATGACAGACATTTGTGTGTACACATTCACATCAATCATAACATTCTTTACTGACATTGCAAATTCCTACTTAAAAAGTATAATCGGAAAATATAGTAAACTAAAAAATATGATAATGTAACGTGTGACGTGATAGAGTAACCCGCCTCCTAATACTCAATTACATAAGATTAATGCCTAATCCCCCTTCTCTATTATTACTACTTATATAGCCGCCCAAGTACCCCCCTTAACTAACGAATCCCTAACGTTAACGGCAGCACTTAAACCTGCTGTTATAATACTAACAACTACCGCCTATAATAAACATGCCCACTAAATCTCCTATCAATACCACCCTCCTGAAAATCCACCTTGTCCTCAAGGTGGAAATCAGGGAACTGCTCTCTGATGACAGAAATCGGCTCCCAAGAAGAGTCAAAATCAGGACAGTCAACCCATCGAATTAAGACTTCAGG
Organism: Limonium bicolor; assembly: GCA_023374045.1. Taxonomy (NCBI): domain Eukaryota; kingdom Viridiplantae; phylum Streptophyta; class Magnoliopsida; order Caryophyllales; family Plumbaginaceae; genus Limonium; species Limonium bicolor. The sequence goes on from CM041781.1 coordinate 221,165,610, forward strand.
TTCGTGGCCATGGTGGTTAGGGATGGCAATGGGTCGGGTTTGGGTCGGGTGGACCATCACCCGCACCCGTCACCCGACTTCATCCGCTCCACCCGTACCTGACCCGTCACCCATTATGTATCACCCATCACCCGTTTCACCCGTCACCCGTGGGTGAAGCGGGTGAACCCGTTTACCCATTTACCCGTTTGTTTTTCTTTTTCCTTGTTCGCCACTAAGGTTTGCAAATTACTGTGAGTGGAGAGAAAATAGAGACACAAAGCATGTATGTTCTATGTTCGCCGGTTAGGATTGTGAAATTTACTTCAGAGAAAATAATGAAATTTGCACAGAGCATGTACGTTTCATGTTTGCCAATTATGGTTGCAAAATTACCATGAGTGAAGAGAGAGAATAGAGGCGCAGAGCATGTATGATCAATGTTCGCCTGTTAGGATTGCGAAATTACCTTCAGTGAAGAGAATGAAAAACTTCGTAGAACATGTAAGTTATTTGTTTTTCAGTTAGGGTTACAAAATTACCGAGAGTGAAGAAAGAAAATAGAGGCACAGAGCATCTTTGTTCCATGTTTGCCAGTTAGGGTTGCAATTACCTTCAGTGAAGATAATTAGAAACTACGTAGAGCAAGTATGCTAGGGCTATAAAATTACCGAGAGTGGTGAGAATAAAGAATGGCGCTGTCACCCAGAGCATGAATGTTCCTTGTTCACTAGTTAGGGTTACAAAAATCATGAGTGAAGGAGTATGAATAATAAGTAACAATTTAACATATAATATATATATACATAATCTATGCGGGTGAGCGGGTCGGGTGATGGGTGAAAAATGTTCACCCTCACCCGACCCGCACCCGTACCCGTTCCACCCGTCACCCGTTTTTCACCCGTTTTATGCGGGTTTTTCACCCGCTTTAGTGGGTCGGGTGACCGGGTGAAATGGGTACCCGCGGACCCATTGCCATCCCTAATGGTGGTGCCTGAAGTCGATAGCTGTAGCAGGGTAGACGACTAGCTCAAGATCAGCAGCTAGGCCAGCAGGGAGATGTGAAAAGACTTGGCCCGTAGGTGGAGCTCTTCTCAGCTGAGACACATGGATGGTATTATGGATTCGGGCATCGGAAGGGAGCTGCAACTTGTATGCAACCTCTCCCACGCGCTCCAAAATTTCAAAGGGGCCGTAAAACCTCGGGCTTAACTTCGCATTGCGCTTCTTAGTTAAAGAGCGAAATTTAAAAGGATGGATCCGCAAATAGACCCGGTCTCCCATCTGAAACGAAACCTGCCGTCTGTGCTTATCAGCTTGCAGCTTCATGTGCTGCTATGCTAGAAGCAGATTGTGTTTAAGTTCATCCAAGAAGGCATCTCTCTCTGTCAGCTGCATGTCAATCTCTTCAACCATTGATCCTAAAGGGCTGTAACGTAGCAAAACCGGAGGTTCCTTACCATACAACGCCTTGAAAGGTGAGGACCCAAGGCTCTGATGAAACGAAGTGATAAACTAGTACTCTGCCCAGCCGAGCATCTTCAGCCAACGTTTGGGCTGCTGGAAAGTTATGCAACGTAGGTAATCCTCAAGACAACGATTAACGACTTCGGTTTGGCCATCCGTTTGAGGGTGGTAGGAAGAACTTAAACACAAGTTGGTGTCAGCCATCTTAAATAATTCCCTCCAAAAGTGGCTGATAAAAATTGGGTCACGGTCTGAAACGATAGAGCGGGGGAAGCCATACAAGCGGACCACTTCTTGTGCAAAGAGTGATGCCACATCTTTAGCTGTATAGGGGTGACAAAGGGGAAGAAAATGCACAAACTTGGTCAGTCTATCAACTACCACCAGAACTGTTTCCACTCCTTGAACTCTTGGTAAACCAGATATGAAGTCCATACTAATATCTTCCCATACACGTTCGGGAATTGGCAAGGGTTGCAGTAAACCCGCTGGAGACAGCGTGCTGTATTTGTTTCGCAAGCAAGTATCACAAGAAGCCACAAATTCTTTGATCTGTTTTCTCATTCCATGCCAAAAGATAACTCAAGACAAACGTTTGTAAGTTTTAAGGTAACCGGAATGGCCACCTAAAGGAGAACAGTGATACTCAGTGAGTAAGGTTGGAATCAGTTTGGACTGAGCAGAAATCACTAACCTTCCCTTGTAGAACAACCTCCCCCCGCGCAACTCATAACCAGTGTGAGAAACAGGATCCACCAACAAATCCTGCACCAGCCTTCTCAATCTGTCATCAGCCTCTAACTCCCCATCCAAGTCTTTCCAACCATCGAAGACTACTGTTGAAAGAGAGGTAAGCTGCGGGATGCCTTCAACACGCGAGAGAGCATCAGCAGCTACATTCTCCTTCCCTGGTCTGTATTTGATTTCAAAGTCGAAACCGAGATTTCAACACCCACTTGTACTGATCTTCGGTCATAAGACGTTGTTCCCACAAGTAGCGTAGACTTTTATGGTCAGTGTGGATGATGAAGTGTCTACCCAACAAATAATGGCGCCATTTCTGCACGGCGAAGACTAGTGCCATAAGCTCCTTTTCGTAGACAGACTTAGCTAAAGCACAATCAGAGAATGGTTGGCTGAGAAAAGATAAAGGTTTACCATTCTGCATTAAGACTGCACCCAGACCCCTGCCCGACGCGTCCGTTTCTAACTCAAAAGGCTGAGAAAAATCTGGAACTGCCAGAATCGGCACAGAAGATAAGGCTCGTTTCAGACCATCGAAGGCAACCTGAGCTGCTTCTGACCACTCAAATGAATCCTTCTTTAATAACGAGGTCAGCGGGCAAGCCAAAGCCCCATAATTTTTTACAAACCGTCGGTAATACCCGGAAAGGCCAAGAAAGGAGCGCAACTCTTTTACGGTCTTCGGAACAGGCCAAGAATTTATAGCATGAATTTTGGACGGATCAGCTTCCACTCCAGCTTGGGAGACAATATGCCCTAAATACTCCAACTTCCGTTGCCCAAAACTGCACTTTTTCAGCTTGACCTTCAGCTTATTCACACGAAGGGCTTTGAAGACAGACCGTAAGTGTTGCAGATGCTCCGCCGCAGATGCACTATAAATTACGATATCATCAAAGAACACCAACACAAACTTGCGTAGATACGGCTTGAATATGTGGTTCATAAGGGACTGAAATGTCGCTGGGGCGTTTCGTAACCCGAAGGGCATAACGAGGAATTCGTAGTGTCCCTCATGAGTACGAAAGGCTGTCTTGGGAATGTCTTCATCAAAGATTCGAATTTGATGATACCCCGAAGTTAAATCTAACTTAGAGAAGACTTGTGCCCCATGCAATTCATCCAGGAGCTCATCAATGGTGGGTAAAGGAAACTTATCTGGAATGGTAATCTCGTTGAGCGCTCTGTAATCCACGCAAAACCGCCACTCCCCACTTTTCTTCTTCACTAATAAAACTAGACTAGAGTATGGACTCGTGCTTGGTCTGATGAAACCCGACTGTTGCAGCTCATGAACTATTCTTTCAATCTCATTTTTCTGATAATAAGGGTACCGGTAGGGTCTAATATTTGGCGGCAGCGCATATGGTTTCAAGGGAATCCGGTGGTCATGAAAGCGGTCGGGTGGAGGTTTAGTAAGGGGTTCGAACACCTCACTATATTCGGTCAACAGAGACTTAATAAGGCTGTCCAGAGCAGGATCCTCGTGCTGTTCAATCACATCTGGTGCGGGGCCTTCAAGAGCAAGCAGCAACCAGTTATGTTCAGGGTCAACCGCGCTTCTGGAAACAGTCTTCCAGTTAGCCTCAACCACTGAAAAAGTCGGGTCCCCACAGAGATGAATCAACTCGTTGTTCCACCAGAAACGAATAGTCCTTCTTCCCCAATTAATGGAGGTGTCCCCTAATTGCTCCAACCAGTCCAGGCCAAGGATCATGTCCACTCCCGTGATACTGAAAGGAAGAAGATCAAGGTGGAATGTTGCCTGATGTAGACAAAGTTTCAGGTTTTTGCAGATCCCTTGGCGTCGGATGATATCACCGTTGCCAATAGTGACATTGAATTGTACTGTGTTATCAATATGTAAATTTAAGCGTTTAACTAGGTCTTCTTGAATAAAAGAATGTGTGGCCCCACTGTCCACCAATATTAAAACTGTCTCATTCTCCAATAAGCCCACCAGTTTCATCGTTCTTCTCGACAGTATTCCTAGAAGTGAGAGACGGGAAAGTTCTGTCTGGCAAAGCTCCACTTCTTGGCTACCAGAAAAAACCTCCACCAGAGGAGAGATGACGAATGCCTCTTCACCACCAGCGCCGTCGTCGGTGAGGAGGAGTTGGAGTCCGGCGACCTTGCAACGGTGGCCTTGGCTCCACTTGTCGCCGCAGCGATAGCAAAGCCCAAGAGAACGGCGACGCTGCATCTCCGACTCAGGAACTTTACGGAAAGTTGAGCGACCAAACGGGGCAGTTCCTGTGGATGCGCCAGAGGACGCGGATGTCCGCTGGGAGACTGGTGGTGTGCCTTGGATTGTAGGCGCTGACAAGGCTGGTGCTTGGCTGCGATTTGCAGTCGTCCTGCCCCCCAAAGAACCCGTGCCAGCATCATTGTGAGGAAACGCCATTGAACGTGAAATCCCCAAATTAGGTGGGCGATCTCTGTAATAGGGCAGATTAGGGTTCTTGACTCCCTCGATTAGTAAATCATTGCGTTGCTCAATTTTTCTGGCTATCTTCATCAAGTCGCCTAAATCCTTGGGATCATATAGCGCCAATTCAGCCTTAATTGCTTCTTTCAGTCCCGTCCGAAATATACTCTGGTAGACTTCGTCGGTGACTCCTTTCAGGTGGGCTGAATAAAATTCAAACTGAGTGCGGTATTCCTCTACCGTTCCATCCTGGTGCAACGCGCAAAGTAAGTCCAAACGGTTGCCCGTAATGGATGGGCCGAACCGCTTGATCATCAGGTCTGTAAATTCTTTCCAAGAAGGGAGACCAGAGTGATTCTCCAGTCATTCAAACCAATACAAGGCTGCACCTTCCATACACACGCTCGCAGCACGAACGCGATCCGCCTCTGCGATGTTGCTCAGCAGAAAGTAACGCTCCGCCTTGTGTATCCACCCCTGAGGGTTCTCTCCAATGAATATAGGTAATTCAATCTTCCGAATTTTTATTTCTTTCTTGTCGACCCCTTCTCCATCCCCTCCTCCTGGGCGATGGCTTCTTTCGGAGTTATCCCCCACAATTTCCTGGCCGCTTGCCCTTTTCTGTTGCATCACCATCACCATCTGAACCAAGCTTTCAACTGTGGTCGCAAGCTCTTGAATCCTGCCAGTCAGGTCCGATAACTGCGCCTTGATATTGGCCTGTTCTTTCTCCATAGTAGTTTCAGCACCACTTCTGGTCGACACCATCCAAGACCCTTCCCCAGCCAGGAAAGTTAGCTCTGATACCAATGATAGAGTAACCCGCCTACTAATACTCAATTACATAAGATTAATGCCTAATCCCCCTTCTCTAATATTACTACTTATATAGCCGCCCAAGTACCCCCCTCAACTAACGAATCCCTAACGTTAACGGCAGCACTTAAACCTGCTGTTATAATACTAACAACTACCGCCTATAATAAACATGCCCACAAAATCTCCTATCATGACACAACATACCTATATAGTTTATAGTTATGAACTAATTTGATATTGCACGTTGCCAAATATACAATCAAATAATTTATATTATATCACATTTATCATTCTTGTAAGGTGTGAAAAAAATTCTATCATTCTTTTAAAAATAGTAAGTGAAAGAGTTTTCAGAAAATATATCTAAATTTTTTAACACTTGATTCAAATTTCTGTAAGGTTATATGTTTTGCCCCATTTTTTTTATTATTTTGTTTCTGGATTGCAAAGGGAACGTATGTCATTTTTCTGCTCTTATGTTCGAAAGGTAAGTTATTTCTGGTTGATTTTATATTAACTTTCAGAGGAGGGGAAGAATGTCCTTTTGCCCTTTTGATAATTAAGTTAGGAAAGAGTTTTCCTAATTTCCTTTTCATTTCCTCCTCTCGCGTTCAGATTTCTTTCCCGTTATGCACTATCCCTCTCGCTCTACTTTTCTTTTATCTTTGTTCCTCTTCTCTTCTTCTTCCTTTGTTTTACTTCCAGTGTCTAAATATTTCTGAAGTTCTGCTCCTGGGGTTCTGGTCTGCTAGTCTGTCATCTTTCGGGTTTGAGTTGTGGGTTTAATTGGTATTCGTTCTTCGTTTGCCTTTCTTCGTTTCTGATTTTGGGTTCGTTTCCCGAATAATCTAGTCGATTGATCGTCGGCTTTCGAGTGGGGATTCGAAGAGTGTACTGCGTGGATCCATAGAGTCGTGCGGTTCTTCGATTCGAGGTAGGTGGTAGATGGATTAAGTATGGGTGTGTTCACCCATAGGGATTCTAGGTTTCGTTCCGTTTCTTAATGTGTTCAATTTATTCTCTGATTTGTGAACTTGACTTAGTTTTGAATTGTGTTTTCACTCTGTTAAAACAACATGGAAATGTGTTTTGATTGCCTACTTTGTTGTGGAAAGATATGTATATACAATGGTGATTTTATAGCTTTGTGTTTGTCATTGTTGCTTATGATTTCTGCAGTTTTTGCTTTGTCCGAACTTCTGTCAGGAGATGGTGCTTCGAACGCCTCTGTTTTGTGACAGTTGTTCCTTTGCCCGTACAGGGTGCGAGGACGGTGCCAAAGTTTGTAGTTCAACTTACGTTCAGACTTGCAAGCCCGAACATAAGTTCGAACGTGTTTCTGTTTTGAGTCTCGGCATGTATCCGAATATACAAGCCCGGACACATGTCCAAACACCACCTTGTATGTTTTATCGGATATTTGTTCGGACTTTTAAGCCCAGACACATGTCCGGACTTCTCTATTTTGAGTTTCAGCATGTGTTCGGACTTATAAATCCGGACGCATGTCCGAACAACCTTCTATTTTCACCTAAAATGTTCGTTAGACTTCCGTTTGCGGGGTTATGATCCCCTAAGTGTGTATAAGCTATTTTAACATGTTTTAGTGTGCATTTACATGCATTTTTGCTCTGAAAGTATTCATTCGGTTTCTGATCTCTAAACTGCTCAGAAAGTGTGTTTTGGTCTCTAATTTATGTTTGGCTCTTCGTGCTTTGCCAGTCTTGGCATATGACTTATGTTTTGGCAACGACTTCAGCTTCGTTATGTAAAACCATTTATTATGTTGTGTCTGTTTTGAAAGTGAGCTTATGTTTTGGGACCTAATACTTTACCTTCTGAGTTGTGGATGGCTGAGTCGGGCTATCCCGTAGCATGCTACGTAGATGTCATTCTGTTTTTGTAGGACCGACGAGTCCTTGGTCTTCAGGCCATTTCTATTATGGGGTTGAGGGGCTCATTGGTCTTTAGACCATTTATGCGTTGTCGAGGGATTTTTTGATCCATGGGCCTCCAACCCATTCTTTATGTGAGTGTTATGAACTAGGGCCCTACTCTGTTTTGTTAAGGATTATGATTTATGAACTGATCTGTTGTGACCACTCTGTTTGGCTTCTCCTTTGATTTATGAACTTTCCGGTTTTGAGAACACTTTGTTTGTGGTTTCTATCTCTGTTCTGCTTTTAAGTCAGACAGTTGGGATTTACGAACTTTCGTTCTGCTAAGGTTATGACTTGTTTTGCAATTAAGCTTTGTTATGGAATTTTGCTTCTGCTTCAGTTTTCATATTTTAACAGTTTGTTAAGTAACTTCTTTTTTCTGAAAAGCTTCTGGTTTTTGTACGGTCTTCCGCTGTTTAGCTATCTATTGTGACTTCCGCTTACCTCTACTTTTATCTTTGGACTTCGGTTTGTTTTGAAGGACTTCTGCTTCGACTCTGATTCTAATTTCCTAAGTGTGTACCTATATGTATATTATGTTCTATAAAGTGTTTTGAGCATGCTCAGGCTGATGAAGTTTATCACCTGCTGAACTGTGGTTGCTTACTCCTTTTACCGTCCGATTTGCAGGTTGTTTGATTGTGGCCGAAGGTTTCTGCTCTAGTCTCGAGCTTTTCTCGGAGTTGTATTTGTACTGTCAAAACCTTGTGGTCCTTCCATATTTTGAAGCTTTCGGACTTTTGTACGTTTTTGATAGCTTCCGCTTGTAAAGTGTATGACTTAGCTTTGTAAACTCCTATTTAAGTAATATAAGAGTTATTTGTTTCAGTTTTGGGTTTCGTTAGTGTAGCCTTGCATATCTTAGGTAATAAGTGTGCGGCGTGTATCGACCTTAGAACTATGGTGGTTTTAGGGTCGTTACATTATATGTAAGGTATTTTTTTATATATTTCTATATTTTCTTGCTAGAAGATAAGATATATAGATATATATCTAAATTAATATATATATATATTATATATATGCTTTACCTTTAACCAAACATATTCTAAAATTTTCTTATGGATTCCTAAGATTTATATATGACTAGAAACATTTCAACAATTGTATACTTTGTAAATCGATTTGATACATTTAAAGTTATGTATGTAAACTAGAGCTGATCAAAGTAGGTCCTGGCGACCCGACTCAGCCCAAAAAACCCAATCCGAAAAAATATCCAGGCGGGCTTGGAAAAAAACATCCATGAACAAAAAATCGAGCCTGGCTAAGGCAAAATTTTAGGCCCACGGGTAAACTTAGCATGAAGCAGATTAAGTATTATATTTTCAAAAATATATATTATATATTTAACTTAATTTTTTATAATATACTTAATATTGATTTTAATTATATATTTTTATTTATTTTTATTTTATATATTATCTATTTATGTATATTTATAAATTATTTAAATGAAATAGATAAAACCATACCAGGCACCAACATAGGTGAAAAAAATCCGGGCCTAGCCCGCCCCGACTTGAAAACTTTTAAAACAGGCTTGGACAAAATTTTCAAGCCTAACGGGCCTAAAATTTGTGGTCGGCTCGAATCTAGGGCCGCTCACCCAAATGATCATCTCTAATGTAATCAAACACATTGTTTCTATCTCACACAAGCAGGATTAGATGGGTAATAAGCATTATTGAAATACCCCAAACTAATAAAACATGGATTAAACATCTAATCACATTGATTAAGGCCTAAACATGCCTTAAAAGTCAAATGAGAACAACAGTGGTCAACACAAAGCAAGATGTTGCACCCTTTGACTGTTTAGGGTAAATAAATACCCAAATGAACTTCTTAGGACCTAAAAATTTTTCCTAAGCATATTAACACATAACTAAACATATTACAATTGTTGGACAACACTCCAACACAAAGAACAAGCATTTACATGCTTCAAGGTCAAGTAGGGCAAAAATGTGCTCTAAGAAAACCTTAAAGGTCTAATGACCTCTATTTGATATAGAATTGGATTCCTAAGTATTATAATGAAGTAATGAACATTATAAAACCATTCTCAAAGGAAACCAAGCTCTAAAACATGTTCTAACACAAAATGTGCTTTAAAATTCCTTAAAGCACGTTTTTGAGAAAATTGACTTTCTGAGTGGGTTTTGAGTGTTGTTAGGCATTGGATTAGACCTTGATATACTAATGTACTATAATGTACCACATTAGAAGGTCTAAATCCAAGATTTCAAAAAAAAATTGAAAATATGGCATTTATTTGTGAATAGTAACCCAAATAGTGTATTTTTAAGCAAAATTGACTAAGTATGGTCAATGGTCAATTAATGACCATCTTAGCCCTTATGAAGTCGGCAGTCATGGAGCATGGAAGACAGCTCATTCAACTTTGATACAAATATCTAGCTAATTTGGTGAATCATCATTTACTATTCCATAAAATAACATAAATTAACTTAAAAGGCAAAGTTAGCTTAATTACCTCATTTGATTGCTCCCAGCCGACACCACACACATTCATTCTCTATTTTGATTCTCCAAACCGTGGGGGAACACTCCATATTCAGAAGAGAACAACAATTGACATAGGTAAGCTTATTAAGCCATTTTATGTTCATTCTCTTCACAATTCTTTCCTCTTTCCATGGAGCTAAGCATCAAACATTTCCATCCATGTTTCTAGCTTGTTTTGGAGGTTAAAAGGAGAGCAAATCTCGGCTGTAACAAGGGAAGAAGGTGGAGAAATCTAATCTTGTTCTTAAGGTATAAAAATGTGCTTTAAGCACTTATCTTTTGTTTCCCTTCAAATCCGGTTGTGAAACTTTGTTCCTAGCCTTATTATCTTCTTCTTAACATACTTATTCAGTTGGTATATCAAGATCTTCAAGGTATAGCCAAATCCAAGCCAAAAACACCATTTTTGGCATTTTAATCAAGGTAAAAATTAGCCATCTTCTAATCTGAGTTATACCAGTTTAAAGCTTGGTTTTAGTAGCTCTTTTGATGCTCTTTACCTACTGTAAATACAGGCCGAAGAACATCTTGGTTACCTTGGTATTCTAAGGTAAAATTTACCTTGAAAATATACATTAAACACTTCTTATGGTTAGATCTTGCTTGGAGACTAATCATGCCTTAATTGCTGTTTAAAAACATGTAAATAATGCTGTGGAAACTTTATCTCCAAACAGTCGTGGCCAAACAAGGCCTAAACTAGGCAAAAACAAGGTATAAATCACTTAAACCTTCACTTGGTATATTAATATGTAATTATACATATGTGTATAATTTGTGTCATGAGTGAACAAAGTTTATAGGTCTTATTTTGACCTTAGGTGATTACGGAATGGTTTAGTAAATTTTATAACTAATTAATTAACATAATTGTCAAATTTAAGACATTATGTGGAAAATTGGTAAATATGGAAAAGATGGTGGTAAGGCCGAGAGTTTAATGCATTTTTGGGCATTTATGTGTAATTTATTTTATAAGCTAATGTTTGTAATAAGGCCATGTACTTTAGGCCATTTTATTTATGTCTTTATAAGGTTTTATTTAAGTTTAGGTAATATATATATATTACCGCATAGTATAAGGGGTTATACCATAATTAAATTAAATTTGGGGGCTATATAATGACATAGCCGAAAATTGGAGGTTTAAAGGAGCTTAAATAAAAATTATAAGATTTTATAAAGTTTTGGGGTTAAATTGTAATTTCTGAAAAGATATGGGTATAAACCGTAATATGTGGAGATTGATGGTCAAGGAAATATTAAGGTGGTCAACCTTGACCATATGGTAGGTTTTGACCAAATTAGATAAGTTAAATAACTTATTTAAGGTTTTATTATAAGATAAGTATTTAATTGTAACAATTTTATAACATATGTGGTAAATATGTTATTACCGAAAGTTAAGGGTGTAAAATGGTATTATAAACACCCATGGGCTATTAGGAATTTTTAGGAATTTATTGGGTTGATTTTTGGAATTAAAATAAACTATATATGTATAATATATGGTTATTATGTCATTATGACACTTTGGATAAATATATGTGGTGGATTAGCAAATAACGAAAGTATATGGGTTAGTAATAATAATTATAACCCTTTGGTGAAATTTGGTGATTTTTAGAATTATATAAGGGTATTTATTAAGATATATGTATAATATATAGTTTTAATGAATTATTAAACTATATGTTATAAATTGGGCCAAATGGCAATTATAGAAAGTGTAAGGGTTGAAAAATAATGTGGAATAGCATTAGGGTCTGTTCGCATATTTACAATATATATAACCATAAGTTATATTTGTATTAAGGTTTAAAATGTTATATTATATGATATATATAACATGGTATAATTAATGTGGTGATTTTGTAAATAAAGGAAACTATGGGATATGGAAAGAATAAGGTATAAATGTATATGCCTACGTGGCAATATAAGATAGTTTTGTATAAAAACTATAGGTTATAAATTAAAGGAAATAAAAATATCATATTATGTGATATTAGTATATGGTATAACATTACATAATGTTATGTGGTCAAAATAGAATTTAAATAAATTAAAGGGCTGTACCGGATTATAAGAGTTGGAAAATAAATTTTAGACTAAGGTCTACAATGTTATAAATATTATAACAATTATATGGTGTTAATGGTTTTAATGGGATTAATATAAGTAAGAATATTCACATTCAATAATGTGACAAACTATAAATAAATGAGATTTATAAACTAAGGTATTTATCAATTAAACCTTAGGAGTTGTAATTATACAACATAAAATGTTACATAATATTAGGATAATAATCTTAATATAAGTTGTATAATATAATACAAATAATGGGAACAATCATCTAATGTAAGATGATAAAATGTAACATATAATATAAGAGTTGTATAACTCGTGAAACTTACCTATATGGTAAATATATACATATACAAGAATAATGTATATAAGGATGAATATATATTATGGTTGGAAACCATATAATATAATGGTGGTGGTTATTACAAAAAATAGTTACAAACTATAAGTTATGAGTTTTTGAATGCAAATATAATTTGCTAAGATAATGGATAATATAATACAATGTATTATAATGGATGGTGGGAAAATGATACAGTATGAAAAATAATACAATATAATATAATAATGCATGCATACATGCAACTATAGGTTATATACCTAAATTTAATGGTGGATAAGATTAAAGAAATATAGTGAGTTAAACGTAACAGTTGAAATATTTTGACATACGAGTTTTAGTAACAAAGCCGACCGGTTTAGAGAAACCCGTAGCAAATAACTGTAGAAATCCGGGGATGAACTGTCGGGGTTACTTGTTATTCGGAAATACCGGATGTAGTTAGTCATGGAGACTGACTTATAGTTTTATTACCGTTTAAATCATACTTCAGACGAAGGCGCCTGACGAGCTAGTGGTCTACACTGCGCATCCTTGGTCTAAGGTGAACAGTATGTAAAGGGGTTTGATCCGGGTTGTCCTAAGGAATTCCTTGGGCTCGGATTTGGTTGATATCACTTGTGTGTTAAGTGTTTTGGATACGTGTATGTGATTATGTGTGTTACTGCATTAATTATTTATGCACGAGCGTCCTACGGGACTAACACTACGTCGACTATAGATCGGCTTATATAAACATACATATGTAACACCCCAACTACAAATAACACACTTAACAACTCTTTGCAGCGGATGGTTTCAAAAAAAAAAAACAACTCTTTGCAGCGGAAATCACAACTCACATCATAACTCAACTCTTTGGTGTTACACGCCGTTAGCCACCTACGTGGCTAACAAGGCTAACATACATACATCGTACCGGTCTGATGGACTAAACTCCCGAGCAACTACACATTAATCCCGTTCCATGTCCAACAACCATTATACACTTACATTACAACTGTACCGAGTAATTACCAACTAGCGCCGATACAATTTCGGTCTTACTACACCTATAATATATCCACAATTCTCATGTCTACCACATACAAACACTACCCCGTCCTACTCTCGAACGGCTTCCAGTTCCTTGTACCTGAAAAGTATGGGAGCCCCCAAAGGGGGTCAGCACCTTTGCTGGTATGGTAATCCCGCAGCCCGCATGCTACCGGGCCACGCACAACTATTTGTCGTCTTAGCATGCGGTTGATTTATTTCAAACATGCACAAACTCACACACATATCATGCTTGTAAGCAAACATCCATTAATAGAATACATACACAAGGTTAGCACACTCAACATAACAACACACTTCACTTTATGACATACACAACTTAATTTCACTCTTCTTAGAGTACATGAACTTCATTTAGGGAGTGCCGGGGTGATATAGGCCCGAGCACAACATACATACATTTTCTTTACTTGAGTGGCGGCCTCATATAGGACCGTACACAACATACACAATTTCCCCTAGCTCCAATAGTGATGAGGTAGGTAAGCCTTGGTTAAGCTTGTGGGTGGTTGTAATCCAAGAAGAAAAACAACCATAACATAACAGAGAGGGAGTCGAAGCAACATAGGCGTCAACACCCTAACAACATTACACATAATTTCCCTTCTAGCCCGATATGGAGGTCGGGTAGGTAAGCTTTGGCTAAGCTAATGGGAGGTCGAAATCCAATGAAGGAAATCAACCCTTAACATAACAGGATGGGAGTTAATTTACATATATATATATTAACTCCCAAACAATACGCGCGACCGGGACACCCGGATTCCTCTCCATACATAACATATACTTATTAGTTAGAGGTTCCCTTATGGAACTTATCACATACATACATCACATAGTGTTACTAACTCGGTTAGACACATAAGGGGAATCATATCCCATTTCAACAACACGGATATCAGTATCCAACATCAACAACATATTAAACAAGTCACATACATCACGCATTGTCACAACATACAATAACGCACGGATAGCCGTAGTTAGAACGTTCCCATGGGTTGGGACGTTTATTCCGAATACCGATCTCTTATGTGAACCTAAGGTCGGTTAACTATTATTTAACACATAACTAAGGTTAAGCGGTATCGGAATTGGTTACGCCACAATAATGAATTACTGTAAACTCATTTCATGCTTTATCTTGCAAGGTGGCAAACACACAGAAAAACACATTGGCATACAAGCCGGTGTAATCCGGTAGGACACAGGTTGCAAGAAAACCATACCTTACACCATGGGTTTATCTTTACCGGGTGATCTCCCGTTCCTTGGTTCACACTTGTTCAACTGATAACATTCAAATGTTTTCATTAACATCGAAGCATTACGGTATGTAACACTATACTCCCGTACTTAACCCGTTATCCCGTTGTTTCGGTTTTTAACTTTGTGTACTTAAACTCACAATTTTCTCACATCCAACCTAACACTTGTTTACACCATCTAAGGCCTTTAAAACTCACCAAACAAGGCCTAATCAACATCTAAAACCATTATCATTCACTTCCCCACCAAAACCCTTAAAAACACTCTCTGGACACTTTTTAACATGGTCCGGGTTTGTGTCCGGGGTTACAAACCCGGACCAACCACGGATTTCAGTTTCTGGACAAATTTTCATGTGGTCCGGGTTTGTGTCCTGGTTTCAAACCCGGACCAACCCCTGGGATGGCTTTCTGGTGCGTTTTTGATGTGGTCCGGGTTTGTGTACTTGTTTACAACCCGGACCATGTCTGTAGGTGTTTAAATTGACAGTTTTTGACCTCTTTTCCACCCCTAACTCACCTCCAATCATTTCCTAAACTTTCCACATGTTTCCTACATGTTTAAACACACTAAAACATGCACTAAGCCACTTCAAAACATAGGTCCATTCCTTACTCAAATTTCTTGCTCCCATTCTTAATTTTTCCATTCTCTGTTACACTTATGCACACTTGTGCTACAGATTTTCACCTCTTGGTAATTTCCATTTGTTCTACTCCATTTGACCATTCCAAATCCTCTAAGACAATGTACTTCTCTTACCTAGATTCATGCCTCATTCTTAAAGTCTTAAATCCTCTTTGTTTCCAAAACTCCTAAGGCACTTAAACAATATCTTTTGCTACAGATTTTTGCACAAACCTTCTGTACTTAAACAAGCATTCCCCAAGTGGTCTACTAACTCAAATCAATTCCCAACAACACCTAGTTAAACAGTTAAACCCTTCCAGCTCACATCACCATCCAAACTTCTACATTTCTACCGAAATTTTGCCATGACCTCCCCATAAATCTACATACTCCCAATCATCAAATCTCACTAATTTCATTCCTAGTCTAGCCACACCCTTGAAGGGTCCTAACAGCACATTACAATTCCTCCAAAACCAACTAAACACATTCCAACATATATTTCAATCCATAATTTTGGGTTCATTAATTTGTTTACCCATCCCAAACACTTAAACAATTTAGAACAAGGTTTAAGGTGAACTCCTTACCTTAATTTCACAAGTCTCCTTAATTCATCTCTTGCTCCCCATCTTCTCCAAAATCATTTAAGAGGGTATGGAGTTTCCAAACTCCATCCCAACATTCCAAGAACACAAAACACCCACAATTAATTATCTAAACCCTTAGAAACTCAATTAAATCAAAGGGCTAGAATTAGGGTTTACCTTTTGAAGCTTTTAAGAGGGATTTTCACCCTTGAATCAAGAGGGCATTTACTCCACCATTTAGAGAGTTGAGACAAGGCTCCAAAACAAGAGGAAAACAAGGTGAGCAAGAGAGCAAAATCGGCCACCATGGAAAGTGGAGAGAGAATGACTTTTTCTTGAGGATTTTTACCTTAGGAGGAAGAGGAGGCTCCAAGCTACCCATTGATGCCATTTTCTCTTCAAATGGGAAAAACCCATGGAGATGAAGTTTATCATTTTCGGATTTTGAAAAGAGAGAAATGTAGAGGATGATGAGAGGAGTTCAAATATGTAATTTATTTTCGATTCGGAGCTTAAATGGAGCTTGGGCATGAAGAGGAAGTGAGCTAGCCATGGGAGCTCTTGTTACAGCTCAAAATCGCTGGAGGTAGGAGAAGGAGGAAGGGGCTCACGATGGAAAAGAGGAAATGAAGGAGAGAGAAGAGGGAAAAGTAGAATAAGGAGGAGAGAGAAGATAAAGTGTATTTTTTTTACTTTTCTTTCCTTCTTTCTTTTCCTTTCTTTCTTTCTATTTTTTGTGTGTGAGGGGAGGCTTTTGACTAGTCAAAACCGGCCCCCTTTATATATATCAGCTGGAGCGTTTTTCGTTTTTTACAGAAAACGCTCGTTTATTTACCCGGTTTTAGCACTATTCACTAACCGGGCCCGTTTTCCGGAATTTTCTTGTCTATTTAATTTTAATGGTTATTATTCTCCCATTTATGTTTGTTTATAGTTATATGATCAACTATAATTTTTACGGGGTCGTTTGACTGTTTAAAGTCACGTTTATGGGTTTCCTCGAAAAACGCGCTCTAAGACTCCGTTAGCGTTTTAACGCATTGATTGGATCCGTTTTCTTTCGGAATTTTTCCCACATGTTCTTAGTATGTAATTAGGGTATAAAAATATATTTATAACCCTAATGAAGGTTATGTACCTCCTAAAATAATTAAAACGCGTTTTCACGTCTTGTGCCTTTTACGCATTTTCTTTTTCTTTTTGGTTTTTATTTCTTCACCAATGATCTTAAGGACTTAATTAGCCTTAGAAAATTATAATTACATAATTAATTAACACATTAAGGTTTGGGGCATTTCAATCTACCCCCCTTAAAAGAACTTCGTCCTCGAAGTTCACACTTCCCACATATCATTGGTTAGAATACGGGGATTACTTGCAACATAACACTTCCATAACAAACATATTTTACATCACAACCTCGGACTTAACGGCCCGGGTAACACATCCATACATACATAACATGACATACTTACTTAGTAGCCTCGGACTTAATGGTCCGGGTACCTTAACAACATTATACATACATAACAACCCTTAGACTCTTAGGTCTGGGTAACATAACAACATTTAGACCCTTAGGTCTTGATAACATAACAACCTTTAGACACATGGTCTAAGTAACATAACACTTCCGGAATTCAATCACATTAGGACTCAAGGTCCAAAATAATAATTACTACACATACCACACAACATGTCATAGCATGTATATCAACCAGAAATTCCTTTTCCATCTCTTCATGAGTTCGAGACCCATGTAGAGTACATATACACTGTGATCCCGCAGAACCGGTCGCGATGGACACTCTGGTCCCCGTTCCTTTGGGAGATCAAAACAATTGCATACATCTTTAAAATATACTTCTTATGTCACCGGTCCTAAGACAAAGGCTCATACGTCCTCAGCTCGTGAGCAAGTAGTAGGAAAATACCCTCTACGAGGTTGAGTATAATGAAATCCTTTATTGGAAGGATACAAGTTGAAAATCCTCTACGAGGTCACATAAAGGTAGTCTTCCTTTGAAAATACCACTTAAGAATCTTAAAATATTTATTGAAGTCTAGAAAATACCAATTGTAAATTTGAAACCCAATTTAAAATTCTTTTGAAAGCTCCATACAACTCCAAGTCCATTATTGTTAATTGCATCTTATTCTTGATGTGATTATTTGTGACCACTTATAGGGAGTTTCGAGAATCACCCAACCCTAATGTGATCAGCATCAGAGTTGAACTATCTTTCCACCCCAATTTGTGTTCGGCTTCCCTTGATCTCATGATAATCAAGTTTCACCTCCCACTTCATTTTTCAACAACAACTAATTCAAGCATGTACCATTTTCTATCTTTTTAATCCATCTAGTCGTAATCATTACATCTCCAAGGGTGGAACTATGTCCATCGATCATCATCCAAATTCAACTTAATCCGTCACCTAGGGAATTTATTCTCACTAGGTTCTATGTCGGTTCATACCTCTTCATAAATCACAACACTGTATATATATATACTTTTATCAAAATACGATACACGGTTTTACATTTAGTATTATATGAACATATAGTCGGGGTTTTAGTTCCCCGGGAGTTTTTCTTTACCCCCTTATACTTATACTTTCGCACATCTCTTAACAAAATAACACACTTATCACAATGGTATTCGCATCTTCAGTGTGCAATTACCATAATTAAACCATGAATGAACGCGTATGTTTATGTAACACACGCACCAATCATCAAAACAAATCATTTTGTGCTATGCACACCATGGTTCCCGTACACTTGTACGGTAAAACATACTAAACGGTTTTGCGCTCTACCCCCCTTAAAAGGGATTACGCCCACGTAATCAATCACTTAATCATTGGTTTTGAACATTCTACCGTCGTGAAGTGTTTATCTCCACGCGGTTTATTACACAATGTGTTCTGGTTTGAGGATCTTAGCCATATTGGCGGTTTAGTCCCTAACCAAGAATTCTCATTAGAGTTTATTTTAACTCTTAACTGGTTTCGATCCTGGCCTGTGAGGCTTTTAGGCATCATTAGTTTGCCATTCACTCATGTTCACTATTCACATTCATCGTTTGGCTCACTGGTTTCTGCTGCGCAACTCTTGGTAACTTTAGAGCTTAGTTTGCTCCATACATTATCCTTACTGTATTATGCATCCCCGATCATCACCTTTATCTTGGTAATAACGGTTTCTCAACCGACGTGTGGTATTTCTTACCGTGAGCGAATTCGGTGAGTTACAAACTTTCTATTCGTTTCCACGATAATCTATTGTATTCTACAATGATTTACTTGGTTTCTTCCGACTTACTGTCGGTTAAGTTTGAGCTACTACCTTTTGTGTAGTACTCTGTCGGTTATTTCCAACACTTGAGGTATGTTCCATACCGATATTCAACAATGTGCTACTGTAGTCACTTATGTCAACCAAGTACCCTTTGCCGTGCTTATCTTATGCATCGGTTTTATCACATCATAAGTCTTGTTCTTCTATCACATTTAACATTTTCAGACTTCCTAGCTATCTCACTTGATCATTACCACTCAAGCGCAATACCAAAACACTCAGTCATACAGAGTGCAGAGGCGTAAACTCTTGACAGTAAGTCTCTTATGAGATAGCAATAGGAATTCATACTGTGTTCCTTATCACGTAGCATCAACTACTGGCGTATTGCTCAGTCTGTGTATCATCACTCATTTGTATGTCCATCGAGTTTCACTCATAACTGGTCTTATTTGCCACATTATTATTTAACAATACTTATGCAACGGTCGCTTGCTGCGCACCGTGCGGTTACTTATTGTATAACATTAACTTACCCGGCATCCGCTATTATATTAGCTTCTGCCATTGCACTGTGTTTTGCCACTTAGTTGGCCGACTGCTGAACACGCTATTGTTTTTGAGTCTTTATGCTCTTTGAGCGTTGTTCATTACGCATTAGCATCACACACCTATGGTGGTTGCTATTAGACTTATTACTCTTGCGGTCTCCACAACTGGTACAAACACTCTTTTCGATTTATTCCTACTCACATCATTCTTGGGTAATAACAAAATGGTCAACTCCTAACACATTTCCTGAACCTAGTTCACATAACTACCGCTGTTGCGGTCTCACATATCACGAGGTATCCCCACTCTTAAAGCAGTGGTTCGTTATCCGCTTTACTTATTTATATAACATAAACTTTCGTAATCAATAAAATTTCCTTAACACATTTTACTTGTGGCTTATAAGCCCTATGGCCTCGAGCTCTGCTCATTGTAGGTTCACACACATTTACTTCCCGTACATAATACACGGTTTATAGGTTGTATTGGGCTCCATGATTAATTCCTTTCATGGGATGCCCCTTCAAGGATGTCAGACTTTCTCTTGACGTCTTATGCTCAAACTGGGTGTTAGTCTCAACCCTTGCATTTCTGCCACGTTATTCGTTCAACCATTGTTGACCCAAACACCCTTTTAAGGATAGTTCCTGGGTGTTACTAGGTCATGCCATTATATCCGGCTCGCACTTATGAGTACGTTTCATTAGCTACATCGCCCTGCGTTCTTGGCTGGGTTAAATGTCATTTCCAGTGAGATTGATATTCCCTTAGTTCAAGTGATCACTTCGGGAGTCTCATCCCGATCATTGCACATTAACGTATCATAGTAGGCATCTGCCTCGCCATATTTAGGCTGGGTACTTACTCCAGCTATATGTTCGTCCTTCAGGTTCCTTATGACATATTCCATGTCCTTACTTACTAATCAGTGCCCTTCGCACTTGTTCACCCTTAAACATTTCCTTAAAATACACTTACTAATTCCTTTATCTTCCTTAACTTAACTGGGTTCCTTTATTTCAACGATTCGATGTAATCCATTGCTCTTGCTTGACTTTTACTTCGGACCGTAGTATGGAGTCGACTACTTCCCGTGTTCTAGACTCCACTCGTATACATACGTGGGGTATCCTACTGATACATTGCTACTTACCTGACTAACCCATAAGTAGGTCTGTCAGGCCCACAAGCTCCTATCGGAGTGCGGTCGTCCCACATTACAGTTGGTATACTCGTAGTGTCCGTCACACGCCTAGGTGAAGTATTCTGTTGTCAACTCCTCTTATATTATCCTATGATAATATGCATTCCATGCTTCCCGAACTTAATCAAGGGAAGTGTATCCACTGTTGTATTATTATGAACTCACTCCATTCCCTCGGGTTGTTACCCTTGGGTTTACCGGTTTCCATCCGGTTGTTTAAAAGTAACTGGGTATAACTTACCTACCATGTGGCACTGAGGCCGGTGTAGGTCTTCTGGTCTGGTTTTAAAAGAAGAAGAGTTTAAAATAGATTGGGTTTGAAAGAAAATTTGGTTTTGAAAAAAAGGTTTTGAAAATGAATTTAAGTTTGAAAGAAAATTCTCGTGGTTTCGCAACATTTTCTCGCCTTAACCAAGTCTAGCTTCTTGCTGACTGGTGTGTTTCCAATTACAGAGGTCGGGCTGCTAAGCCTTTCCACAGTTATGATGATCTCACTTTACTTCATGGTACTTTACTAAGTACTTTATAGTTGCTAATAATTTGCCGCCAGCCTTGTTGTAGCAGCACTTGCCTTGGCAAGTGCGCCATGCTGACTGGCTACTGGTTCAATACACATCGGTTGCGGTACTGCTTTGACCCGCTTTAACATCTGTGGCCTTGCTGGCCCTTGCTTGATCTTATCGTCTTAACAACAATTCCTTGGGTAGTTCTCTCTGTCTTCACCTGATAACCATTAACTAGGGTGTTTCCCATTCTGGGAGACCCCTTTTTATTTAGTATCGTATCCTCCTCGTACTACGTCGTAGTTCTTTGCTCGGTTGGTGTACCGTTGGTGTGTTAGTCAACATTGTAGTCCCGTAGACACTCGTCTCGGGTTCTACTACTTCACTTCTCCACTGTTGCACGGTTAGTGCTTGCACGCTGGTTATCCTCGACTGCTTCGCATGTCGACCCAGGGTGCTGGAAATTCCATTCTCTTATGCATAAGATTCTTCACTTTCGCTAACAAGAGCGGTTTATAATGTTGGATGGAGACCGTCTTCGGGATTCCACCTTCTGGGATCTACCGTGGACAGGCTCCGTACTTATAAGGACACTTAATGACAGCCAGATCGGGTATTCCCGAGTAAGAGAGGATTTCCGTCTCTCTGGCGTTCTTTCCAATTTATAAATAGGGTTTGTGGAGGGCGGGATGGATACTGTAGGTATCCAGTACACACTGGTATTTCCCTAACTAGCGTACTTCTCACGCTATCACTCAACCCTTAACCCATAGTACTAAACTCTTAACTCGGCACTTCCTAAGCTCGGTATTCAGTCATCAGAGCGATACTTCACTCTGATACCACTTTTTGTAACACCCCAACTACAAATAACACACTTAACAACTCTTTGCAGCGGAAATCACAACTCACATCATAACTCAACTCTTTGGTGTTACACGCCGTTAGCCACCCACGTGGCTAACAAGGCTAACATACATACATCGTACCGGTCTGATGGACTAAACTCCCGAGCAACTACACATTAATCCCGTTCCATGTCCAACAACCATTATACACTTACATTACAACTGTACCGAGAGTATTACCAACTAGCGCCGATACAATTTCGGTCTTACTACACCTATAATATATCCACAATTCTCATGTCTACCACATACAAACACTACCCCGTCCTACTCTCGAACGGCTTCCAGTTCCTTGTACCTGAAAAGTATGGGAGCCCCCAAAGGGGGTCAGCACCTTTGCTGGTATGGTAATCCCGCAGCCCGCATGCTACCGGGCCACGCACAACTATTTGTCGTCTTAGCATGCGGTTGATTTATTTCAAACATGCACAAACTCACACATATCATGCTTATAAGCAAACATCCATTAATAGAATACATACACAAGGTTAGCACACTCAACATAACAACACACTTCACTTTATAACATACACAACTTAATTTCACTCTTCTTAGAGTACATGAACTTCATTTAGGGAGTGCCGGGGTGATATAGCCCGAGCACAACATACATACATTTCTTTACTTGAGTGGCGGCCTCATATAGGACCGTACACAACATACACAATTTCCCCCTAGCTCCAATAGTGATGAGGTAGGTAAGCCTTGGTTAAGCTTGTGGGTGGTTGTAATCAAGAAGAAAAACAACATAACATAACAGAGGGAGTCGAAGCAAATAGGCGTCAACACCCTACAACATTACACATAATTTCCCTCCTAGCCCGATATGGAGGTCGGGTAGGTAAGCTTTGGCTAAGCTAATGGGAGGTCGAAATCCAATGAAGGAAATCAACCCTTAACATAACAGGATGGGAGTTAATTACATATATATATATATTAACTCCCAAACAATACGCGCGACCGGACACCGGATTCCTCTCCATACATAACATATACTTATTAGTTAGAGGTTCCCTTATGGAACTTATCACATACATACATCACATAGTGTTACTAACTCGGTTAGACACATAAGGGAATCATATCCCATTTCAACAACACGGATACAGTATCCAACATCAACAACATATTAAACAAGTCACATACATCACATTGTCACAACATACAATAACGCACGGATAGCCGTAGTTAGAACGTTCCCATGGGTTGGGACGTTTATTCCGAATACCGATCTCTTATGTGAACCTAAGGTCGGTTAACTATTATTTAACACATAACTAAGGTTAAGCGGTATCGGAATTAATTACGCCACAATAATGAATTACTGTAAACTCATTTCATGCTTTATCTTGCAAGGTGGCAAACACACAGAAAAACACATTGGCATACAAGCCGGTGTAATCCGGTAGGACACAGGTTGCAAGAAAACCATACCTTACACCATGGGTTTATCTTTACCGGGTGATCTCCCGTTCCTTGGTTCACACTTGTTCAACTGATAACATTCAAATGTTTTCATTAACATCGAAGCATTACGGTATGTAACACTATACTCCCGTACTTAACCCGTTATCCCGTTGTTTCGGTTTTTAACTTTGTGTACTTAAACTCACAATTTTCTCACATCCAACCTAACACTTGTTTACACCATCTAAGGCCTTTAAAACTCACCAAACAGGCCTAATCAACATCTAAAACCATTATCATTCACTTCCCCACCATAACAACCCTTAAAAACACTCTCTGGACACTTTTAACATGGTCCGGGTTTGTGTCCGGGGTTACAAACCCGGACCAACCACGGATTTCAGTTTCTGGACAAATTTTCATGTGGTCCGGGTTTGTGTCCTGGTTTCAAACCCGGACCAACCCCTGGGATGGCTTTCTGGTGCGTTTTTGATGTGGTCCGGGTTTGTGTACTTGTTACAACCCGGACCATGTCTGTAGGTGTTTAAATTGACAGTTTTTGACTCTTTTCCACCCCTAACTCACCTCAATCATTTCCTAAACTTTCCACATGTTTCCTACATGTTTAAACACACTAAAACATGCACTAAGCCACTTCAAAACATAGGTCCATTCCTTACTCAAATTTCTTGCTCCCATTCTTAATTTTTCCATTCTCTGTTACACTTATGCACATTGTGCTACAGATTTTCACCTCTTGGTAATTTCCATTTGTTCTACTCCATTTGACCATTCCAAATCCTCTAAGACAATGTACTTCTCTTACCTAGATTCATGCCTCATTCTTAAAGTCTTAAATCCTCTTTGTTTCCAAAACTCCTAAGGCACTTAAACAATATCTTTTGCTACAGATTTTTGCACAAACCTTCTGTACTTAAACAAGCATTCCCCAAGTGGTCTACTAACTCAAATCAATTCCCAACAACACCTAGTTAAACAGTTAAACCCTTCCAGCTCACATCACCATAAACTTCTACATTTCTACCGAAATTTTGCCATGACCTCCCCATAAATCTACATACTCCCAATCATCAAATCTCACTAATTTCATTCCTAGTCTAGCCACACCCTTGAAGGGTCCTAACAGCACATTACAATTCCTCCAAAACCAACTAAACACATTCCAACATATATTTCAATCCATAATTTTGGGTTCATTAATTTGTTTACCCATCCCAAACACTTAAACAATTTAGAACAAGGTTTAAGGTGAACTCCTTACCTTAATTTCACAAGTCTCCTTAATTCATCTCTTGCTCCCCATCTTCTCCAAAATCATTTAAGAGGGTATGGAGTTTCCAAACTCCATCCCAACATTCCAAGAACACAAAACACCCACAATTAATTATCTAAACCCTTAGAAACTCAATTAAATCAAAGGGCTAGAATTAGGGTTTACCTTTTGAAGCTTTTAAGAGGGATTTTCACCCTTGAATCAAGAGGGCATTTACTCCACCATTTAGAGAGTTGAGACAAGGCTCCAAAACAAGAGGAAAACAAGGTGAGCAAGAGAGCAAAATCGGCCACCATGGAAAGTGGAGAGAGAATGACTTTTTCTTGAGGATTTTTACCTTAGGAGGAAGAGGAGGCTCCAAGCTACCCATTGATGCCATTTTCTCTTCAAATGGGAAAAACCCATGGAGATGAAGTTTATCATTTTCGGATTTTGAAAAGAGAGAAATGTAGAGGATGATGAGAGGAGTTCAAATATGTAATTTATTTTCGATTCGGAGCTTAAATGGAGCTTGGGCATGAAGAGGAAGTGAGCTAGCCATGGGAGCTCTTGTTACAGCTCAAAATCGCTGGAGGTAGGAGAAGGAGGAAGGGGCTCACGATGGAAAAGAGGAAATGAAGGAGAGAGAAGAGGGAAAAGTAGAATAAGGAGGAGAGAGAAGATAAAGTGTATTTTTTTACTTTTCTTTCCTTCTTTCTTTTCCTTTCTTTCTTTCTATTTTATTGTGTGTGAGGGGAGGCTTTTGACTAGTCAAAACCGGCCCCCTTTATATATATCAGCTGGAGCGTTTTTCGTTTTTTACAGAAAACGCTCGTTTATTTACCCGGTTTTAGCACTATTCACTAACCGGGCCCGTTTTCCGGAATTTTCTTGTCTATTTAATTTTAATGGTTATTATTCTCCATTTATGTTTATAGTTATATGATCAACTATAATTTTTACGGGGTCGTTTGACTGTTTAAAGTCACGTTTATGGGTTTCCTCGAAAAACGCGCCCTAAGACTCCGTTAGCGTTTTAACGCATTGATTGGATCCGTTTTCTTTCGGAATTTTTCCCACATGTCTTAGTATGTAATTAGGGTATAAAAATATATTTATAACCCTAATGAAGGTTATGTACCTCCTAAAATAATTAAAACGCGTTTTCACGTCTTATGCCTTTTACGCATTTCTTTTTTTTTTGGTTTTTATTTCTTCACCAATGATCTTAAGGACTTAATTAGCCTTAGAAAATTATAATTACATAATTAATTAACACATTAAGGTTTGGGGCATTTCAATCTACCCCCCTTAAAAGAACTTCGTCCTCGAAGTTCACACTTCCCACATATCATTGGTTAGAATACGGGGATTACTTGCAACATAACACTTCCATAACAAACATATTTTACATCACAACCTCGGACTTAACGGCCCGGGTAACACATCCATACATACATAACATGACATACTTACTTAGTAGCCTCGGACTTAATGGTCCGGGTACCTTAACAACATTATACATACATAACAACCCTTAGACTCTTAGGTCTGGGTAACATAACAACATTTAGACCCTTAGGTCTTGATAACATAACAACCTTTAGACACATGGTCTAAGTAACATAACACTTCCGGAATTCAATCACATTAGGACTCAAGGTCCAAAATAATAATTACTACACATACCACACAACATGTCATAGCATGTATATCAACCAGAAATTCCTTTTCCATCTCTTCATGAGTTCGAGACCCATGTAGAGTACATATACACTGTGATCCCGCAGAACCGGTCGCGATGGACACTCTGGTCCCCGTTCCTTTGGGAGATCGAAACAATTGCATACATCTTTAAAATATACTTCTTATGTCACCGGTCCTAAGACAAAGGCTCATACGTCCTCAGCTCGTGAGCAAGTAGTAGGAAAATACCCTCTACGAGGTTGAGTATAATGAAATCCTTTATTGGAAGGATACAAGTTGAAAATCCTCTACGAGGTCACATAAAGGTAGTCATTCCTTTGAAAATACCACTTAAGAATCTTAAAATATTTATTGAAGTCTAGAAAATACCAATTGTAAATTTGAAACCCAATTTAAAATTCTTTTGAAAGCTCCATACAACTCCAAGTCCAGTTATTGTTAATTGCATCTTATTCTTGATGTGATTATTTGTGACCACTTATAGGGAGTTTCGAGAATCACCCAACCCTAATGTGATCAGCATCAGAGTTGAACTATCTTTCCACCCCAATTTGTGTTCGGCTTCCCTTGATCTCATGATAATCAAGTTTCACCTCCCACTTCATTTTTCAACAACAACTAATTCAAGCATGTACCATTTTCTATCTTTTTAATCCATCTAGTCGTAATCATTACATCTCCAAGGGTGGAACTATGTCCATCGATCATCATCCAAATTCAACTTAATCCCGTCACCTAGGGAATCTTATTCTCACTAGGTTCTATGTCGGTTTCATACCTCTTCATAAATCACAACACTGTATATATATATACTTTTATCAAAATACGATACACGGTTTTACATTTAGTATTATATGAACATATATAGTCGGGGTTTTAGTTCCCCGGGAGTTTCTTTACCCCCTTATACTTTCGCACATCTCTTAACAAAATAACACACTTATCACAATGGTATTCGCATCTTCAGTGTGCAATTACCATAATTAAACCATGAATGAACGCGTATGTTTATGTAACACACGCACCAATCATCAAAACAAATCATTTTGTGCTATGCACACCATGGTTCCCGTACACTTGTACGGTAAAACATACTAAACGGTTTTGCGCTCTACCCCCCTTAAAAGGGATTACACCCACGTAATCAATCACTTAATCATTGGTTTTGAACATTCTACCGTCGTGAAGTGTTTATCTCCACGCGGTTTATTACACAATGTGTTCTGGTTTGAGGATCTTAGCCATATTGGCGGTTTAGTCCCTAACCAAGAATTCTCATTAGAGTTTATTTTAACTCTTAACTGGTTTCGATCCTGGCCTGTGAGGCTTTTAGGCATCATTAGTTTGCCATTCACTCATGTTCACTATTCACATTCATCGTTTGGCTCACTGGTTTCTGCTGCGCAACTCTTGGTAACTTTAGAGCTTAGTTTGCTCCATACATTATCCTTACTGTATTATGCATCCCCGATCATCACCTTTATCTTGGTAATAACGGTTTCTCAACCGACGTGTGGTATTTCTTACCGTGAGCGAATTCGGTGAGTTACAAACTTTCTATTCGTTTCCACGATAATCTATTGTATTCTACAATGATTTACTTGGTTTCTTCCGACTTACTGTCGGTTAAGTTTGAGCTACTACCTTTTGTGTAGTACTCTGTCGGTTATTTCCAACACTTGAGGTATGTTCCATACCGATATTCAACAATTGTGCTACTGTAGTCACTTATGTCAACCAAGTACCCTTTGCCGTGCTTATCTTATGCATCGGTTTTATCACATCATAAGTCTTGTTCTTCTATCACATTTAACATTTTCAGACTTCCTAGCTATCTCACTTGATCATTACCACTCAAGCGCAATACCAAAACACTCAGTCATACAGAGTGCAGAGGCGTAAACTCTTGACAGTAAGTCTCTTATGAGATAGCAATAGGAATTCATACTGTGTTCCTTATCACGTAGCATCAACTACTGGCGTATTGCTCAGTCTGTGTATCATCACTCATTTGTATGTCCATCGAGTTTCACTCATAACTGGTCTTATTTGCCACATTATTATTTAACAATACTTATGCAACGGTCGCTTGCTGCGCACCGTGCGGTTACTTATTGTATAACATTAACTTACCCGGCATCCGCTATTATATTAGCTTCTGTCATTGCACTGTGTTTCGCCACTTAGTTGGCCGACTGCTGAACACGCTATTGTTTTTGAGTCTTTATGCTCTTTGAGCGTTGTTCATTACGCATTCAGCATCACACACCTATGGTGGTTGCTATTAGACTTATTACTCTTGCGGTCTCCACAACTGGTACAAACCTCTTTTCGATTTATTCCTACTCACATCATTCTTGGGTAATAACAAAATGGTCAACTCCTAACACATTTCCTGAACCTAGTTCACATAACTACCGCTGTTGCGGTCTCACATATCACGAGGTATCCCCACTCTTAAAGCAGTGGTTCGTTATCCGCTTTACTTATTATATATAACATAAACTTTCGTAATCAATAAAATTTCCTTAACACATTTTACTTGTGGCTTATAAGCCCTATGGCCTCGAGCTCTGCTCATTGTAGGTTCACACACATTTACTTCCCGTACATAATACACGGTTTATAGGTTGTATTGGGCTCCATGATTAATTCCTTTCATGGGATGCCCCTTCAAGGATGTCAGACTTTCTCTTGACGTCTTATGCTCAAACTGGGTGTTAGTCAACCCTTGCATTTCTGCCACGTTATTCGTTCAACCATTGTTGACCCAAACACCCTTTTAAGGATAGTTCCTGGGTGTTACTAGGTCATGCCATTATATCCGGCTCGCACTTATGAGTACGTTTCATTAGCTACATCGCCCTGCGTTCTTGGCTGGGTTAAATGTCATTTCCAGTGAGATTGATATTCCCTTAGTTCAAGTGATCACTTCGGGAGTCTCATCCCGATCATTGCACATTAACGTATCATAGTAGGCATCTGCCTCGCCATATTTAGGCTGGGTACTTACTCCAGCTATATGTTCGTCCTTCAGGTTCCTTATGACATATTCCATGTCCTTACTTACTAATCAGTGCCCTTCGCACTTGTTCACCCTTAAACATTTCCTTAAAATACACTTACTAATTCCTTTAATCTTCCTTAACTTAACTGGGTTCCTTTATTTCAACGATTCGATGTAATCCATTGCTCTTGCTTGACTTTTACTTCGGACCGTAGTATGGAGTCGACTACTTCCCGTGTTCTAGACTCCACTCGTATACATACGTGGGGTATCCTACTGATACATTGCTACTTACCTGACTAACCCATAAGTAGGTCTGTCAGGCCCACAAGCTCCTATCGGAGTGCGGTCGTCCCACATTACAGTTGGTATACTCGTAGTGTCCGTCACACGCCTAGGTGAAGTATTCTGTTGTCAACTCCTCTTATATTATCCTATGATAATATGCATTCCATGCTTCCCGAACTTAATCAAGGGAAGTGTATCCACTGTTGTATTATTATGAACTCACTCCATTCCCTCGGGTTGTTACCCTTGGGTTTACCGGTTTCCATCCGGTTGTTTAAAAGTAACTGGGTATAACTTACCTACCATGTGGCACTGAGGCCGGTGTAGGTCTTCTGGTCTGGTTTTAAAAGAAGAAGAGTTTAAAATAGATTGGGTTTGAAAGAAAATTTGGTTTTGAAAAAAAAGGTTTTGAAAATGAATTTAAGTTTGAAAGAAAATTCTCGTGGTTTCGCAACATTTTCTCACCTTAACCAAGTCTAGCTTCTTGCTGACTGGTGTGTTTCCAATTACAGAGGTCGGGCTGCTAAGCCTTTCCACAGTTATGATGATCTCACTTTACTTCATGGTACTTTACTAAGTACTTTATAGTTGCTAATAATTTGCCGCCAGCCTTGTTGTAGCAGCACTTGCCTTGGCAAGTGCGCCATGCTGACTGGCTACTGGTTCAATACACATCGGTTGCGGTACTGCTTTGACCCGCTTTAACATCTGTGGCCTTGCTGGCCCTTGCTTGATCTTATCGTCTTAACAACAATTCCTTGGGTAGTTCTCTCTGTCTTCACCTGATAACCATTAACTAGGGTGTTTCCCATTCTGGGAGACCCCTTTTTTACTTAGTATCGTATCCTCCTCGTACTACGTCGTAGTTCTTTGCTCGGTTGGTGTACCGTTGGTGGTTAGTCAACATTGTAGTCCCGTAGACACTCGTCTCGGGTTCTACTACTTCACTTCTCCACTGTTGCACGGTTAGTGCTTGCACGCTGGTTATCCTCGACTGCTTCGCATGTCGACCCAGGGTGCTGGAAATTCCATTCTCTTATGCATAAGATTCTTCACTTCTCGCTAACAAGAGCGGTTTATAATGTTTGGATGGAGACCGTCTTCGGGATTCCACCTTCTGGGATCTACCGTGTGACAGGTGCTCCGTACTTATAAGGACACTTAATGACAGCCAGATCGGGTATTCCCGAGTAAGAGAGGATTTCCGTCTCTCTGGCGTTCTTTCCAATTTATAATATAGGGTTTGTGGAGGGCGGGATGGATACTGTAGGTATCCAGTACACACTGGTATTTCCCTAACTAGCGTACTTCTCACGCTATCACTCAACCCTTAACCCATAGTACTAAACTCTTAACTCGGCACTTCCTAAGCTCGGTATTCAGTCATCAGAGCGATACTTCACTCTGATACCACTTTTTGTAACACCCCAACTACAAATAACACACTTAACAACTCTTTGCAGCGGAAATCACAACTCACATCATAACTCAACTCTTTGGTGTTACACGCCGTTAGCCACCCACGTGGCTAACAAGGCTAACATACATACATCGTACCGGTCTGATGGACTAAACTCCCGAGCAACTACACATTAATCCCGTTCCATGTCCAACAACCATTATACACTTACATTACAACTGTACCGAGTAATTACCAACTAGCGCCGATACAATTTCGGTCTTACTACACCTATAATATATCCACAATTCTCATGTCTACCACATACAAACACTACCCCGTCCTACTCTCGAACGGCTTCCAGTTCCTTGTACCTGAAAAGTATGGGAGCCCCCAAAGGAGGTCAGCACCTTTGCTGGTATGGTAATCCCGCAGCCCGCATGCTACCGGGCCACGCACAACTATTTGTCGTCTTAGCATGCGGTTGATTTATTTCAAACATGCACAAACTCACACACATATCATGCTTGTAAGCAAACATCCATTAATAGAATACATACACAAGGTTAGCACACTCAACATAACAACACACTTCACTTTATGACATACACAACTTAATTTCACTCTTCTTAGAGTACATGAACTTCATTTAGGGAGTGCCGGGGTGATATAGGCCCGAGCACAACATACATACATTTTCTTTACTTGAGTGGCGGCCTCATATAGGACCGTACACAACATACACAATTTCCCCCTAGCTCCAATAGTGATGAGGTAGGTAAGCCTTGGTTAAGCTTGTGGGTGGTTGTAATCCAAGAAGAAAAACAACCATAACATAACAGAGAGGGAGTCGAAGCAACATAGGCGTCAACACCCTAACAACATTACACATAATTTCCCTCCTAGCCCGATATGGAGGTCGGGTAGGTAAACTTTGGCTAAGCTAATGGGAGGTCGAAATCCAATGAAGGAAATCAACCCTTAACATAACAGGATGGGAATTAATTTACATATATATATATATATTAACTCCCAAACAATACGCGCGACCGGGACACCCGGATTCCTCTCCATACATAACATATACTTATTAGTTAGAGGTTCCCTTATGGAACTTATCACATACATACATCACATAGTGTTACTAACTCGGTTAGACCATAAGGGGAATCATATCCCATTTCAACAACACGGATCAGTATCCAACATCACAAACATATTAAACAAGTCACATATCACGCATTGTCACAACATACAATAACGCACGGATAGCCGTAGTTAGAACGTTCCCATGGGTTGGGACGTTTATTCCGAATACCGATCTCTTATGTGAACCTAAGGTCGGTTAACTATTATTTAACACATAACTAAGGTTAAGCGGTATCGGAATTGGTTACGCCACAATAATGAATTACTGTAAACTCATTTCATGCTTTATCTTGCAAGGTGGCAAACACACAGAAAAACACATTGGCATACAAGCCGGTGTAATCCGGTAGGACACAGGTTGCAAGAAAACCATACCTTACACCATGGGTTTATCTTTACCGGGTGATCTCCCGTTCCTTGGTTCACACTTGTTCAACTGATAACATTCAAATGTTTTCATTAACATCGAAGCATTACGGTATGTAACACTATACTCCCGTACTTAACCCGTTATCCCGTTGTTTCGGTTTTTAACTTTGTGTACTTAAACTCACAATTTTCTCACATCCAACCTAACACTTGTTTACACCATCTAAGGCCTTTAAAACTCACCAAACAAGGCCTAATCAACATCTAAAACCATTATCATTCACTTCCCCACCATAACAACCCTTAAAAACACTCTCTGGACACTTTTTAACATGGTCCGGGTTTGTGTCCGGGGTTACAAACCCGGACCAACCACGGATTTCAGTTTCTGGACAAATTTTCATGTGGTCCGGGTTTGTGTCCTGGTTTCAAACCCGGACCAACCCCTGGGATGGCTTTCTGGTGCGTTTTTGATGTGGTCCGGGTTTGTGTACTTGTTTACAACCCGGACCATGTCTGTAGGTGTTTAAATTGACAGTTTTTGACCTCTTTTCCACCCCTAACTCACCTCCAATCATTTCCTAAACTTTCCACATGTTTCCTACATGTTTAAACACACTAAAACATGCACTAAGCCACTTCAAAACATAGGTCCATTCCTTACTCAAATTTCTTGCTCCCATTCTTAATTTTTCCATTCTCTGTTACACTTATGCACACTTGTGCTACAGATTTTCACCTCTTGGTAATTTCCATTTGTTCTACTCCATTTGACCATTCCAAATCCTCTAAGACAATGTACTTCTCTTACCTAGATTCATGCCTCATTCTTAAAGTCTTAAATCCTCTTTGTTTCCAAAACTCCTAAGGCACTTAAACAATATCTTTTGCTACAGATTTTTGCACAAACCTTCTGTACTTAAACAAGCATTCCCCAAGTGGTCTACTAACTCAAATCAATTCCCAACAACACCTAGTTAAACAGTTAAACCCTTCCAGCTCACATCACCATCCAAACTTCTACATTTCTACCGAAATTTTGCCATGACCTCCCCATAAATCTACATACTCCCAATCATCAAATCTCACTAATTTCATTCCTAGTCTAGCCACACCCTTGAAGGGTCCTAACAGCACATTACAATTCCTCCAAAACCAACTAAACACATTCCAACATATATTTCAATCCATAATTTTGGGTTCATTAATTTGTTTACCCATCCCAAACACTTAAACAATTTAGAACAAGGTTTAAGGTGAACTCCTTACCTTAATTTCACAAGTCTCCTTAATTCATCTCTTGCTCCCCATCTTCTCCAAAATCATTTAAGAGGGTATGGAGTTTCCAAACTCCATCCCAACATTCCAAGAACACAAAACACCCATAATTAATTATCTAAACCCTTAGAAACTCAATTAAATCAAAGGGCTAGAATTAGGGTTTACCTTTTGAAGCTTTTAAGAGGGATTTTCACCCTTGAATCAAGAGGGCATTTACTCCACCATTTAGAGAGTTGAGACAAGGCTCCAAAACAAGAGGAAAACAAGGTGAGCAAGAGAGCAAAATCGGCCACCATGGAAAGTGGAGAGAGAATGACTTTTTCTTGAGGATTTTTACCTTAGGAGGAAGAGGAGGCTCCAAGCTACCCATTGATGCCATTTTCTCTTCAAATGGGAAAAACCCATGGAGATGAAGTTTATCATTTTCGGATTTTGAAAAGAGAGAAATGTAGAGGATGATGAGAGGAGTTCAAATATGTAATTTATTTTCGATTCGGAGCTTAAATGGAGCTTGGGCATGAAGAGGAAGTGAGCTAGCCATGGGAGCTCTTGTTACAGCTCAAAATCGCTGGAGGTAGGAGAAGGAGGAAGGGGCTCACGATGGAAAAGAGGAAATGAAGGAGAGAGAAGAGGGAAAAGTAGAATAAGGAGGAGAGAGAAGATAAAGTGTATTTTTTTTACTTTTCTTTCCTTCTTTCTTTCCTTTCTTTCTTTCTATTTTATTGTGTGTGAGGGGAGGCTTTTGACTAGTCAAAACCGGCCCCCTTTATATATATCAGCTGGAGCGTTTTTCGTTTTTTACAGAAAACGCTCGTTTATTTACCCGGTTTTAGCACTATTCACTAACCGGGCCCGTTTTCCGGAATTTTCTTGTCTATTTAATTTTAATGGTTATTATTCTCCCATTTATGTTTGTTTATAGTTATATGATCAACTATAATTTTTACGGGGTCGTTTGACTGTTTAAAGTCACGTTTATGGGTTTCCTCGAAAAACGCGCCCTAAGACTCCGTTAGCGTTTTAACGCATTGATTGGATCCGTTTTCTTTCGGAATTTTTCCCACATGTTCTTAGTATGTAATTAGGGTATAAAAATATATTTATAACCCTAATGAAGGTTATGTACCTCCTAAAATAATTAAAACGCGTTTTCACGTCTTGTGCCTTTTACCCATTTTCTTTTTCTTTTTGGTTTTTATTTCTTCACCAATGATCTTAAGGACTTAATTAGCCTTAGAAAATTATAATTACATAATTAATTAACACATTAAGGTTTGGGGCATTTCAACATATACGTTATTGTGATGACAAGATGGTTACTTGATATAATACCATAGTATTAATATTAAGTATGTGGTAACCTAAGTAAAACACTTAGGAACGAGTCACGACATTGTCGGTCTCTAGAGCATGGATCTCATACAGGAATATAACCTAGATTACTTCTAGGTATGCGTGAGACCCATTAGGCAGCTAACTAATAATTGTATTCTCCATAAGACTAAGAGCATATCTTAAACATTATGAGAGAGAGATGGTATGAGTTGAGGTGAGGAATCCCGGTAGTTTACGAACTACTTGGTTGCGCATTGTGATCACTGAGGGGTTCCCGATCGGGTTCCGCTCCAGGTTTATACCCAACGAGCCCTATTTGGATCGTGGGTCAGGTGGCTACGGCCTTTTATATGGACGCCTTACGAGGTAAAGAGAATAGTCAGGGGCCTCCGGACCTCTGGCGAAATGAGCACCTTTGTGTGTACGGGAGGACTACTGTCCATGGTGAGGTTATCGGGTTTTCTTAACATGACGCCCAACTGGTATTAATTAAACATGGTTGGATGGGGCCTTAAAGGCCAAGGTAAATTAACAATGGATGGTGTATGCTACGGCGATTGTACATTGTACATTACAATGTTATTATTTCGATACGTTCGATATACAATTGTTGTTTGTAATATTATGACTGTTTGAATTGGATGGATGATTAAGTGTTTATGAATGTTTGGATGGATGGCTATGTATATATGTTTATTACAATATTGATTATAACTGTAAATGGTAAAGCATGAAACCAATCTAATAATAAGATGGTTAAAATGACTAAGTGACCATTAGGGTCCAGGCCCGGCATACTCAACGTCTATCGCTGATACTACACCATTATGCAGGTTGTTGATTATTGTCGAAGCCGAAGTGCGGGAACAGAGTAATTAGAGTTTATTTTGATTACCGCACAGGGAGTTTGTTTGTATAACAAAGAAGATGGTGAATTGTATTATGGCACGGTTATGTATATTTGGGATTTGGGTAGACGCTCACTTGTCGACGTTTATGGTTTATGGACTTAGTATGATGTATAGGAGTTATCTCGTTATCATAGCGGTTAGTAGTTTGTTTATGTTGGAAGTTGGATATAGTTTGGCTTCGTTACTTGCATGGGCGAGTAATGGCCGGTGACACCCGAGTGAGTATTGTTGTTGTTATTATTTCTTCTGCTGTAAGACGTTTTATTTATTGCTACGTGAGAGATTATTACGTGTTTAAGGAGAGGGGTGTTACAATTATAATAATTCACTACATCAATATTGAATTTCTTTAACAAATCACATAACCATTGTAATGAAGACAAACATATGTGTTTATTCCCCTTGTAACATCTTTTTGTTGTTAGTGCAATATTTATGCAGCAAATTATTGAGAAGGCTAAATTATATTGTGTATGACTAAATTAATAGATGTTCAGTAGCTCTAAAATATAATTCTTTATAATCAGATTTTTCCTTGTCACTTTGGTGTAGTCTATGGTAACTATTGGTGTTGTTAGATGTATTTTGTTGCTTAATGGATAAATTTATTCATATCCCACATTAAAAGAACCTTATTGACATTTTTCAAGTTTTGATTTAATATGAACCCATTATTTTTTATCTTTATTCTTTTTTCAACAGTCAATAATATTTTAAAGCTCTCCGCGAGTTCCATTTATATTCAAGTTTTAAATACAACAATCTCATATATGCTTCACTTCGTAAATATTCAAGGACTAATCTAGTTATTCGCGTAAACTTTTTCCCACAAATTTCCTTATGACAGCTATACTACAGCTTACCAATTTCAATCCATAGAGGAATTTACCAAACACATATGTTATGACCAACAAGTTCATGTCATTCGTACAATGTTTTTCCTTGAAGAAGGTATATTATAGTTTGGGAAGGGAAAACCAAAGCGCATGAACAACAACCCGCTGAGCCCTGTAAAAAAAAGGATTATATTTATTTATCAAGGATTATAATTTAATTTTATCCTTTAGTGGTTTTTGAATTCAGTTCTAACTTGATTTTCGAAAAAAAAATCGGTGCTAACTTAAAATTTAAAGTTTTATTTTATTGGGAAAATTCACAAGATACCACTGTTTAAGTTTCTAATTCATAAAATACCACTGTTTTTTTCGTAATTCAGCTTTAAACATGCTTAAACGTTGTCGAAATTGATGAAACTTTACATGAACGATGTTAAAGTGTTATATTTTGGTCCAATATCAAATTTGAAGTTTTTTAAGCTCATATGTGACATGTGGGACCCAATGATCAAGTCACATGTTCATTGGGTCCCACATGTCACATATGAGCTTAAAAAACTTCAAATTTGATATTGGACCAAAATATAACACTTTAGCATCGTCCATGTAAAGTTTCATCAATTTTGGACAATGTTTAAGCATGTTTAAAGCTAAATTACGAAAAAAACAGTGGTATTTTGTGAATTAGAAACTTAAACAGTGGTATCTTGTGAATTTTCCTTATTTTATTTAGTTAAGAGTTACTATGTGTTACAGATTCTGTTACCACGTCTTTATTCGGAAAATGAAGAAGGTAAAAGGAGAGAGACTCTTGGCTGGAAGGAGAAGAGAGAGGTGGGAGAATTTGCTAGTTTTAACTAAGTGAGTTATGAGAAGTTAAATGGTGAATAGGAGATTAAGTAGATATATGCAATGTATAAGAACACTTCTCTCTTGTGACTCATCCTTTCCTTGTGATTTCCGGCCCTATAATATGCCTTAGGGGTATAATTGTCTTTTTGTGTCTTTATAATGTTATAAGTCAAATGTAGTACACTTTAAACTTAATTTATGTGTTATATTGTAACACTTGGTATCACCTTGTCCTAAGGTGTATTGGTAAGTGGTTATTGCACTTATAAATTGTTTTGACTATATGAATAGTGTTATATAGTCTTATCACATCAGTACAGAAAAAGGCTTTTAGTGATCAGTAATATTGGTCGTTAATGATGATATTTTTTGTCGTTAATGATAATAATGACCAAAAATAGAGTTCGCCACCAGTGGTCGCTAAAGGTCCGTCGCTAATAGTTTTTGTGACCAACCAAATATTGATTAAAATACCCCTGACTTAAAAATGGTGATTAATTATTCTAATATTATTTTTAAAGGCCTAATTATTCCTAAAGAATTTTGGTGCAGAAAGTAAAACCAAAAGAAAAGAGAAAACGCTTAAAGGGCACAAAGCGTAAAAATGTGCGTTAAGAAACTATAGGAGGTATATGACCTTAACTAGGGTCCTATATGGATTCCTAGGACTTAGTTATACACTAAGAACATGTGGGAAAAATTTCTAAAGAAAACGAATTCATACAGTGGGTTAAAAACGTAAATGCAGTCCTAAAGCACGTTTTTCGAGAAAACCCGGAAACATGACTTTAAGCAGTTTAATGGACTTGTAAAAATTATAGTTGATCATATAACTATAATTAAACCTTAATGATGGTCTAAGAACCATTAAAATTAAATAAAAAAAATCTGGAAAATGGGCCCGGTTGATGAATAATGCCAAACCGAGAATTTAGGAGCGTTACTTGCGGAAAGACGAAAATACCCCTGCCCATATATAATAGGGGGCCAGTTTTTGGTAGTGTGTCTCAACATTTTTCTTAACTAATTGAGTCCCCTTATGTGAGAAAGAGAGAGAGAGAGTTAAAAAGTAAAAAGGTAAAAAGTGATAAGTACCTTGCCCTCCCCCTCTCTCTCCCCTCACTTTTTTTCTTCCCAGCCATCCACATTTTTCTTCTTCAGCCAGATCCTCCCTCCTCTCTTCTTCCTGAAACGATTTTAAGCTCTCTTCCATGGCAGCTCATCTTCTTTTGCTTGCCTAAGTCTCCACAAGACTCCAAATCAAAAACTAATCACATATTCTTCTTAGTTGATTCAAGGGCTTTCTTCTCCATCTTTCAAAATCTCCAATGGCTGAAGTTGACCTCCATGGGTAGAGCTCCATTTGAGAAGAAAAGTGCATTTTCTGGAGCTAGGCCATCTCCTCTTTAATTCAAGGTAAGAAAAATCACAAAAACACATTATTCCTCCATTTCCTTACCCAGCCAATTTTGGCTTCTCAAAGTACCTTGTTTCTCTCCTTGTATGAGCATTTGTTCAAGCCTCAAAAGTGTAGCTGGAGCTCTCCTTTGATTCATG
This sequence comes from Limonium bicolor, assembly GCA_023374045.1. Classification (NCBI taxonomy): domain Eukaryota; kingdom Viridiplantae; phylum Streptophyta; class Magnoliopsida; order Caryophyllales; family Plumbaginaceae; genus Limonium; species Limonium bicolor. Next base: position 221,205,339 of record CM041781.1, read on the forward strand.
GTAGAAAATCCATTATAGGGTTCTAAGGTAAATCCCTAATTTTGTGCTTTAAACACCTCATTTGTATTCTAGAGTGATTAATAAGTCTAAGTGTGTTAATTAGTTCTTAATTCCCCATTTGAATGTTGGTCTAGAGTTTTGGCAATGGTATTGCCCCATGACCGAAAATCAAGAGAAAAGAGAAGAGGAGAAGTGAAAAAGAAGACTTGGAAGCTTAAGGTAAAGAATCTACCTTAATAACTATCCTATATGCTCTTAGAATTTTGGGTTGGGAAATTAAAAGAATGAATCAAAATATGTGTTAGAAAATGTGTTTGGTAGAGATGAGAGAGAATTGTGATTTATACTTAAATACAATGGTGATATGTTGTTTGATTTAAGGGCCTTGGAGCCAAGTCATTTAAGATTATTGCATTGTATTGTGATTGAAGAGATTTTGGAGTAAAACTATGTGCTGGTATAATCCACTAAGGATTTGGTTAGCTTGTGTTGAATTGTGAATGTTTTTGGATTAGGTGATGAAGACAATGAAATTTGGATGTGCTAGTATAGTGAGCAAGTTATATGGCAAAATTTCTGTAAAAACCATGTATTTAAGGTGTTGTTATGAGGTTGGGGAACCTAAGATTATCTAGGAGTTAATGGGGATTAATTTGGTTAATTAATCACCCTAAAATGTTAGTTGAAGGATTGGAATGAGTTGTGCAAAAATCTGTAGCAAGTATGGTGTAAGAATGCCTTGAGATGGCTTATGTATGAACTAGAGTGTATAACCTTGAGAGTAAAGGTTGGACTTGGGTAGTAGAGATGAAAATGTCTAGGAAGAGTGTGGTATGGTCAAAAGGATTGTAGGTGAAGCAATTGAGCTAGTAAAGTGGAGAATAAATGAGCATCTTAGAAATCTGAAAACTAAGTTGCAATATGCAGGAATGAGAGTGAAAGCTTGTATAATTGATCAAGGATTGAGTAAAGGGTTTGATCAAGGATTTGCGGAGGTTTAATGTGTGTTTATGGTGTTAGAACATGTTGGGAAACATGTGTAAAGGTTAGAAAAGAAATGGGTGAGAAATGGGATTAGAATTGTAAAATAAAACTGTCAAATTTTACAGATTTTAGCAGGGTCCGGACCTAGTCCTTGTATAAGGTCTTGAATAACACAAGAAAAAGGGCCGAGAGTATTACTGGAGAGTTGGTCCGGGACTTAGGAGAAGTATAAAGTCTCGGACCATGTTAAAAATAAAACCGAGAGAAAATCCTGTATGTGGTCCGGGACTAAAGACCATGACCATGTCCCGGACCAGAGTGAAATGCTGCTGACTTATGTTCTGTGTTGGTCCGGGACTTAAGGGCAGGACCATGTCCCGGACCACACTCAAAATGCATCCGAGAGTGTTTAAATGTGGCTAAATGGATGGGGATTGAATGGTAATGATATAAGAAGATGTTTAGGACTTGTTTAGTGACGTGTAAAGGTCATTAGGATGATTAAACAAGTGTGAGATTGAATGTGAAAGTTGAGAACTTAAGATCACATGAGTAAAGTTAAGATTAACGGGATAACGGGGTTAAACACGGGCATACTAGTCGTTTAAATTCCATATTGCCTTGTCTTTAATAGAAACACAATGTTACTAGTTGTTCGAGAATTATCTGAGGAGTGTGAGACGACACGCTAGAGTTATTCCTTGGGGAACGGTATGGTTTTCTTACAATTTGTGTCCTACCGAGTTACACTCGGCTTGTGTGCTACCCGTTTATATGCACCCACCTAATAAGATAAATGCACGAAAATGCTTATTGCATTTGATATCTTGATGCTTGATGTTTCTTATGTGAGCTAACCGTCTTTACTTGAGCTTGCGACCTAACTTAGATTAGTAGACCAACTCTTGTAAGAAAGACAAACAATGGTTAGAGAATCGAAACGAAGCAGTCCACAAAACAATTAATAGTGGAAAGAAAATATAAGGAACTTATATTATGAGGACAACAATAGTTCAATCTTAAGAACTACACGAAAAGTAAAAAGAGATGTACGAGACTATTAAACTCCCTTTCAATGGTTAGTCGACCTCCTACGTGAGGATTCAAACCAATAAGTAATTGTAACCAAACTTCTAAGTATTGGTAACATAGGGGCAACCCTTAAATCTGAGAATATAAGAACTCAAGAGAATTCCCTGAGTTATTAGATGACATCAAGAACGATGCCTCTAGACTAATATGCATGATTGTATTATGACTCCGAGAAGAGGAGCAATTGGAAATGTGAAAAGTTCGATGGAGATTCAGACGAACGTAAGAAAGTGGAACTGAGAGAGTAGTTCCGGTGTCTAGTTGAACCTTCCCATCATGCTAGACCTGGTGTAGGGTCAAAACCGGGGAAGTAAGACCAGAACCTGAAAGCCCGGGGTGAGATCTATATGTGTGTCTCTACCCGGAGGCCTAAGAGGCTTAACCATAGTTATCTGACTTAGAGCGATGAGCGGGTAAGCATGAGAAAAGTCTGATGATGAGAGTTGAGAATATCTCTAGCCGAAGGTCAAGTGAACTGATTTAAGAATTATTCAGGAGTAGAATAATTGAAGAAATAAGATCGAGATCAGAGAATGTCTATGGATCTAAGAGAAAAAGTAAAATTATCCGAGTAAGATGAATAAGTTATTGATTAATGAGAATGATGCATTATTGAGGTAGAAACCCTCAAGGCCTAAAGAACAATGTAAGATAATTTAACGAACTTGATGCGTTAACCTTGTTGATTGAATTCCATTGTTGAATACTAAAATACCCCAAACCTAAGTATGATAAGTAAACATCAAATTATGATGTAATAAGGCTAATACATGTCTTAGGAAGATTGGTAGACAATCTAAACCTAAGAAAACTCAAGAAAACGTCATAAGGGCAATTTAAGCAAAAATGTGTTCTAAGCTTGGAGTAACTTTGATTAGCACCCAAATATCATTATAAGACCTTATTAACATGATAATGGACATTTTAAACCAATTACCAAAGAAAACCAAGCTCAAAAACAAGCTTAAACACAAATTGTGCTTTAAGGACTCTTAAAGCACATTTTTGAAAAATTGTCTTAGAAATGGGTTTTGAGTGGCTAAATGCCCATGATTACACCTTAATCAACATGTGTACTAGTTAGTATCACATTAGGAAGTCTAAATCAATGGAAAACCAAAAATTTCACAAATATGTGCACTAATTGTGAATAGTAACCAAATAGTGCCCAAATTAGCCTTTAGTCGACTCTACTTAATTAATTGGTCAACAAAGACCAAAAATATCTTATTATGTGAAGGGGGGGACGGTTTTGAGGTGGTGAGTCACCACATGAGCCAGCCAATTAAAGAAAAAAGAAGGAAATTAAAGTAAAAGACTATTTACCTTTTTAAAAAGCAAATATCTTCTTATTACCTCTTCTCTCTCCTCTCTTATTCATTTCACTTCTTCCCCACCGATTTTTATTCTTCTTCCCTGCTCCAAAACCGTGAGTTGCAGCCTCCATACCCTTCCACCTTCATTTGCTCACCAAATGTACAATATTGCTCCAAATCAAAAACTAAGCTTAGATTATTCTTAGTTGGAGCAAGACCTTCATTTCTATCTTTTAAAATCCTTCAAAGCTCAAGTTTGGTGACATGAGAAAACTCCATTGATGGAGGAAAATCAAGTTTGAAGAGCTCTTTTGGTTCTCTATTCATCCAAGGTAATGAAAGTGAAACAAAAATCAACTTTCCTTCATTTTTCTTCATGTCCGAAAATTTCTTTCTCATGGGGGTTTTGTTTTACTCCTTGAACTAGCTTGTTGTGATCACAAAGGACTAGTGGAGGTCCTCTTTGATTCATACCCAAGTCTATCTTGAGACTTCAAAGGTAATCATCCACTTTTAAGCTTTAAAACACACATTTTGACCTAAGAATGAGTTCTATGAGTTTAGGCATATTTCTTAGTGCTCATTAGATTGTTTGAATGTGGATTAGAACATTGACAAGAGGATTGAAGTCCTTGGCCGAGAAACATCCAAGGAAACCTAAGGAGGAAGTTGAGAGAAAGTTTGGAAAACAAGGTAAATAACTTACCTTAAGGTGGTTTATTGTTTAAGGGGTGGTATTTAGATCAGTACTAAATGTAGCTTAAAGCTTACATTATGTAATGGGTTGTATAACCTAGGAAAAGAATATGAACAAGCTTGTGAACTTGTGATTAAGGAGCCAATGGGAAATGATTTAGTAAGATAAACTTAAGGTGAATTATGAGAACACATATATTGCTAAGGGAGCATTGTTGTGTGTATTTGCAGGTTGGAAGCTTTTATATGTGGGAAATTCAGTGTTTAAGTTTAAGTCATTTAAGGGCCTAAGAGCCATGTCATTTAAGAGCCTTAGTGCTATGCAATTTAAGATTATTGCACTATATTGAGTTTGTTATGAATGGTTTGAATTTGGTGAGAAATATCATGAGGAAAGGATTTAATATGTGTATGTTGATTAGAGGAGAAAAACTATGCATATGGGCGTGATAATATACTAGAGGAGCTATGGCGAAATTTGAGTAGAAAGCAAAGTGTTTAAGTGGTTGTTGTGAATTAAAGTAACCAAGGGTTTAATAGGAATCATTAAAAGGAATTAGAGTGGAAATGAGTTAACAAAGGTGTTCTTGAGGATTAGAATGACCTAGAGTTGTCAAGGAGGAATTAGAGGTTAGGTGGGTGTATTAAACACACCAAAAGCATGGTATGAGGAATGTTAAGACTTGTGAAAAAATCTGGAGGAAATGATGTATAATGTTTTAAGATGATTTAGGTATGAACTAGAGGATATAACAATGAGAATTTTGGGGAATCTTGTGTAAGTGGTAAAGATGCCAGTGGTGGATTAATAAGGTTATAGTTTGGATGGTAATGAGTGGACTTGGGTGATGGAAGTGAAAATTGTAGGAGAATGTTGTAAATTGTCAAGGAAATGACTAGGAATGTATAAGAGTGTTCAACCATGAGAATGGTGAGTAAATTGAGAAAAGGAGATGGAAATGTATAAAGAGGGTGTAGCATGGTCAAGGTAAATGAAGAACAAGGTTAGGGTGTTAAGAGGATGGAAAGAAATGTATAGGTATGTTCAACATTAGGAGTGATGAGTAACAAATGGAAAGGAGAGAAAATTGTGCATGGAGATGCAAGATAACCTTGGGAGGTTTAGCAAAGGAAAGATGGATGGATAATAATGTTTGAGGAGTATTTATATTGGTTGAAAGGAAACACTTTGGTTAGTTGAAGTTTTAGACAAAATTTACATGTTGGAAGTGTAAGGAATTAAGTTATAAGTGTTAAGAATTTAGTAAGAACTTGAGTAAATGATGAAGGAATTTGGAGGTGAGTTGATCCATGAGTTAGGAGGATTTTAAGTGCTAAAGTGGTGTTAGAACATGTGTGAATACATGGGGAAAGATTAGAAGAGGATTGGACAAAAGAACAAGTATGAAATGATGTTCAAAATTGTAAAATTTGACAGTTTAAAGTGTGGTCCGGGACTTGGTCCTTGGATAAAGTCCCGGACCAGCACTAAAAACAGGTCGAGAATGCACCCCAGGACTGGTCCAGGACCTTGGGTAAGTACCAAGTCCCGGACCATAGTTAAAAAGCTGCCGAAAGTCACAACATACATTGGTCCGGGACTATAGATCCGGACCATGTCCCGGACCAGGCAAAATTACAAAGAAAGTGTGCTTTTTAGATGGTAAATGAAGGGGGCTTGTTGGGTAATACTACTATATGGTTGTTAAGAGTTGTTTGGTGGAATTTTATGGCCATTGGAGGTGTGAACAAGTATGAGGTATAATGAGAAGTAAATGACTTAAGTGGTTAAGTTTAAACTACACTGACTTAGTGGTATTTAGTTGGAAATCATTAGTGATTAAGTAAGCTAGGTTAATTAAAAGTAATTAACCACCCAATTCGATGAATGTTTTAGGGTTTGAGAATTTGGACTCCGGAGGAGAGTAAGCAACCAAGCGACCAACGGTGAACGGTATGATTTTCTTGTAGCCTGTTTGCTAACGAGGTGTCCCTCGGCTTGTGTGCTATTTGTTTATGTGTGCCGACTAAACAAGATAAAGCATGCAACCGGAATATTATGTTTGTTGTGTGATTGTGATGCACTAACACAACTTACCTTGAGAACTTACTAACAATGCTTAGTAAAGAATTGTGTGAGATTAAGGAACACTCCCAAATATTGTTTTCTTAGTAACCAAAAGAGGTTAACTAACAAACATTGACTTTGAGACTTCTACTAACTAGAACTTGGGGGGAGTGAGGAATCCGGAATGGTACCGGCACATGTGTATTGGGGGAGGTCGGTATCCTTATTAGATACCGACTTCCAAATATGACTTGTCTTTGGACTCGTCACCTAGAGTCGACACATAGACTCGACCTCCTCGGACTTCTTGTTTTAGGAGGGAGGCATACTGAGATGGTGTGGTGGGATCTACCTAAATCCCAACTAATTCTAATAAATATTGTTTATGTAAACCAATGGAGCTGATAACTCATTGGTTAGGGTTACTTGACCCGACAAGATAAACATGAATTAAGGAACAACCATTCTAATTAAAGAACGGTTGACTTAATTGAGATAAGATACAACCAATTCTAATTAAAGAACGATTGGTATATTGAGACTGAGATAAGGATTAAGACTGAGGTAAGATAAGAATGGACTGAGATTCAGAGAAATGGTAACTTAAGGAGTTAAACGATTAACTCACTAATTAAGGGAACGCTTTTAAGTCGTTCATTGTGTGTGAACTCTGATTGTTCATATGTGGCTTGTCGTTTATTGCACTTCTTATTTATGTTGTATATCTAATCAACTTCATGCTATCGACAATGAGTCGTCGTAGCCCCATTAGCTTGGGGGCTATAAGAGAATCGTACCAGCAAAGGTGCTGACTCCCTCGGGGGCTGCTGTTTATATTTTGCAGGTGAATGTCAGAAGACGACCGTCCTGAGAGTAGGATCGGGTAGAGTTACTACGGGTTGTTTTACTTTTGTTACACGAGTTGTGCATGTACACTCGTTTAATAAATGGATGGGATGATAGTATGATGTAATAGGATATGAGATACTTGGATTAAGAAGATGTACTTGGTTAAGATTTTAGTATACTAATGTTCGGTATATTCGGGTCCATCAGACCGTAGCTAGATCTTGGAGTATTTAGTATGCCTAGTTAGTCACGTGGGTGACTGACGGCGGTAACACCAATTGTTGTAAGAATTCCGCTGTGTTATTAATATAATTGGCTGGAGGTTTATGAGTTGAGAATGGATTTATTAGATGGGGTGTTACAAAAAGTGGTATCAGAGCGTAACTACGCTCTGATGACAGGAATTACCAAACTTAGGAGGATACCGAGCTAGAGTTTAAGTTATGGGTTAAGGGTTGAGAGATAGAGTGAGAGGTGCGTTAGTTAGGACTTCCTAGTGTTTACCGGATATCCATAGTACCTAAACCCGCCCTCCACATCCCTTGCTTGAAATACGGGGAACAAACGCCAGAGAGAAGAAAGCCTTCTCTTACTCGGGAAAACCTGATCTGGCAGTTAGTTAACATTAAGCAATACGAGAAACACATCGTTATACAAAAGTTTACGAAAACTTGGAGGTTTTAATTGGAGCGCAATGGTGAAACAGGCGCTGCCAATGGAATTCTACCAATAAGAGAACGGTAATTACCAGTAACATGGGTCGACATGCTACGCAGTCGAGATACCCCGCCATACCAACGATAAGAAAGGCACTACGGGTACAATGAGGAGGAAAAAGGAGGTGACAGAGATACCGGACAGTAGTCTAGAGGAGCATAACAGCGGGACAGTACCGCACATGAGAATAAAGACTACCGGAAATTCCAGTCTGAAACGGGAACTCCAAACCCCATACAATGAGAAAGGTTACAAACCTGGCCGACATAGCGCAGACGATGATAAAAACGTGTACAAACTGTATACCGGAACAGGACTACGATCTAGTGCCTAGAGGAGAATTATTACTTAGTAACCCCGACATAATATGTGGAAACGGGAGCGGGGATTAAGGCATGAGTAAATAACAAGGGGTTCCCCCAGAAAGAGGAACACCCTGATAAGTGACTGTACTGTCAAGCAAACAGGAAACTGTCGTAAGGTCAGTTATCCAAAACAAGAGAGCATCGAAGGAGTCCCAAGTACTACCAATTACATGGAGAATAGAAGAAAGTACCACTACCGATGTACATAGTACCAATAGCCCATCTTGCATGGCGCACTTGTTGTAGCAAGTGCTACCACGGTTAAGCTATACGGGAAGCCATCATGGCGAGATAGTAGAACGCTACAGTCGTAATACATATTAATACCGGATTGTGAATCCATAAGAACGGGAGAATGAGACCTTGGAAGGGCCTGACGGCCTGACCATGATGAGATGAGTTGACACACCAGTCAGCAGGGAGCTGAACTTGGACGGAGTACTAAACGATATAAATGATCGCAACGGTGCAACCTACTACAGCAACAACCGACAGTACGGGTAAGAACTCCAATTCAGAACCTCGAGGAGAGGAACCTAAGAGATCGCTCAGTGATCCGAGCAAAACAGTATGTAAGTAATAACATACAAGGAATGTATTACGGAATACAATGGAGATGGTCGACATAAAAACTTTCAACAAGAATGGGATAAGACTCCCTGGATGACCACTAAGAATACCAGTAATAAACATTCTTCATTGAAGGTGTTGGTAAACCCCGGAAACAGGGACAGAGGAAGTGAACTTAAGCTATATCTACCAGGGATCAAAGATTTACAACCCCGAAAGAGAAAAGCTCAGAGGACTACCCCACAGAGCGGGCATAGTCGAGTCGGACCAACAATGAACGACAGTTAATATTGTTTGCCTAACTCATTAACACCCAAGTATGATTAATCATTGACGGGTGGCGTAGTCAACAACTGTTGAACTGAGCATTGAGATGGAAGCGCATGATAACCAGGATAAATATCCAACTTAGACACCGTAAGGAAGATGCCTAATACGAACCTGCGTCCCCGACATGTCGTGGACGTATCATGGACTATAATAAAACTTGATAGACAAGAGACAACAATTAAACTGGAAAACACATTTCGATTGAGAATTTACAGACATGAAATTCACTCAACCTCCCTTGCCCCACACACGGACTCCCGGGACAGTTTCGACTTTACCCATAAAGTCGTCAACCCTCTCCTGACTATCGGCCTACGGTTCACCGACCGTTCCCCGACCTGTCGTCCTATCAAATACCCAATGTATTGATACTCTAACCTAGCCCTCACTAGCTCACCAACTCTCTAGCAGTTATACACACTCCTAAGTCTGATCCACACTTGCCCAGATTATCTCTATCTTTTCTCTCGTACAGGGCTTGTGTTACAAGGAACATTAAGGCACATATTTATACAAGTTAGTTGAGATGCCAACTAACAACCTAGGAGTTGTAGACTCTAAGAGTAGAATACTCATTTTTCTACAAATATAATATCCGCACCCTACTGCAGATTCTCGTCCAACTTGATCTGAAGCCACTAGCACATGCGTTGCCTTGTGAATGGGCAAGTTGGCAGCGCGTCTCCCAAGTGGTCGGTCACCACTTGCACACTTCAACTTGTCTGAACTTGTCTGGCTCATTAATGCTCATTAATGCTCTCTTCTGAAGTATTACGGCTATGTAATGATGTTCATCAATAGCCTTTGTTTATCTTGCACATTAATGAGATACACCTTTTGTCGTGTGTTTGTCATGAGCAAGTTGTTTGTGTGGTTGTGAATAATCTTAGTGAGTTTGTTGACGTTACTAACTCTGTTTGGTCCTTTTCTAATGTCTGATGTAAGAGATATGTGATGGTGTGGTTCTTGACTGCTTGTGTCTTGCTAGAAGTTCTCTAGAGCTCTCGCCGACAGGTGCCCGACTGGTAGAGCACATGTCGTGGATTGAGCGCGCTTGCAACCTTGCGTGCTAAGCCACTCATGACTTAAGTGCACTTACAACCTTGCGTGCTAAGCCACTTATTCACCTGTCTATCTAAAATCATGAATCTTGACAAATGCATTAGATAGACAACACAAGGTTTGCTATCATCAAAACTGAAGGATCTTGTCTTAACAGAGTTATCAGTGGCTAGGTAATTGTTTTTAAAACCTAACCTTGTGATTCTGCAACCTTGCAATGATATGTGCAAAATTGACTCAACAACCGTCTTTACAGCAGCAGGATATGAGAAGATAAAAATCGATTGAAGTATTGAAATACCCCGTAATTAAAAATAGTGATCAATTAGGCTAATAAGTATTTTAGAAGCTTAATTATGTCTAAATAATCATGAGGGAACAAATCCCGAAGAAAACAGATCCTTAAAACGGACTAAAAGCATAAACAAACCTTAAAGCGCGTTTTTCGAGGAAACCGGGAAAACGGACTTTAAGCGGGTCAAATAGACTCGTAAAAATTTTGGTCAACCAAATAGTCATTAATAAACATTAATGAAGGGTTAGAACCAATAAAATTAATTAAACGAGAAAATTCCGGAAAACGGGTTCCGGTTAGTAAAACTGTCAAAAACGGGAAGTTGTGGGGTGAGAGTATAAATAAACTAAACTAGTGTGTCCACTTTTGAAAATAAAAATGTAAAATCTGATTGTGTGTGCTGTTTGGGCCGGCCAACTCCTTCCCCTCTCACACTCTCTTAATTCTCTTCTTATGTGCTAGAAGACAAATAAATAAAAAGCAAATAAATCTCTCTCTCCTCTATTTCCTCACACTCTCACGTACAGCATCCCCTCCCTCACTCTCTCATTTTCTTTCTTCCTCCTTGGGCGCCAACAATGGCGATTTGTCATACACCACACCAACCTCATCTTCTCTCCTCTTGTTAACTACTCAAACCTCCACCAAAAATTACAAAAATTGTACCATTGTGTTCCTCTCATCAAGGAGAACACCTCTCTCTTTTCCAAATTCGAAAACAAGCAACTTCATCTCCATGGGTGTTCTTGGTTTTGAAGATAAAGACCACCATTAGAAGCCTCTTCTTCACCTTGTTAGTCTAAGGTAAAAAGAAATCCGAAAATACTACCATTTCTTGCTCTCATTTACAAAATAGAAATTTCTAAGTTGGAACTTCTATTCCTTGTGTTCCCAGCCGATTTTGGCTTGCCTTGGAGTGTGGAAATCTTGCTCTTGTTGCTATTCTACACCCTCTTTACATACTTGCATGGTAATGCATTTTCCTAAACCCTAAAACTTACCTTAAAGCTTTAAAGATAATTTAAGGGTTAGGTTGTATTGAAATGGTAGTGTTAGAGATTCGAATCTCCATAACTGGTGGGAAGTGAGGAAATGAAAGGGATAAAGAAAGAAGAAAGAAGAAGGAAAGAAAAGCTAGTAAGGAAACAAGGTAAATTACACTCACTTGTGTAGCTTTTGTAATGTATTGTGTAATAGATTTTTAGTAGTTTAAAATGTGTATTGTAAATGGTATTGAGTAGTGGTATAATGTGGAAGAAGAACTAAACTATTTTTAAGCTTTAAAAGTCATTTGAAAACTTGTAAAGCCTAGAGGGAATTAGATGTTGTATGCAGGAATTTAATGAGTGTTTAAGGTCTAGTATTTGTGTTGGGGAGTTGTGTATTAGTATTGTTTATAAACAGGTGATATGAATGAGAAATGTGAGTGAAAAAAATGTGGTGAGAATGTAAAAATATAGGGGAGACTATGTCAAATTTTATCTAGAACTTAGAACACTTAAGAACTAGAAATGAGTGGTGAAACACTTTGAAGACAGATTTTAGATGGAGCCAAGTGGTGGATAGGATAAGAGAGATAGGTAATGCATTATAAACCTTAGGAATGGCATTGGAAGAGGGAACCATGAATTGAGGAAGTGAGAACCAAAATCTGTAGCAAAACACAATTAGGAAAAATAGTGTAAGTGCTGGAAGGAAAACTTGGAAAATAATGTGTATGATTTGATATAGAAAAGGAGTAAGGAGTTAATGGATGAACTAAGATGATTTAGAAGGTTTAATTAGTACTAAAACATGTTAGGATGTATGTAGGAATATTGGGGAAGAAATGGGTAAGAGAAAGAAGTGAAAACAAAGCCTGTAGGCAAGTTCTGCTACCGACCGACCCAGAGGTTGGATCGGTCGTGGGTCGGTCGGGGCTTAAAATCGCTGGAACGAACTTTCTGACTTCGACCGACCCAGACGGGTGAGTCGGTCGTGGGTCGATCGGGCAAAATCCTTTGGAGTCGAAGTTTCTGACTTCGACCGACCCAGGAGGTAGGGTCGGTCGTGGGTCGGTCACGATGGATTCCAGGATCGATTCCTTTCTGACTTCGACCGACCCAGAGGTGTATGGGTCAGTCGGATCAGTCTTGGGTCGGTCGGGTCCAAACAAAAAAAAATGTTAATTATAGTAATCATATGTACATATATGTATATATATATATAGGAGTACACCATTGTGGTTAGGAATAATAAAAGAACTTGCACATGAGTAAGGAAGTAAACTTAAAGTATGAAATGGATTCATAACCACTTGTAACATGTAAGAATTAGTAAGTATACCTAGGGAAAGGTAACAGAATAAAGATTTAAATCAATACTAAGTCATTAACCATACAACTCCATGTATGTTATAGGACTTGAATTGTGAACACCAAAGGAAAGTCGGTTGCAAGTACAACGGTGAACGGTATGAACTTCTCATGCCTCATATGCTATCTTGGTTACTCTGATTTGTGTGTTGTGTGCTAATTGATCACTTAAATAAGATAAACGCACGAATCAGAATTATTATGCTTACTTGTGATTATATGATATTGTCCCTTGTTGAATAATATCTTAAATCATAGTTTGTATAATTCATGAAATGTATGAATGATAATGGAGTGTGTGTATGCTTGATGTATGGTGTGGTGACCGAATGTTGTTGTGATGGACTTCTAACTGATTCCTAACAAGCTAACCAATCTAACATAATAAATTGGTAAATTTGAATGAGTAGAAGTCCGATATAGTTTCGGCCACGCGTGAGGAGGCGGAGACACAAGAGGTTGGATCCAATTCGTGGCTTTAATCTTTTCCACGACCCAAACCCCTTAAATGGGTAGCATCCTGGATTAGTGAGTCACCTAAAGCCCGATGGTGGGACGGTGTAGTCCCTGCCCGGAGGTCATACCGACTTAACATGAGTAAAAGTAAGTAAGTAAGAGTAAGAAAGTAAGTATGGAAAATTAAGTAAGCATTGTGTGAGCAAGAATGTGTAAGTATTGTGTAATGAGTAAAAGAGTAATGAATATCCGATTAACCCGGATGTGTAATTGGCTAACCCTTGAGAAGGTAAGTACTGTGTATGCTATTGTATTACTGTTTGGCTTGTTTATTGCCTTCAGTTGTGTGTATTGTATTGTGTATGTATGTGTTGTGTATGTAAAGCATGTACATATGCCTAAAATGACCGCATGTATAGTCGACCAAAAATAGTCGGCGTGCCCTTGTTAGCACGCGGTATATACGAAGTTTATATGTAGCTTTTTGCTGAGCCCCTTGGGGCGCTGTTTTTAATTTTACAGGTGCTCGTGAAGGGTGAAGATGGTAATGAATTCGAGATGATTTCTTTTTGTGTACTTAGTGAATTATGAAAGGTGTACCAAGTTGTACATGGCTATAGGCCTTTTTGTTTAGCCGGTGTACCATGGGGTACACCCTTTTGGATATTGTGGGATTATGAATTAGTATAGATGAGTAGCTTGTGGAAACTCATTATTTTTGGTGAACTTGGAAAAGGATGTAAATGAATATACTTAGATACTCGGTCACAATTGTAAGTATATGATGTTTTGTATTTGGTAAGTAATGTAGTAGCTCGATATTCTTTAGACATCAGACCGTTACTGTAAGTAGTGTAAGCCTTGCTAGCCGTATGGGCGGTTAGCGGCGTTGTATCACCCGCCGTAGTAGTAGTATTTCCGCTGCGAGTAGTAGGATGGACGGGACAATTAGACGCTAAGTAAGGGATTAGCGGTGTAACACCCCAACCCGAAATCCAATAACCTGAACGGCGATCACTCCCAAATAAAATACAACTGCAGCGGAAATAAATACAACAACCGGGCGGTATTACAATGCCGTTGGCCACCCTTGTGACTAACAAGGCTAAATCCAAATACAATCTCCAAAAGTCATGGTCTGAATACGAATACAATCCGAGATACTAGGAATCAAACTCTAATGTAAAATACTTAAGTAAAAACAAGTAACTATAAGAAGACTCCCATAGCTTGAATCTACCCCACCTACACTCGGTGTGGTAATCTTCTCAACTTCAGGTACCTGAAAAATGGGGGTGCCCCCAAAGGGGCTCAGCAAACAATGCTGGTATGGAAAACGTGCAGCCCATCGTCTACCGGGCCACACCAACTACTTTGTCGAACACATGCAGTTCATTTTTATAAAGCTGTAAACAAGCATAGTCTGATAATAACAAGTATCCATACAAGGACAATAATGTCACATAGAACAAGACTTCAGAAGGTCAAGTTAGCTGAGCTGAATCATTTGATAGCTGTCGGGTCCACACAGTGGGATGACAGATGTATAAAAGTATATCAATATAGTGGAGGTATAGTGACCCCGTTATAGAGAAAGGTTGGGCAGTTAGTCCCCAGGAGATAACGTAGTTAAACCCTGTACTGAGAGCTGATGGAAATAGAACCCACGAGAGGAATGAAGTCTTCCTCTCCACTGAACTGATGGGCATTAGAAACCCGGAGGAATAGAGTCTTCCTCCACTGAAATGTTCCGTCGCGACGTATAACTGAATAGGAGACGACCTGAGACAGGTACAACTCCTGTAGCATGCATGGCCAGATCCAACTGGGCTCCTCGTTCTCGTAGTATAGAGTTGTTAAGTGTCATATAAAGACGTTAAACAAGAACACAATGTGTATTGTCAATTATCACGTTTAGGATAATGACGTTTGTTATAAAGTGAAGTTAGTGAGAGACTTGAGTACAAGTCCTCGGTATACTGAAGCGCAGGTATTTAATCCACTGGTATAGTAGTGTTTGTATGCGTGGGACATACACGTTGTAGTCAGCATCATTCACGCACATAAAATAATAACAGTGCACAAGAGTAAACAACATTTACATTAATTATCTTGGTCGTTATTTCAAACAACAGATAGCACACAAGCCGGTGTAATCCGGTAGAAAACAGGTTGCAAGAATCCCATACCGTTCACCGTAGACTGTACTTGTTTAATTCCCGGTCAACGTCTGGTCAAACAAAGTCCTAGAATAGGATTAACTGAGAGGGTTAATTTATGTTACCCTTATATAATGATCCTATTGAATCTTTTAACAAATCTCGTATTTGTTATTTCATGTGAGGTTTATTTCTTTTAATTACCTCATGATTTTATGTATAACTTATTTGTTATTCCTTTTGATTTATTTATAAATCCTTTAATGTACATATATGTATTATTTATTCATGTACTATATTTGTTATTTATTTTTTTTGTCTAGCTGCCATAACAACTTATAATTCCTTAACTATATTTATATGTCATATGGACATAAAGTTCTTATAGTTTTCATTATTCCTCCTTTAACCCAAAAGTAATAATCATTGGTTATCTTTAACTTCCTTATAACTATATAAGTCATAGTTTAAACCTCATAACTCCTTTAATCAAAATTCTTTCTTTCTAATTCCTCCAAATATCCATGTAGGACCTATATTTATTTTAATCTAAATTCTTACCCTTATATTTCGGTTATTTACAAAACAACCACATTAATTCATAAACTTTATATTTAAATTCTAATCTTATTATAGCATAGAGTTTTAACTTCTTATTTAGCTAAATTACAAGGTCACACTAATATTTTGGTATATAGCTTTTAAATATTATAACTTTCAAAAATTACAACTTAGCCCCTTAAATTCTCGGCCTTAATAATTTATTTCTTATAATTACAATCTAACCACAAAATCTTATAACCTTTACATAATGACATGTAAACTATAGTTTTAATTTTAATTCTCCATAAATGCCGAATATATATATATAAATTCTTAAATTACCAAACTAACCCCAAAGTAATTCGGCTTTGTCATTTATTTTTCCTTAATTACATTTTCATCCCAAAACTTTATAATAGTTCTTAATAACTTATAAACTATAGTCTAAATATTTAATTCCTCAAATTTCGAAAGTGGACTAAATAATTCTCTTAATTATGAATTCGCCCACAAATAAGTTCTAAACTTTCATAACAACTTTTATAAATTACATAATAGCCCAAAACTTTATAAAATGTATTTTAACACTTGTTTAAATTATCTAAAATTCATAAACTTAATTCCTAACCTTATATTATATATAATTACACCAAATACACCCTTAACTCTCGGCTTTCATAATATACACTAAATTTTGTAAAAATTACATTTAGCCACATAACTTAATTAATTAGCCATTTAAGCACTAATAAAATATTTTAACTCACCAAACTTTATAGTATAAGTTTATATACATAAGTAGCTCATTAAAATCTATTTAGCACTTAGACATTCGGCCATAATTTAATAGTGACCATATAGTATATAAAAGTGGATTTATATGTCATAATAATGTACATAAATTCATATGAGTCATATAACTCATGTAAAAATTATTGTAAGTCTTATATTGATTCTTAGCTCAAAATAAAGTATTTGCCCTTGACATTTCGGCTTGAATATTATGTAACATAAATAAATTTTGTGACACAAAAATGTGTCTTAAGGTAAATATTTTCTATATGTTATAGATTCTATTTTTGGCATATAACACCATATAGTTTCGGTTTTAATTAACCTAGGAGATGTACATAATTTTTGTATAATTTTTAGAAGCTTAACAAAGCTTATAACATAAAGATTTACTTAAAACTTACTTCTTAACAAAGGTGGTTAAGTGCTTGAACTCTTCTTTGAATCTCCAAGCTTTCTCCAAGGTAATATTGACTCCACTTCGGTTATATGCAAGTGGTGAAGGAGTTTAGGAGTTAGATCTTCAATAAAGATCTTAAGTAGATTTGTAAGTAGTTTTACAAGAATTTACCTTAAGCTTTTCTCCTTATTTTCGGCTCACTAAGGTGGATGAAGAACAAGTTTTCCTTCATGAAAATGAAGAAGAAAAGAGCCTTAGAAGAAGTAGAACTTGGTTACACATAAAAATGTGCTTTAAGGATTTTCAAGCATTAAAACTACCTTAAGATAACCTTGAATGCTCCTTGGATTAATGTTGGTTTGGACAACCTCCTTGGAGAACTAATTGATGCCGAACTTATTGATGTGCTAGGAAGAGTTTTGCTTCAAGGCTTGACAAGAATGCTAGGAAATTACCTTAAAGATGAAGATAGAAGTTAAAACTCCATTAATGGACTTAAGAGCTTCAAAGGAAGAAGATGAAGCTAGAAGAGAGAGGAGAGAGCCTTACCAATTCGTGGATGAAGGTGCAAGGAGGAAATGAGACTACTCACGTAAATGCAAGAATGCTTTGGAATTGATTTTTGTTTTGTCAATTTTTAATGTCATGACTATTCTTTTCCTTAGTTTATTACATGGTTATTGGCTCAATAAATGCCTCTTTCCAGCATAAACGGCCATGTGGTGTGACAAGGCAAGAGAATGTGGAAGAAATAATGTGAGCTAGAAGACAAGGAAATTTAGGTAAGTTTGTTCTTTTGATTTTTCTAAGTTAATGCTTGTCTTCTTTTCATTATAGTGCACTTTCAAGGCTGAATGAGGGTCTCAATCGGTGATGAAGAGCCAGGAAGTTACTTAAATGATAAGGAATAAAAGAAAGGAATCTAGATCTACTTTTTGCCTTTTTACATTTGTTTTTTCTTCTAGCTCACATGGCCTTATTCTGCATAATTTCGACAGCTTGATGGTCAAAGACCTACATACTTTGACATTAAGTAATACACATGGGAAGGTGAGTCACCATGTTTAAGCCTTTTATAAACTTTAAAGGCAAATTTTATACTAGTTTTTGCTCTCAAAATCGGCCCCTATAGTGAGCCTTGTTGACTAGTCTCTCCAACTGATTTAGAAGGTCATTTTAACCCTATTTAAGATTACCAATTCGTGGCATGTCAAAAACTACAAGGCAATTGCGTAAAACGCGTTTTCGTGACACCCGAAGGTGTGTTTTTGTGCTCTAAGGAAATTTTGGGAAACAAATTGTTTTTATGAGTTCCAAGTGTTTGTAAACACTTATTATAGTAAATAAACATATATTAAGATGTTACATTGGGTTATATGGGGTTATATCAACCCATGACATAATTTACGGGCCATCGGGACACCCGGGCAAAAAGGAGCGCTAAGAAATCCTCCTGTTGTTTTTGCTGAATTTTGAGAAACCACTTCGTGGGTTCTCTTTATAATGGTTAATAATGATGTTAGGAACTCAAGGAATTAATTTTATAGGAGTTCGTGCCACCTCGGCACTCCTCCGGACTTTTCGTGCTTTAAGGGGCGTGCGTGAGCACTCCCGAGTTTTGCGTTTTGACTGAATATAGCTTAGGGAATATATTTTATATTCATATAATAATTGTATGACCATTTGGTTTGAATTTAGAGGTCATACAAGGTCATGTTTGACCATGCTTCTAAGGCGTTTTAGCGTTTATGGAGAAACGATTTTTACGTAACGTTCTCATGCATGGGTTTGCATGCGTACGTGAAATGATTTATATTTGAATTATTTTCCATTAAATAATGGTTAATAATATAATTAGATTTGGGGTATTTCAATCTACCCCCCTTAAAAAAGGACTTCGCCCCGAAGTCTCATATCTAAATTATAAGGTTGTGGGGAATCAAGTTCCACTAAGTATCCACAACTCAATCTAGTTTTTAGGGATCAAGTCCCAAGTATCTATATTCCTAAGTTCACAGTGTACATCGAACACAACAGGAATACTTTGGAACAGTATAGTGTAATGTAATAACACAGTCACTTTTCATATCAAATAGTGCAGCGCAGTGCACATAAACTTTTCATTGTAGTGTAACAAAGTACACACCAACAAGTAGAAGTACAAAGTACATTCAGATACAGTGTTACACAAGAATACATACAAGACAAAGTGTCACTGATATATACTGAACAGTGTTACACAAGAACACATACAAGACAGAGTGTCACTGAAATGCACCAAAGTGCAACAAAATGCATACTAAACTCACAAACGAAAAAGGCTCTACCCCCCAAAAAAGAGGGGTACGCCCCCGTACCCTAGACTAAAGTGTCTAGTCGGTAAATAATGAGGGAAATTTCACTCGCATATCTGCTTCTAATTCCCATGTGGCCTCTTCCACATCGTGGTTCGACCAAAGAACCTTTACTAGGCTCACAGATTTGTTTCGAGTATCTCGTGTTTTTCTGTCTAAGATTCTTTGCGGTGTTTCTACATACCGCATTGTTGGTTCTAATGAGAGTGTCTCTGGTTGTAGAACATGAGAAGGATGAGGCATGTATTTCTTAAGCTGAGACACGTGAAAAACACTGTGTACTTTGCCCAACTCTGCTGGCAAATCAAGTCGATATGCCACAAGGCCCACCCGCTCTATGATAGCGTAGGGTCCTACAAATTTCGGGCTTAGCTTGCCCTTTTACCCAAATCTGAATTCACCCTTCATGGGTGATACTCGTAGAAATACCTGGTCGCCAACTGCGAACTCAAGGTCTCGTCGCCTCTCATCAGCATATGATTTCTGTCTGTCTTGTGCTGCTTTCATGTTACTTCTGATTTGTTGTACTTCTGCCTGGACTTGCTCTAAGTACTCAGGGCCAATGATGACGGTCTCACTAGACTCGTCCCAGCACAATGGTGTGCGGCAAGGTCTGCCATATAAGGCTTGGAAAGGTGACATCTGTATAGAGGCGTGATAGCTGTTATTGTATGCAAACTCAATGAGATGTAATCTATCTATCCAGCTGCCCTGGAAATCCAAGGCACATGCTCGTAGCATGTCCTCTAAGGTCTGAATAGTCCTCTCTGACTGACCATCTGTCTGAGGATGAAATGCTGTGCTAAATTTCAACTCAGTGCCAAGTGCCTCGCGAGTAACTCGCCAGTATCGTGAGAGAAATCTAGTGTCTCGATCAGAAACAATAGTCTTTGGTACTCCATGATGTCTGATAATCTCCTGCTCAAATAGTTCTGCTAACTTTGGCACTTTCCAAGTGTCTTTCATCGGAATAAACCTAGCAACTTTAGTCAGTCGATCAACAACAACCCAAATCATATTAAGTCCTCCTCTCGTAGGTGGTAGTCCCACCACGAAGTCCATAGAGATATCATAAAACTTCCACTCTGGAACTGTCATAGACTGTACCATACCTCCTGGTCGTCTATGTTCAAATTTCACTTTCTGACAAGTGAGACATCGAATCACATATTCTGTCACGTCTCCCTTCATACCACTCCACCAGAAATACCTCTTTAGATCTTTGTACATCTTAGAAGCTCCTGGATGGACAGATGTGGAAGAAGTGTGGGACTCTCGAAGAATATGCTCCTTTATATATGTGCTGTCTCTGGGTATACACAATCTGCCCTTCAATCTGATTAACCCATCATCATGTAGCTGAAACTCATACTTTCCACCCTCAAATGTACCGTCAGATAACTTCTGACTGATCTCCATCATTCGCTGATCACTCTGTTGTGCACCACGAATGTCGTCCATAAGACTCGAGCTAGCCACAATGGCATTTAGAGAATGTGCTCGTCGACTCAGTGCGTCTGCTACAACATTAGCTTTCCCTTCTTTGTACTGCAAATCAATGTCATAGTCCTTAAGAAATTCAACCCATCTTCTTTGTCTCATGTTTAACTCCTTCTGGGTGAATACATACTTCAAACTCTTGTGATCCGAATATACGGTCATCTGGACACCATACAGGTAGTGGCGCCAGATCTTCAATGCAAAAACAATAGCTCCAAGCTCCAAGTCATGTGTGGGATAGTTTTCCTCATGTTTCTTCAACTGTCGGGAAGCGTAGGCGACTACCTTCCCATTCTGCATGAGTACACACCCTAATCCTCTGCCTGATGCATCACAGTAAACTTCATAACCCTCTGTGCCTTCAGGTATAGTCAAAACTTTTGCTGATGTCAAAGCATTCTTCAAAAGCTCGAATGAGGTCTCACATTCAGTAGTCCATGTGAAAGGTGCGTCCTTCTTCATTAAGCTGGTCATAGGTTTGGCTATTTTGGAGAAGTCTCTGACAAACCTTCTGTAGTAACCTGCTAAACCAAGGAAACTCCTGATGTCCGTAACTGTCTTTGGCCTAGGCCAAGTGCGAACTGCTTCTATCTTTGCTGGATCCACTGCGATCCCAGCATCTGAGATAACATGTCCTAAAAAGGAAACTTGGTCCAACCAAAACTCACATTTGGAGAACTTAGCATAAAGTTGGTTCTCCCTTAAGATCTCAAGTACATGTCGGAGGTGACTCTCGTGCTCTTCTCTAGACTTTGAGTAAATTAGGATGTCATCGATGAAAACAACCACGGTCTTATCCAACTGCTCTCTGAATAATCTGTTCATCAAATCCATGAAGACTGCAGGTGCATTTGACAAGCCAAAAGGCATAACTGTAAACTCATAGTGGCCATACCGTGTTCTGAATGCTATCTTTTCTATGTCTTACTCCCTGATGGGTATCTGATGGTAGCCTGATCTCAAATCGATCTTTGAAAACACTTTTGCTCCTCTCAACTGATCAAACAAATCGTCAATCCGTGGTAGTGGATATTTGTTCTTCACCGATACTGCATTAAGCTCTCTGTAATCAATACATAAACGAAGGCTTCCATCCTTCTTCTTCACAAACAGAACTGGTGCTCCCCAAGGAGATACGCTAGGTCGTATGTATCCCTTGTCCAATAAATCTTTCAACTGCTCCTTCGCTCAGCCATCTCTGTTGGTGCCATACGGTAGGGCCATACGTTCGGTGCCTAGCTATGGGACCGGTACCTGGTAGTAATTCGATGGAGAACTCTACCTCTCTGGATGGCGGTAAGCCTGGAAGTTCCTTTGGAAAAATATCTGGAAATTCCGACACCACTGGCATAGCTGGATCAAAGTCAGGGTCGTGCTCTACATCCTGAACATAGCATAAGTATACTTCCTTCTGCTTCCTGACGTGCTTGTACATGGACATAGCAGATATAACTTTTATAGACGGTGCTCTAGGGCTCTGACGGTAAGATACTGTCACTCCTGATGGGCTCTTAAGTAACAGCCTGCGCTCTGCACAAAGAATGCGGCCTCTGTGCCGCCCCAGCCAGTCCATCCCGGCTATAACATCGAATCCTAGACCTCTGAACTCAATAAGGTCCATAGGAAATTCCTCCTCCTTAATGCGGATAGTGGCTCCTCTATAAAGACGAGTGCAACTGATCTTCTCCTTAGACGGGAGTGCCACCTTAAAATCAGGTAACTTTACAGCGTCTAGCCCCAACTTCCCCGCAAGCGAAGGCGAAACGAAAGTATGTGAGGCTCCGGAGTAGAACAGTACTAATGCATCCACTCCATTAACCGGAAAGGTACCAGTGAGGATCGCGCCGCCCTTGCTGGCCTCCTCCTCAGTAAGTATACTTAAGGCACCTTCCGTCTCCTTAGCACAACCTAATAACAGAATCTGAGTAAGTACTTTGATATATGATGGGGTCTAAAGACATTCACTTTTATAACAATAATGCTTCACTGATGAGATGATCTCCTTTCAGATGTCCAAACAATTACAATACTAGTACTTTCTAAAAGTCAAACTTAATCTTCCTGGTTTCATATGAGTGGTGTTTATCACTGTCGAAGGTGCTGTGTTTTATTTAATCCTCTTAATCCCATGGTATAGCAACCTTGACTTCCCACCCATTATTAAAACATCTCCTGAACTCAATATGATTTTCTTTGCAAGGTCCATACGCTTCTGCTCGCCATAAAGGAACTCTGCGTCATCTCCAATTGACAAAGACAATACTGGTATCCCCTGTTCAAGGGACCCTTTTGTTTCATCATTGTCCTGGTGTAGTCCTAAACGGCCTCCTTCTTCATAGAAGTTGATGATACATAGATCAGCCCTTAAGTTGGGAACTGGATCTTCTTCTAGTTGCTGAGCTGTATTAACTGCTTGTTCCACAATTTGTAAAAATTCTTCTGGGATTTTTGGCATTTGTGCTCCATCTCCATTTCTTGTATCCTGGTAGTGTGGAGGGTGATTTTTCGGTATGAGGGGGGTCTATCTAAATATGATCTGACTAAAAAGACGAGATCCTAGAAAATGCCATTCTGTGGAGGGTGAAAACCCGTTATCTGGCATCCCTCAAATACCTACTATATCGTCCGTCTTTCCCAGAAAGCATAAAGGGGAATGCAAGTGTGCACTACACCCGCTCTCGATGGGCTCCACGTAGACTTATGCCTCTATAAGGCGGAATTGACTAGAGTCGCCACCTAGTTTGACCTAAGATACTAGGAAGGAAAGGAATGAGGGTTTTAAGAACCGTTGGTTGACTCTGAAATTGTTGCCTACGGATGGGGCTTATTCGGTCATACTAGAGATTCTATGTTGGGTTCGCACTGGGTTACACCCCTTAGAAGTGGCAACGACCATGACTTCGGATTGGTGCCCGAGGAAACCTCGGTCTCCAATTGTCGGGATTGTCTTCTTTCAAAACCTTTTTAGAGAGATTCATTTAAAAGCCAAGGATAGGATTAGGACGAGGAGAGGGAAAGAGAGTGGATGAGGCGAGCTTTTCTGCCAAGCTAGCGCCAAGAAGAAGAATTGATGAATTCGAATGAGTATAGAATGAAAGATTTGGAGTCTGATTTTGAGGGCTGAAGATGTCGAGGGTTTGTGGGAGTAAGAGGGGATTTGAATGTTTGACAAACATGAATTTCGCCTTAGAGTTGGGAAGGGGGTTTTTTGGATTGGAATGGGGTCGCACCCTAGGTGGGCTGCCTACGTACTCAACTCCCTGTTGAGATCAGACCTTACGTAGTTCAGGATTATTAGGAGATGCTTGAATCCTCCTGGGATGTTTAAAGTATGGGATGTTTTAGTCTGTGAGATGCTCGGGTCTATGAGACGTTTGAAACCTTGAGCTGTCAAAGTCTGTGAGACATTCGGATCTGTGAGACGCTCGGGTCTATGAGATGGTCGGGTCTGTGAGATATTCGAATCATTGGGATAACAAAGTCTGTGAGACGCTCGGGTCTGTGAGACAATACGGGGTTGCTTGGAGGTGAGATGGCTGAGTGAAAAATGGCATTTTGATTGATGTGGGGTCGCACCCTCTGTGGGTTGCCTACGTACTCAACTCCCTGTTGAGATCAGACCTTACGTAGTTCAGATTTTCTGGGTTTTGGAAGTTTTGATGTTTGTGGAGCTTGAAGATACTTGAGGTGTTCGAGATTTAGAAAGGTTCGAAGTTTCGAAAAGTTTCGGGTTTGGATGCTAGTCTGTGAGACGCTCGGGTCTGTGAGACGTTTGGTGAAAAGAGATGTCGAAGTCTATGAGGCGCTCGGGCCTGTGAGACGTTTGAATCTTAAAATGGTGGAGAGATTGAAGTGTTCGAGTCTGTGAGGCGCTTGGGCCTATAAGACTTTGGAAGCTTGAGAGAAGCTAGAATTCGCAAGATGATTTGAATTTAAGGTGAATTGGAGTTCGAATGATGACTTGAGTATGTGAGGCAATTGGAATTTGGGAGAGATCCTGGGTTTTTTGGGTTCGAGGTTCGAAAGAGTTGAGGTTTTGGGATATTCGGGATTTGAAATGAGATGATGATGGGTTGAGTTGTTTGGAGGAATGATTGTCAAATCGTCTCCCTTAAAGTTTAAAACCGAAAAGTCATTTTTGTTGTAAAAGGGCGGATATCCCGAGGGATTACCCTATGTACCCCCTCGAACACGACACTTAATTAATGGTAAGTGCCGAGGCTCGAAAGATGGGGCAATGAATTTATGTCGAAAAATAGGATTTAGAGAGAAACACCATGAATGAGATGTTCTCGGTCAGACCCTAATAACGTCTCTAACTCCCGGGTTTTTAAAACGAAAAACCGAAAACCTTGAAATCGAGCGGAAGGGAGTTAGACGATTCTAAAATCCCGGCTGCAACTAGGAAGGCAGTTACATCCCTAGCACCCCGCCTTGTAAAATCTAGGCTGCAATTAGGGGAGGTTTGTCACCCTAATGCCCCGCCTAAAGAGATCCAGACTGCGACAAGGGATGTTACGACCCCAGTGCCCCGCCTCGGATTTTTATTTGGAGGAGAAACAAGTAATGCTCTAACTAGGAAGAAACGTTCTTTGAAGGTGTTAGACATCCTATGTTCCCCGAAAACAATTTATTTTGGGTTTGAAAACTAAGTTAGGAAATTTGTGAAGTTGTTCGGAATTCTCGATGAAGAAACACTGATTTTGAGAAATGATTTTAGGAGAAACTTTCTGTATATGTGAGAAGAACTTTCTGCGTTTGAGAAGAGTTTTCTGTGATGTGAGAAAAGTTTTTCCTTTAAAATTCCACAAAATGGTTTCTTTTGAAAACTTGATGATGTTTGAATAAAATGATTGTTGAAATCTGAGGAGAAAGATTTTTGAGTTTGAAATTTGAACAGGATTTACAAGTTGAGTTTGAATTGGATGAATTGAATTCGAGTTGAATGGAATTGGACTGAATTGAAATGAGTTGGGTTTGAATTGGGTTGGTGTTATCCCCAAAATTTTTACCCTCTTTTAAACGTGAACAAGGTTTTTCTAGGATCAGTGCATGGCTAAGGGAAAAATTGTCATTTTTTCACCTAATGGATATTTCTCCTGTTTTGCAGAAAATAGGGGCTTCAAGGTGGTATGGGATGAATGGTGATAACGTGAAATCAGAGACATGTGGTATGTTTGACATGGAATCATATTGGCGTAATGGTGAAGAGTATGTTGGAGATACAAAAGGTTAATGGTTCGAGTCTAATGACAAATAACTTTTTGTAGTTTTTGTTTTCTATTTTTCCTTTTTTTTCAATTTTCAAATCGGAATTTATTTGCAAAGTAAAAATAAAAAAACCAAAACAAAAACAAAAATGCTTATCCAAAAATGAAAACTTGAGACGAGTTTTTGAAAAAAAAGCCAAAACAATTTTAAGTTATTTTATTTCCCTTAGTTATCGTTTTTTTTTATGAGTATTTTTTTTAGATAGTTTGTTCATTCTTATCTCTTTAGTTCGGTTAATGTTTATTTTCAAAATTCACAGAAAAATAAAACAAAAAAAAATCCTTTCTATTTGTTTAACAAAAAATGTTCTTTTTTTAATTCCATCATTTTGTTACTAATCACATCCGTTTAGGTAGTTTTTATTTTCTTCCTTATTCTACTCTTAACTTGTTTGTTCATTTTTTAAAATTCAAGATTCAAAACAAAAATTTAGTTGTTAAGATTTGAACTCTTTTTCCTTTTTTTTATTTTGTTCATTTTAATTCATTTACCTTGTTAATCGCTAACTCACCACTAGTTTATAGGTTTGTTTTGATCCAGCCAACTTCATATTCTTTCTATATAAACAGATTAATTTTTCATTGATAAGGAACGAACATTCATACACAAAGGCTGCTACTCCCATCTTGCTTTTGTTCACCGGCTTCTATTATTGCCCAGCACATCACCGTACCCGATTTTATATTGCAGTTGGATAGCCTTCATCATTCTAGTCGCGATTCACTTCATTTGCCAGCAACAGAAAGCGCAACGGGCAATTCCAAGCTCTTTCACCACTACCATATTCTCCATCCTGCTGCAAACATCATAGAAGCACCACCTTGTCTTCAAACTAGCGTTTCTTTTAGTACCCTTGCTACGTCATTCAATATCACTGTCATCTCTATGTACCGTCATCCTCACTGTCCACAATCTTGCAACCCCACTGCTTGGAAATCATTCCCATAACCCAAGTTTGCTTTTGAGACACGCTCGAAATTGAATGGCACAACCAAGAAGAAGAAAAGGAACTTGAACATGGCTTCATTCGGGGGTTCAAGTTGAAGTACCGCAAAGACGTTGGTGTTCATCCAGCGCTATTCGTCTGAGACAAGGAAAATTCAGAGCAGCGGTAATCTTTCTTCTTCCTTGTTTGCTTGGCTGCGGTCAAATGTGTCCAGGGAATACTTACGCGAGTAAAGAAAAGGAGGACCAGGTATAATTCTCCCACCTTTTGTTAGAGTTAAATTCGGTGATTCTTGACATGGGAGTATACGGTTAAAGTGGCTAATAGAGTGGCTTATGGAAAGTAATAATATCGGAATGCATGATGTGTCAGGGGACATCAAGATAAATATCGGTGTGGTCCATATTCTTTTTTTTTCAATTGTTAGTTTCATTAATAATTAATTAGCTAGGCACGTGAGAGCTTTAATTGTTAGTTTAATTAATAATCGATTAGCATGGCACAAGTATTTACCGATTAGGAAAGCTCTTGTTTTTTTTTTTTTTTTTATATGTATTTGATCTTCTTGTGGGGTGTGTTTCAATATTTAGGCGATTAGTACTTCCGATCATAGATAATGAAGTCATTTTGTAATTGTTAGATTTTTTTTTTTTATCACGATTACTTTGTTGAAAATATAATATCATAATCACTTAGCCTTCAAGTTTATAATTGTAAAGGAAAAGTTATTTATAAGGGTAATGAAAGAATTTGAACCCCTCATAAATTTCATACCAAGCCCCGGACCCAAACTCTAGAAATTGTAGTCACATTTCCTTTCCAAGTTTAGAAGGTAAAAACTTAGGTGGCGACTCTACATAGGTTTGTGTGGGCCAGTTATAATTATTAAGCTTTAATTTTATAATTCCGGTTTAATAATTTTAATTGTAAATCGAACCTTGAAGCCTTAAGCTCAATACTTAAGGGTTCAAAACCAACGCCCACAGACTGGCGACTCTGCTGGGGACCACCACCTAAGTTTAAAAATTTTAACCTTAGGAAAGAGGGCTTAACTTGAACTTATAATCTTTAAGGCTTACTTTTTATGATGTTATCCTTTCTAGTTTATGCATTTTTATTATCTTGTTCATACGAGAGATGAGGGTCCAAATAAACCAATAATCGGTCATGCTTAGACATGGCCCGTTCTGAGACACACACCTTAGGGTGATGTGTAAAGGTGGGGGAAATGAAGAGGATGACGTGCAAGCCTCATCCCTTCACTACCTGGGCCTAAAGCCCCAAGCACTCTCCGGATGTACCCATACCCATTTGATGAAACTTGCATAGTGAGGACACGCATATTTTCTCTTTATCTCTGTGATTCCATGCTTCTGTGATAAGCTTGATTGTGTGTTGGTTAGTAGCTGAAATAAATAATCTTTACTAGATCTTTACATTTCAGCCCAAAGGTCTATTCTAGTCTAGGTGAAATATTCGCTTGGGCTTCGACCTAAAAACCTTAGATCTAGGTGGTCTTTTTCGGGCCAAAGTTCTAAATCTGACTCATCCATTTTAATCCATTTAGGTTTAGGCCCATAGAAAAAAGCCATTTGTATTTGCGATAATTCACAAGACTTGAAAATTGATTTATGGATCATGTTCACATTCCGGCGCAAAGGCCCATCAAGAACTTGGATTAGGTCTTTCACTTGAACACTGAAAACCCTTTCAATCTAGCAACCCATTCATATTCCATATAACTTCTTTTGAGCCGTGTGTGTCACTTTCAGTTCAAGATGTTTACAATTCAAATCACATTCCGGTCCACGCGCTCCACTCAATGTCCAAAGCATTTCGGCCCAAGAGCCAACCTACAACTAGAAATTATTTCGGCCCAAGGGCCTCATTCTCAAGTGTTTCAGACCAAGTGCCTCACTCACAATTCTCTGTCAGGCCCAAGCACCTATCCATAGTCCAAATGCATCCTGGCCCATGTGCCTCTCTTTTAGTCCACTGACATTTAGGCCCATGCGCCTATCCACAGTCCAAGTGCATCCCGGCCCATGTGTCTCACTTCAAGTTCAAGAGCTTTCAGGCCCGAGTGCCTATCCACAGCCCACAAGAGCATTCCGGCCTAAGGGCCTCATCCACAGTTAAGGACATTCCTAGTCTAGATTTCTCAGCCCAAGATTCCTCTCATAATTAGATTTCATCGTTGTGTTTTCTTAGGTTTGCGTAGAATTTACTGTTTTAGTAGGTTTACAAATTTCTAGGACGTTTTGTCATTCGTCCGCTTCTTTCCTTTTGTTAATTTTCCAAAAAAAAACAAAAAAAAGCATTGACATTTCTATGTCCTCCCGAAGGTACATCATGGTTCAAAGCTCGAGTCTTCTGTACGCCAACATCATGCAGATTGGTGGTATTCGAGTTCATAAAGCAGACGGGGTTCACATGCATAAAATGTTGCTATAAACTGTCATTCATCTTTCAAATGTGTTGGCAAACAAATGTTTTGTGAAATCTAAGTTCATAATTTTTCAAGCAAGGACTGTTTTGAATGAACATTTCTTGACATCAACAGTAAGAAGTATTGGTTTTGTTAAATCATTTTCTTCATATTCACAAGTAGATGACTTTTTCAAATCCAAAACTTTTCCAAGCTGAAAAAATAAATTCATGATGAGCTTTCTTTGCAAGGAACTTCCATTTCTGCTAAACAAATGTCTCTCAAAACTAAGGTTTATGAAACGATCATTTCCTGACAGTGGAACACTAAGACTTGTTTTGTTTCTAAGAAGATGAACATGCTTATCCAAGTACCAAAACATGTCCCAAAATACCAAAGCCAAAGCAACCCACATATTGGTTAGTAGAGCACATGGTCATCAAATAATTATTGAAATCCCCGACATAATACTGGGGGCAATCTGAGTTAGAATCGTTTATTCCAAACTTCTTCTAACATATGTGTGAACGAAACTCTTTGAGCAAAAGAGTGCAAGAGTGTCTTGAGTGGAAAAAACCAACGAGAGAAAAAGTGTGCCATCTTTACACGTGGTGAGGCCACATACATGTGAGGTAAGCAGCATAACTCTGATAGAAGGAGATAGTTTGTCAATTTACACCAAGACCTGTGAAAAGTAACAAGAAGAGACACATAACTATCAGGAATGATGAAGCACCTAGGTAAACCACCACATAGCCAGAAGCTTGTGAAACCCTTAAATCAAACCCTAGGCACCCCCGCTGAGCTTTTCGTATAACCTCTTTTATCAATAAAGCTCCATAAAAAGCCAGCTCATGATTATTATGTACACTTGTGACCAAAGGAAGCGAGGAGCCCAATTCCCGGATGAGGACACCACAAGTCTGAAATGAGAAGCGACACTACCACAAATCCGCAAACGGTCGCAAAGCGACCCAGGATTCAAGAGCTTGAACGAAAGCCGCTCCAAAAGTTCGGGAAACACAAGAACCCCAAAGACGAGTAAAAGCAGCTCCATGAGCATCAAGATCGGGAAACACAAGCACCCCGAAGACGATTCAAAACAGCTTCAAGACTACGAGATCGGGATACACAAGAACCCCGAAGATGAGTCAAAGTGGCTCCAAGAGCTCGAATAGTGGGAAACACAAGAACCCCGAAGATGAATAGACAATCTGAAAGCCTCGAGTTTCCAAAAGACAACAACAAAGCAACAACAAGGGCCACGTCAAAGTCCAAAGCTTGAAGGAAAATTAACATACAGTTGCAAGTCTGCTTCACACGTAAGGATGACAAATCCAGGAGAAAGTGCAGGTTGCAGCTTTGGTCACCCTTAAGCTCCACAAAACTGAAAATATTCTCCATGGTCCCTTTGACATTCATCATACCCAGTGGCCCCATTATAAGCCTCAAAGACTTCTGACTTGATAGTTATGTGTCTAAATCAAGTGAAAGTAACAGATCGAAGGTGTAAGTCCATCAAATATCGAATTCAAAAGTCTAGAAGTTATGACTGTAAGTGAGGATTGAGTGCAAATGCTAAACACATCGAGTGTAGGTAGAAAAGCACCACAACAAAGAAAACCTTAACCTTGTGAGGATGAGAATTGTTCACGTATTTAATCAAAGATAATACTGGGGGCAATCGATCGTTTCGATCGATTGCCATAATTTCTAACTCAGATAGCTCAAAGAAATACTTGGGGCAATTGTTTCCAGAAATTTCCACCAATGACATAAAAGCAATCCCAAAGTCTTAGGCTCATCATGAGCTCTCAACACCATACCCCAAAATCTCAAGCCTTAAAGCACTTCATAAGCCTTAAGCACCACATCTCAAAATCTCAAGCTCCACGATCCTAAGAAAATCATAAAGCCCGAAAGCATGTTTAGTTTCAAAAGATCAAATTTTGGTCTCGAAGTCCATTCCTGAAAATGAGGGTTCCATGAATTTTAGTTAAATAGAAGTATTTGCTTATGCATCAGATTTTTGACGACAGGGTCAACACCAATCTTGACACCAAGTCACCCATATTTTTGAAAACTGAATCACTCTTGTCTTGACACCAAGTCAACCGCATTTTTGAAAATTAAGTCACTTATTTTTGACATCGAGTGAACCACGTTTTTTGAAAACTAAATCAATCTTGTTTTGACACCAAGTCAATTCCATTTTTGTCTTGACACCGAGTCAACCCCATTTTTGAAAACTGAACAAATCTTGTTGACAGCAGAGTCAACGCTATTTTGTGATACCAAGTTGGTAAATATGATAATGATTGAGTACAGGTGGAGGTATGCTGCCCGTTGAATTGAAGCAGGGTGTATACTGGCCAATGTGTACGAGTACAGGTGGAGGTATGCTGCCCGTTGAATTGAAGCAGGGTGTATACTGGCCAATGTGTACAAGTTGACGGGGCGATGGCAATAAGTCCTCATTTCTATGTCAACTTTTTGGATAACAACTGGCGGGCGATGGCAATAAGTCCCCTGTGAAAACCAGAAGTTCATCCCAGCAACCCAGTTGGCGGGCGATGGCAATAAGTCCCCTTGGAAAACCAACATGGAGCATTTTTGAATGGGTTTCGGTCCCCAGAGGCATCCGAGCTAATTTTGAATGGGTTTCGGTCCCCAGAGGCATCCGAGTTAATTTTGAATGGGTTTCGGTCCCCAGAGGCATCCGAGTTAATTTTGAATGGGTTTCGGTCCCCAGAGGCATCCGAGTTAATTTTGAATGGGTTTCGGTCCCCATAGGCATCCGAGTTAATTTTGAATGGGTTTCGGTCCCCAGAGCATCCGAGTTAATTTTGAATGGGTTTCGGTCCCCAGAGGCATCCGAGTTTTTTTTTTCTTTTTGAATGGGTTTCGGTCCCCAGAGGCATCCGAGTTATTTTCTTTTTGAAGGGGTTTCGGTCCCCAGTGGCATCCGAGTTATTTTCTTTTTTTTAATGGGTTTCGGTCCCCATAAGCATCCGAATCACATCACACATCTTGCATTTCATTTCAAATTAGTTTCGGTTCTCAAAAGCATCGAATCACATGACCTGTTTTGCATATAAGATCATGGGCTCCGGTTCTCAAAAGCACTTGAATACACTACGCTTTGCTTGTATTTTCTCATTTGGATAGGTTCAGGCCCCTAGAAATGCATTGGTACAATGACATGCTCGGTAAGCTCAAACATCTTTTCAAGGTAGTCAGTATCTCTGAACACAGGAAAATGGACAAGCAAGGTCAGACAAGGTTGGTAAAGATTTGGGTATTATCAAGCGCCAACTTGACTTTTCATTGACATTACAAAATCAAGTTGACGGGGGGCAATCTGTTATCCCCAAAATTTTTACCCTCTTTTAAACGTGAACAAGGTTTTTCTAGGATCAGTGCATGGCTAAGGGAAAAATTGTCATTTTTTCACCTAATGGATATTTCTCCTGTTTTGCAGAAAATAGGGGCTTCAAGGTGGTATGGGATGAATGGTGATAACGTGAAATCAGAGACATGTGGTATGTTTGACATGGAATCATATTGGCGTAATGGTGAAGAGTATGTTGGAGATACAAAAGGTTAATGGTTCGAGTCTAATGACAAATAACTTTTTGTAGTTTTTGTTTTCTATTTTTCCTTTTTTTTCAATTTTCAAATCGGAATTTATTTGCAAAGTAAAAAAAAAAAACCAAAACAAAAACAAAAATGCTTATCCAAAAATGAAAACTTGAGACGAGTTTTTGAAAAAAAAGCCAAAACAATTTTAAGTTATTTTATTTCCCTTAGTTATCGTTTTTTTTTATGAGTATTTTTTTTAGATAGTTTGTTCATTCTTATCTCTTTAGTTCGGTTAATGTTTTTTTCAAAATTCACAGAAAAATAAAACAAAAAAAAATCCTTTCTATTTGTTTAACAAAAATGTTCTTTTTTTAATTCCATCATTTTGTTACTAATCACATCCGTTTAGGTAGTTTTTATTTTCTTCCTTATTCTACTCTTAACTTGTTTGTTCATTTTTTAAAATTCAAGATTCAAAACAAAAATTTAGTTGTTAAGATTTGAACTCTTTTTCCTTTTTTTATTTTGTTCATTTTAATTCATTTACCTTGTTAATCGCTAACTCACCACTAGTTTATAGGTTGTTTTGATCCAGCCAACTTCATATTCTTTCTATATAAACAGATTAATTTTTCATTGATAAGGAACGAACATTCATACACAAAGGCTGCTACTCCCATCTTGCTTTTGTTCACCGGCTTCTATTATTGCCCAGCACATCACCGTACCCGATTTTATATTGCAGTTGGATAGCCTTCATCATTCTAGTCGCGATTCACTTCATTTGCCAGCAACAGAAAGCGCAACGGGCAATTCCAAGCTCTTTCACCACTACCATATTCTCCATCCTGCTGCAAACATCATAGAAGCACCACCTTGTCTTCAAACTAGCGTTTCTTTTAGTACCCTTGCTACGTCATTCAATATCACTGTCATCTCTATGTACCGTCATCCTCACTGTCCACAATCTTGCAACCCCACTGCTTGGAAATCATTCCCATAACCCAAGTTTGCTTTTGAGACACGCTCGAAATTGAATGGCACAACCAAGAAGAAGAAAAGGAACTTGAACATGGCTTCATTCGGGGTTCAAGTTGAAGTACCGCAAAGACGTTGGTGTTCATCCAGCGCTATTCGTCTGAGACAAGGAAAATTCAGAGCAGCGGTAATCTTTCTTCTTCCTTGTTTGCTTGGCTGCGGTCAAATGTGTCCAGGGAATACTTACGCGAGTAAAGAAAAGGAGGACCAGGTATAATTCTCCCACCTTTTGTTAGAGTTAAATTCGTGATTCTTGACATGGGAGTATACGGTTAAAGTGGCTAATAGAGTGGCTTATGGAAAGTAATAATATCGGAATGCATGATGTGTCAGGGGACATCAAGATAAATATCGGTGTGGTCCATATTCTTTTTTTTTTTCAATTGTTAGTTTCATTAATAATTAATTAGCTAGGCACGTGAGAGCTTTAATTGTTAGTTTAATTAATAATTGATTAGCATGGCACAAGTATTTACCGATTAGGAAAGCTCTTGTTTTTTTTTTTTATATGTATTTGATCTTCTTGTGGGGTGTGTTTCAATATTTAGGCGATTAGTACTTCCGATCATAGATAATGAAGTCATTTTGTAATTGTTAGATTTTTTTTTTTTTATCACGATTACTTTGTTGAAAATATAATATCATAATCACTTAGCCTTCAAGTTTATAATTGTAAAGGAAAAGTTATTTATAAGGGTAATGAAAGAATTTGAACCCCTCATAAATTTCATACCAAGCCCCCGGACCCAAACTCTAGAAATTGTAGTCACATTTCCTTTCCAAGTTTAGAAGGTAAAAACTTAGGTGGCGACTCTACATAGGTTTGTGTGGGCCAGTTATAATTATTAAGCTTTAATTTTATAATTCCGGTTTAATAATTTTAATTGTAAATCGAACCTTGAAGCCTTAAGCTCAATACTTAAGGGTTCAAAACCAACGCCCACAGTTGGTTTGAATTCGGGTTGGGGTTGAAAAACGAATCGGGTCAAAGTTAGACCGGGTCAAAATTGGATTAGGTCAAAGTTGAGATTGGTCAAAGTCAAAGTTCAGATTGGTCAAAGTTGGACCAAGTCAAAGTTGGGTCAAGGTCAAAGTTGGACCAGGTCAAAAATTGGGTCAAGGTCAAAGTGGGGTCAATCAAAGTTGGACCGAGTCAAAGTCAAAGGTCAGGTTAGTCAAAGTTGGACCGAGTCAAAGTTCAGGTTGGTCAAAGTTAGACCAAGTCAAAGTTTGGATTGGTCAAAGTTGGACCAAATGGGCTTGATGGGCTGAATGGGCTTAGTGGGCCGAATGGGCTTGATGGCCTTGTATGGGCTTTGGCCTCGAAATGGGTTTGGGCCTTGAAATGGGATTTATGAACTGTGGGCTGAAGTGGGTTTTGAATTGGGCCTCAGAGTGACCTTTTGATTTGGGCTGAAGTGGGATTTGAATTGGGCCTTGGAATTAAATTGGGCCCGTTCTGGGCTTTGTTGGAAATTGGGTTGAAATTTGGACCTTATCTAGAGTTGGGCCGAAAAAAGGGCCTTCAAGTGGGTTTGGGCCTCGAATTGGGCTTGGACCTCGGATTGGGCTGAATATTTAGTGGACCAGGCTAGATGGGTTTTGGGTCAAAATTGATCTACAGGATGAGTTCAGCCTTGGGCTTTTTATTTGGGTTGAAGTGGCCTTATTATTTTTTTACTTGTGGACTGAAGTAGGCCTCATTGATTTTGGACCAAGGTGGGCTTTTATTTGAGCTGATTTTTGGATTTTTGATTTGGGCCTTGGGCTTTATGGGCTTGGGCCTCGGATTGGGCTTGGGCCTCGGATTGGGCTGATTATTTGGGGCCGAGTCTGAATGGGCCATCTTTAGAAGGTTGGGTTAGGTTTTTCAGAATGTGGGCTCTGAGTCGAAATTGATTTCTTTGAAGAAACAATAATGTTAAATAGAAAGTTGGGAGACAATTCACACTGGCAACGAGGGACTGAAAGTACGGGAAAGCTGCTACGATTTGAGGAATTCCAACATCAAAAGAGAATGCTAAAACCAAGTCTTTTTCTATTCTTTTTTTTTGGGTAAAGTTTTTTAATGAAATTAAGGGGGGTTTGGGATAGGCTTTTAAAAGTTTGGAAGGTATTGTTCCCCACAAAGCAAATAGAAATGAGCTAGATGTGGGGTACCCTCAAAGGCTTAACAAAGAACTTCAAAGTTTGGATGATATTATTCCCCACCAAGCAAATAGAAATGAGCTAGTTGTGGGGTACCTTCCAAGACTTTGATCAAATGAAAAAAGGGGTGACCTAAGGGGCAGTCTAGGGTTTAATTAAATACAAGAGTTGAAAAGAAAAACGATAAAAGAGAGATAAAGCATTATATACCTGATGAAAGAATGAATCAATAATCCGGATAAACAACGAATCAAACTGATAAGCAAATATATGTTAGAACGGTGCTGGCCAAGTTCTAAGAGGGCAGACGAAACTTCTGACCTCACAAGAAATCGATAACAAAACCCACAATGCATTGCTAGTTCAAATCCTTTCATTTTTGTTTCCTGCTTTTTTTTTGGTTATAAGCTAAGTATATAGTCAAAACCAAAAGAAAAACGGATGAACATTAACCCGCAGATCAATTTGATTATACCAACAGAAACATCAACGAGAGATGTTTTAAAACCGTAGAAGAATGATGAGAAACTCCAGCTGATTTTCTAAACCCATGAGAAGCAGTCTTGGAGCCCCGGGGTTTACAAGCCCACTCCATGTGCAAAGTCCAGCTCGGGTCTCGAAGGGTATGTACCTCGGATAATAAAAAAAAGCAAAGAGGAAGATACCACTCAGAACAACATAAACATGAAGATTCATACGCTAAGTGATTTATCGAACATATGTTCGACATCTCATCAAGCGTGACAAACGACAATGGATACAACATAATCAAACTAGGTTCCGTGGTGTAAAGCCTATGAAACAGAAGTAGAGTAAACTGAGTTACCCTTCACTTGATTTTCCAGTCGAAAACTTAGAATATTGTAAATCAACCGGTGAAACACAGAAAAAGGCCATACCTAGCTCAATCTTTGAAACTTCAACGGCAGCTCAAACAATACCCAGGATATGTCAATGCTCAAATAGTAACGAGAAGGGAAAATCGGTAACAATAATCACTCGCAAACAGATTTTGATACCCGAACCGGTAACACGCATCTTAGAAGACAGCAAAAATAGATCGATTCAACACAGTTCAACCCAACATATTCAGTCAGTAATACCGTTCCCCTAAAGTGGTCAAAGTCACCGTAAGAGAATTGGGGTCAGGAATTTCTACCAGCTCTCGAGGGTCAAAGAGAATGCCGATTAGATGGTGGTGACGGGAGGTGATGAAGGTCGAGGTTGTGGGCGGCATTCGTGGGTGCTGGGGTCGATTGCACTTACGGTTTTGTTTCCAGCTTGAAGATTCGAGAAGGTAATGAAAAGAGCTGGAGCAGATGCTCCTCTTCGTTAGTTGAGATGCAAAATCACCGTGGTGTTCTTGTTCTGGGTCAACAGGAAGAATGAGATGGAATCTGAGGAGGGCTGGAGATCGATGTTGTATGAAGAGATGCTGGATGGGATT
This sequence comes from Limonium bicolor, assembly GCA_023374045.1. NCBI lineage: Eukaryota > Viridiplantae > Streptophyta > Magnoliopsida > Caryophyllales > Plumbaginaceae > Limonium > Limonium bicolor. Next base: position 221,243,101 of record CM041781.1, read on the forward strand.
TCGAAGGTTTTTTTTTGTTTTTGAGATCAAGAGGGATAGAGGTTTTAGAGAGGATCGAGGAAGATCGGGAAGGGGCTGAGAAAAGGAATTGACAGAGAAAGAAGATCGGTTCACCCCGATGGAGGAGGCGGCTACTGTTCCCTTTATAATGATATATTAGGGTTTTTTCTTATTTGGACTAAACAACAAGATAAAGGGGCCTTACTAGAAAACTTTGGGCCTTACTAAAGACATGAATATGAACAAGAGTCCGGTCCAATACTAGCAGCCAAAGTCAATTCAGGTCTTATAAAAATAAAAGGCTCCTTTGCTCTTCCCAGGGTTCGAACCCTGGGCGATTGCCCACCCAAGGAGTACACCACCCAATCACACTAAGACAGAACTCGGTATACCAATGTCGAAAGTAAAACTAGAGTTCTACTGCAATTGTTTGGAAATTCATTTTCGGAAAAATCGTGTTTTTACGAAATGCTTAAAAAGATTATAAAACAATGGTTTTGTTTTGGCACGCACGCTAATACGTTTTTAAAAAAGAAAGGCGACGACCCCTCTTATTGTGTTTCTTATTCCGGAATTTGCTTTATGGGGTGAGAATTTTTGGTGTCTACAGGTAGGTCTTTGAGTAAGGATTCCAATCCTTTCCTAAGCACATCATTTTCAGCTTCATTTTTGATCCTCCTGGAAATTCTGGAGTGTAGAACCCTCCTGGTCCTGCTCCCAATTCTTGACATCTTCTGATGATTGCAATTTGTGTCTCCGGTGTTAGGTATCCTTTGAGTAATATCAAACCTGGTTGGATAACATTACATTGTTTGTTCCCTGGTTCTTGTACTTTGATAATGTTTTCTTCCAGGGAGGGCGGTGAGGGGATAGGAAAGCATATCTTATAGCTTTCTACGTGGTTTAAATTTTACTAGTGAGTCTTACTAATTCTTTCCTACTCAATAAGGCAATCAAGGCATGCAAGCACTCATTCACATCATCCATTGCTCATTAATAGGTTCACATGGTTTAGAAATACCTGGGTTAGTAGAAGGACCGGCCTCATCTGAGCGGTCCATGACATGCAGGGCGGGTCCCGATGCTGGGCCTTTGCCTTATACCCTGAGCCTGGTTTGTTGGTGGAGGGCGAGTATCGCTAGCTCCATTTAGGGCCGGTATTTGCCTTTGCTCCGGGCGGTAGTTCTTGCTCTCCGGGTTTCGAATACACTCGAAGGCCCGATGTCCAAGTATCTGACAGTGGCGACACTGAACTTTCTCCCCTTGGCAGTCCACGCCGGGGTGATCTTTTCCACACTGTCTGCAGTTGAAACGGCGGACATACTTCTGGCCCGTGTTTGAGCCAGATCCAGAACCTAATACAATCAAGGTCAATTACACATTCCAACGGTACTGAAGTAATCACAAAAGTTCCAAATTTAACTATTCGATTAGAGTGCCTACCCTTAGGTGGGTAGGTTTTCTGCGGAGTTGCTGCCCCGTAGGTTCCTGACTGAGGGTTCCCAGTAGTTTGGTTTCCCTTTCCCTGATAGGACCCCTGGCCTCTCTGATAGGGTTTGTTCCTTCTGTTGGAGTTCCCCTGCTTGGCATCATCGCCGCCAGGTCCATCTTTTCTCTTTTGGGAGCTCAAAGCATCCCTTCTCTTGCATGTAATCTCCACAACGGAGGCAGCATGGTAACATTCCTGAAATATCAAGGTATCAATTTCCAATTCTCTCATGATGAAGTAGGTAATAAAATTTCATCTGATCACATTACTCCTGTTTTACCTGCAAGCTGGTGGGAATGACTGGTCCCATCCCAAACTAAAGTCGAGGGCTCAGTCCCCCATAAAACCGGTCGACCAAAATCTGGTCCGAGTATCCTATCCCGGGTAGTAGTCGGAGTAGTGAAGTAAACTTAGCATAATACTCATCAACGGTCATCTTCCCCGTCTGCTCCAATGCATCAAACTCCCTAGTCTTCACCATTCTGGTGTGGGCCGGGTAGTATTTGCCCCTAAGTAGTGCAGTGTAGTGTCCCCAAGTAAAAGCTGGGTCATCCAGGTGGTCGGCTTTCACCATGTTCCACCAATCTCTCGTTGCATCCTTCAGATAAAAGGCAGCAAGCCTTACCTTTTCCCTAGCTGGGACTGCAAGCGTCTCGAACGCTGTCTCCATCTCCATGATGTATGTCTCTAAGTGTGTAGGGTCAATCTGCCCTTTGAAGGGAGTTGGCCTGAGATCAGCCAAACTCTTCACCCAATCTCTCTCTCTGGGTGGTGGTGGTGGAGGTAGCTGCTGCTGCTGTGCAACCCCCGCCTGTGCAAATGCCTGAGCAATTAAAGTAGCGATGTCTGCCAGCCTGATGGATGGCTCCTCATCGGCCTGTCCACGGCGTCCTCCTCTTCCTGACATCTGCAGGATGTTGAGGTATATTAGATACTGAGGTCACAATCTTGGTCTTGGATAGTAGTCTAAGTAGAAACTAACTTAAACTCCTTTCAATACTATCTCTCAACCCGTAACCTAAAGCTTTTAGAAATCCTAATCTCGGTGTCTCCTTGTATCCAGAGCGTAACTACGCTCTGATACCACTTTTGTAACACCCCAACCCGAAATCCAATAACCTGAACGGCGATCACTCCCAAATAAAATACAACTGCAGCGGAAATAAATACAACAACCGGGCGGTATTACAATGCCGTTGGCCACCCTTGTGACCAAAAGGCTAAATCCAAATACAATCTCCAAAAGTCACGGTCTGAATACGAATACAATCCGAGATACTAGGAATCAAACTCTAATGTAAAATACTTAAGTAAAAACAAGTAACTATAAGAAGACTCCCATAGCTTGAATCTACCCCACCTACACTCGGTGTGGTAATCTTCTCAACTTCAGGTACCTGAAAAATGGGGGTGCCCCAAAGGGGCTCAGCAAACAATGCTGGAATGGAAAACGTGCAGCCCATCGTCTACCGGGCCACACCAACTACTTTGTCGAACACATGCAGTTCATTTTTATAAAGCTGTAAACAAGCATAGTCTGATAATAACAAGTATCCATACAAGGACAATAATGTCACATAGAACAAGACTTCAGAAGGTCAAGTTAGCTGAGCTGAATCATTTGATAGCTGTCGGGTCCACACAGTGGGACTGACATATGTATAAAAGTATATCAATATAGTGGAGGTATAGTGACCCCGTTATAGAGAAAGGTTGGGCAGTTAGTCCCCAGGAGATAACGTAGTTAAACCCTGTACTGAGAGCTGATGGGAAATAGAACCGACGAGAGGAATGAAGTCTTCCTCTCCACTGAACTGATGGGCATTAGAAACCCGAGAGAATAGAGTCTTCCTCTCCACTGAAATGTTCCGTCGCGACGTATAACTGAATAGGAGACGACCTGAGACAGGTACAACTCCTGTAGCATGCATGGCCAGATCCAACTGGGCTCCTCGTTCTCGTAGTATAGAGTTGTTAAGTGTCATATAAAGACGTTAAACAAGAACACAATGTGTATTGTCAATTATCACGTTTAGGATAATGACGTTTGTTATAAAGTGCAGTTAGTGAGAGACTTGAGTACAAGTCCTCGGTATACTGAAGCGCAGGTATTTAATCAACTGGTATAGTAGTGTTTGTATGCGTGAGACATACACGTTGTAGTCAGCATCATTCACGCACATAAAATAATACAACAGTGCACAAGAGTAAACAACAACATTATTATCTTGGTCGTTATTTCAAACAACAGATAGCACACAAGCCGGTGTAATCCGGTAGAAAACAGGTTGCAAGAATCCCATACCGTTCACCGTAGACTGTACTTGTTTAATTCCCGGTCAACGTCTGGTCAAACATAGGGGTGGCAATTCGGGTTAATGGGTCGGGTTGAAGCTCACCCATACCCGACCCGATTAAAATTGTATTGACCCATACCCGACCCAATAATATTCGGGTACAAATTATCAACCCATACCCAACCCTATAAAATTATACCCATACCCGACCCGTTTAACCCAACATAATTAGGCTATGCAAAATTTAAAAGACATGGAATTAAATTTTTTATATGATTGCTCAAACGGAGTTACAAATGATTGAAATCATACATTCAATATGGTAGATATTCCAGAGTTTTCATTATCCTCCGTCTTTTTCTTTTTCCATATACATGTCGTGCTCAGTGACACTTAATAGAAGAAGGTGATGTGTACGCGCCTGGGCCAAATATAACTGTATTTTCTCCTTCAGAATATAGAATCAAAACATAGACAAAAATCTTTAGAGTACAGAAGAGATAGGACCACAGTGGGAGCTGTGGAGGAGACAGCAACACACTGTCTTTTGACAATCCAAATAACGAATACTCTTGTTTTTGCTTTATAAAGAAATACAACAAAGTAGTATTATCAAATAAACAACCTCTCATCAAAAAGATACTACATAATCTGTATTATACTAATAGTAGGTTAGCACTTACTTAGTAAATATTTATATTTTTATCTAATTAATTATTTATTATTTTAATAAAATAAAAAAGGGTCGGGTTGACTGCGGGTTACGACTTTAAACCCATACCCAACCCACAAATTTAATAGGTAACCCATACCCGACCCAATAATTAAATGGGTCAATAATCGTGACCCAAACCCGCTATTTTCGGGTTGGGTATGGGTCGGGTTATCGGGTTGGGTAAAGTTGCCACCCCTAGTCAACAAAGTCCTAGAATAGGATTAACTGAGAGGGTTAATTTATGTTACCCTTATATAATGAGCCTATTGAATCTTTTAACAAATCTCGTATTTGTTATTTCATGTGAGGTTTATTTCTTTTAATTACCTCATGATTTTATGTATAACTTATTTGTTATTCCTTTTGATTTATTTAAATCCTTTAATGTACATATATGTATTTATTTATTCATGTACTATATTTGTTATTTATTTTTTTTGTCTAGCAGCCATAACAACTTATAATTCCTTAACTATATTATATGTCATATATGGACATAAAGTTCTTATAGTTTTCATTATTCCTCCTTTAACCCAAAAGTAATAATCATTGGTTATCTTTAACTTCCTTATAACTATATAAGTCATAGATTAAACCTCATAACTCCTTTAATCAAAATTCTTTCTTTCTAATTCCTCCAAATATCCATGTAGGACCTATATTTATTTTAATCTAAATTCTTACCCTTATATTTCAGTTATTTACAAAACAACCACATTAATTCATAAACTTTATATTTAAATTCTAATCTTATTATAGCACAGAGTTTTAACTTCTTATTTAGCTAAATTACAAGGTCACACTAATATTTTGGTATATAGCTCTTAAATATTATAACTTTCAAAAATTACAACTTAGCCCCTTAAATTCTCGGCCTTAATAATTTATTTCTTATAATTACAATCTAACCACAAAATCTTATAACCTTTACATAATGACATGTAAACTATAGTTTTAATTTTAATTCTCCATAAATGTCGAATATATATATATATAAATTCTTAAATTACCAAACTAACCCCAAAGTAATTCGGCTTTGTCATTTATTTTTCCTTAATTACATTTTCATCCCAAAACTTTATAATAGTTCCTTATTAACTTATAAACTATAGTCTAAATATTTAATTCCTCCAAATTTCGAAAGTGGACTAAATAATTCTCTTAATTATGAATTCGCCCACAAATAAGTTCTAAACTTTCATAACAACTTTTATAAATTACATAATAGCCCAAAACTTTATAAAATGTATTTTAACACTTGTTTAAATTACCTAAAATTCATAAACTTAATTCCTAACCTTATATTATATTATAATTACACCAAATACACCCTTAACTCTCGGCTTTCATAATATATACACTAAATTTTGTAAAAATTACATTTTAGCCACATAACTTAATTATTAGCCATTTAAGCACTAATAAAATATTTTCAACTCACCAAACTTTATAGTATAAGTTTATATACATAAGTAGCTCATTAAAATCTATTTAGCACTTAGACAATTCGGCCATAATTTAATAGTGACCATATAGTATATAAAAGTGGATTTATATGTCATAATAAATGTACATAAATTCATATGAGTCATATAACTCATGTAAAAATTATTGTAAAGTCTTATATTGATTCTTGGCTCAAAATAAAGTATATTTGCCCTTGACATTTCGGTTTGAATATGTATGTAACATAAATAAATTTTGTGACACAAAAATGTGTCTTAAGGTAAATATTTTATATATATATGTTATAGATTCTATTTTTGGCATATAACACCATGTAGTTTCCGTTTTAATTAACCTAGGAGATGTACATAATTTTTGTATAATTTTTAGAAGCTTAACAAAGCTTATAACATAAAGATTTACTTAAAAAACTTACTTCTTAACAAAGGTGGTTAAGTGCTTGAACTCTTCTTTGAATCTCCAAGCTTTCTCCAAGGTAATATTGATACTCCACTTCGGTTATATGCAAGTGGTGAAGAAGTTTAGGAGTTAGATCTTCAATAAAGATCTTAAGTAGACTTGTAAGTAGTTTTACAAGAATTTACCTTAAGCTTTTTCTCCTTACATTTTCGGCTCACTAAAGGTGGATGAAGAACAAGTTTTCCTTCATGAAAATGAAGAAGAAAAGAGCCTTAGAAGAAGTAGAACTTGGTTACACATAAAAATGTGCTTTAAGGATTTTCAAGCATTAAAACTACCTTAAGATAACCTTGAAATGCTCCTTGGATTAATGTTGGTTTGGAAAACCTCCTTGGAGAACTAATTGATGCCAAATGCTTATTGATGTGCTAGGAAGAGTTTTGCTTCAAGGCTTGACAAGAGATGCTAGGAAATTACCTTAAAGATGAAGATAGAAGTTAAAACTCCATTAATGGACTTAAGAGCTTCAAAGGAAGAAGATGAAGTAGAAGAGAGAGGAGAGAGCCTTACCAAATCGGTGGTGAAGTGTGCAAGAGAGGAAATGAGACCTAGCTCACGTAAATGCAAGAATGCCTTTGGAAATTGATTTTTGTTTTGTCAATTTTTAATGTCATTTGACTATTCTTTTCCTTAGTTTATTACATGAGTTATTGGCTCAATAAATTTCCTATTTTCCAGCATGAAAACCGGCCATGTGGTGTGACAAGGCAAGAGAATGTGGAAGAGAATAATGTGAGCTAGAAGACAAGGAAATTTAGGTAAGTTTGTTCTTTTGATTTTTCTAAGTTAATGCCTTGTCTTCTTCTTCATTATAGTGCACGATTTCAAGGCTGAATGAGGGGTCTCAATTCGGTGATGAAGAGCCAAGGAAGTTACTTAAATGATAAGGAATTAAAAGAAAGGAATCTAGATCTACTTTTTGCCTTTTTACATTTTGTTTTCTTCCTAGCTCACATGGCCTTATTCTTCTGCATAATTTCGACAACTTGATGGTCAAATAAGACCTACATACTTTTACATTAAGTAATACAACACATGGGAAGGTGAGTCACCATGTTTTAAGCCTTTTATAAACTTTAAAGGCAAATTTTATACTAGTTTTTGCTCTCAAAATCGGCCCCTATAGTGAGCCTTGTTGACTAGTCTCTCCAACTGATTTAGAAGTTAATTTTAACCCTATTTAAGATTACCAATTCGTGGCATGTCAAAAACTACAAGGCAATTGCGTAAAACGCGTTTTCGTGACACCCGAAGGTGTGTTTTTGTGCTCTAAGGAAATTTTGGGAAACAAATTGTTTTTATGAGTTCCAAGTGTTTGTAAACACTTATTATAGTAAATAAACATATATTAAGATGTTACATTGGGTTATATGGGGTTATATCAACCCATGACATAATTTACAGGCCATCGGGACACACCCGGGCAAAAAGGAGCGCTAAGAAATCCTCCTGTTGTTTTTGCTGAATTTTGAGAAACCACTTCGTGGGTTCTCTTTATAATGGTTAATAATGATGTTAGGGACTCAAGGAATTAATTTTATAGGAGTTCGTGCCACCTCGGCACTCCTCCGGACTTTTCGTGCTTTAAGGGGCGTGCGTGAGCACTCCCGAGCGTTTTGCGTTTTTGACTGAATATAGCTTAGGAAATATATTTATATATTCATATAATAATTGTATGACCATTTGGTTTGAATATTAGAGGGTCATACAAGGTCATGTTTGACCTTATGCTTCTAAGGCGTTTTAGCGTTTATGGAGAAACGACTGTTTTTACGTAACGTTCTCATGCATGGGTTTACATGCGTACGTGAAATGATTTATATTTGAATTATTTTCCATTAAGTAATGGTTTAATAATATTAATTAGATTTGGGGTATTTCAAGCGGTAGGGGTGTTACAAGTATACTCGGTGAAAAAAAGTTAAATAGGTCGATGCGCAAAATTAGCTGTAATTATAATGTATATGTACAGACTACTAATCATGTATACAACACTATAGTACCACCACAGGTGTGGAATTATTTTAGTCATTAGTTGGCTCTTGAATCAGAATAATATAATATCACTCATTATTATCAATAAATGGACGGATTTCAATTGAGGTAGTAAGTGAGTTACCATCTTGAATCTGGTAAAATCTATCAGAAACAGACATAATTTGAGGTAGAGAGAGGTCAAGCTAGCCAACTACAACTACCAACACTTGACAGAACACTGCACAACAGAAAATTTTATATAATTTGTTACATGACTTAAACATTTGGAAATTCCATGTTTTTGTGCTAGCCGGTTGTGCCTGCTGATGCTACAGAAACTGTTATGTGCTAGTTTGGCAGTTTATAAGAGATTGATCCAAGCAAAAGATAGCCTATGGGTATCTTCTACCTACAAGGTGAGGAAATTATAATGCACAACTTTATACCGGGACCAATAACGAGCTCAGTTATCACCTTAAAATTCTCAACCTAGATTAACCAAACAAAACAATAAATTTTAGCTGAAAATTCAGCAAGTTGGCAATCAAAAACGAATTATAGAAAACAAACAAAAAGAAAAATCATATTAGAGAGGACAATGCACATCAATTAAAGTCTTCACAAGCTTCACCAAATAGATCGAAGCACAATCCATATACGCTGACAAGAACACGGAACTGAACAAAACAAGTGAAAGGAACAACTCACTAGAGCCGCGATTAAGCAGCGGAGCACACTGTCGACTATGAAACTCTGAAAAGACAACAAAACGGAGAGGCACAACTAAAATTCAATATTGGAATCTCAAAAGACTATCAAAGATAAGACATCAGTTAGAAATTCAATGTCAAAATTCAAACGGAGAGGCAAAACACTTCAAACCAATTACAAAGACCAAATTTCGGCACCTCCTCGATAATGAAGCCCTAAGCGCTCCATCAGTAATCATCCACCTGCTAATAACCCTCATTTTGATTCGATAGTAAGGGGTACAAGAAAAACCGCCACAATTCCACTTTAGACCTACTTGTGATGGCCACCGAAGCAGCGACTGTACGAGAACTGAAGTGTTGCCCAGGGTTAGAAATAAGGGCTTGAACCTGTAGCCATAATCTGGACAGAAAATGGAGCCCGGTGAGAAAATTTTAGGAAAAAGTCGCATAGAGAAGTGAAAATTTATGAAACAATTAATCAATCCATCGTGAATACACCCTGAATGTAGTTCTTCCTTGCTCTCGCCCTAGGCCCACTCCACTCACTCCCGTCAACGAGAAGGAAAATTCAGGGGAAGTAGTAGTTACAGATTTTTTTTCTCTTCGATTAATCATATTTGGTAAAAGATTCAAGTAGTAGTCAACTTTTTTACTTTTTTCTGAACATAAGCTTTTTTTTTGCAGTCTTTGGCTGCAATTAGTGGCATCGACAAAATATATTGATACTAATTATGACAAAAAATTTACTCTTTACTGAAGTAAAAAAAAATTTTGGTCTCTAAAAAGATACTTATAACGACAAAAATATATAGTTATCATAATTAATTATTCAATTACGACCACAACAAATATTTGGTCGTTCATTTGGTCGTAAATGACCAATTTTCTTGTGGTGATTGTTTGTGATCTTAGTTCATGAATTAACGTGTGACATTATTCATTGACTTTAGGAGTTAATTTCTCCTTTATAATAATCCTCTTTAGTCCAATAATTATTATGATGTCTAATGACCTTCTTGGACCTTGTATATTAATTTATACTGTGTGTTTGGAGTTTGCATGACTCCATAACTCATTAAGGTTCATTAGTCTTCCTAATACCATGATTAACCTTTAATTATGTTTATAAACCTTAGGGGTATTTCAGTCTACCCCCCTTAAAAGGACTTCATCCGAAAGTCATAAACTCACCATCCAAATGTCCCAAGGAATTGAGTTCCACTAGGTCACCACAATCCGTTGCATATATCTGTAAGGATATAGCACTACCATTTCCTTTCTATAGCCATAACTTATGACACCAATCATTCCATACCATACTACTTCACCACATTAGTGTAACATACACTTCAATCACCTAAAGAGAGTACTGAAAAGTACCTCGTCCTATATATACATATAAGATGCAACATGCACACAAGCAAACATCCACCAAGTGTAACATACACATATACATCCAACAACAAACCAAAGTAACCAACCAACCAAACCAACAAACCAAACCAAGTATGTCACAGCATACTACAAAACCAAACAACCTAGTGCATACATACATGCACGCCAAGAAGTGGCTCTACCCCCCTTAAAGAGGGTTACGCCATCGCAATTTGATCCCACGATCCTACGATTTTACGATCCGAATTCATAGTTACGATCTGAATTGCAGGTAGGATCGAAGCCATGTAGGATCGTTAAAGGATCACGATTCCATTGCACGATCCTACGATCCTACACACTAGATCCATAGTATGATCTTACGATCCCATTGATCCCAACTTTATTTATAGTTTATGTTTTTCATATCACTGTGGATTATATCTTAACAAAATATAAAGAAACAAAAAGTTCTTAAAATTCATAGAAAGTTTCATAATTCATAAAGTATCAAGACTTTGAACATTGCAACTGGATGTTATTAAAACAACTTTTATATGTAGATTTATTTGAGGTCATTGAGTGGATAAGGATTAAGATTGGAATATCACTTCATGTTACTCTCCATCATGAAATATTACAATATGTACATAGGTGTTAAAAAAGTGTATAACATTTAAAATGTTATTTAATATTGTAATGATTGAAAAATTCAAAGTTATAAAGCTCTAAAGTATAAAATGATTAAAAAAACTTAAAAGAACCAATACAAATTTATAAAATATTATTGATTACTGTTATCATTTTTTTTCTTCTTGGTTTATAATTGAGACAATAAGCTGTTAGAACTTATTTTGACTTTGTGTTCCATTGTTTACTTTCTCTCTTGAATGAGCATGGATGTGAAAACCCATGATTTTGTAAATAAATAACTTGTAGCTCATAATGTTTTCTTGGAGGGTGATGAAAGAAATAAAGACGCACATAAAAATTATAAAGTCTGAGGATTTGTTTACGTTTAACGTATCTGATTAAATTTTATCTTTTCTATGATAATTCATATGGTTTTATGATCTTATTTCAATTTTGTAAGTGTACTATCATAGTTGTGGTCTTAATTTTTATATTTTAATTCAATAATGCTATATGTTCTTACTCAAATTAAACTTATGTTTTAAATAGAAGTTGTTTATAACATATGTATATTTTTGAATAATATTAACTCACTTTTTGTAGGATCGAACGAACCCACGATCCAATCCCACGATCCGATCCTAGGAGTCATTTATGATCCTACGCTAGGATCGAGATCCTAAAAACATTGCGTCCATGTACTCCTAAAAGTATCCCACATATGTTACTCGAAGAGTGTTGGATACTTGGCTCTCATAGAGTCTTCTAACTCCCATGTAGCCTCCTCTATGTCATGGTTCGACCACAGAACCTTTACCATGCTAACAGTCTTGTTCCTGGTCTTTCTCGTCTTCAAATCGAGGATGCAGAGTGGTACTTTCTCATATCTGAGAGCTGGGTCCAATTTAAGCCTCTCGGGCTCTAAGATGTGTGAAGGGTGATGTACATACTCCTTCAACTGAGAGATATGAAATACATCATGTACTCTCCCAAGCTCAGTAGGTATATCTAACTTGTAAGCTAATGAGCCCACTCACTCCGTGATAGTGTAAGGCCCAACATACTTAGGGCTCAGCATGCCATTCTGCCCAAACCGGAAGACGCCCTTCATGGGTGACACTGTCGAATACTCTATCTCCAACAGAATACTTAATGTCTCTCAACCTAGTGTCCACATAGGATTTTTGTCTATCCTGGGCTGCCTTCATATTCCTACGAATCTATAGGACATCCGCCTTTACCTGCTCTAGGTACTCCGGCCCTAAGAGTGTGGTCTCACTGGCCTCGTCCCAACACAAAGGTGTCCTACAGGGTCTACCATAAAGTGCCTGGAATGGCGCACGACATCTGAATCGAAGTATGGAAGCTGTTGTTGTAGGCAAACTCTACCAGATATAACCGCTCAATCCAACTCCCCTGAAAATCCAAGGCACATGCCCGAAGCATGTCCTCCAAGGTTTGAATGGTCCACTCACTCTAACCATCGGTCTGAGGATGGAAGGTCGTACTCATCTCCATCTTGGTACCCAAGACCTCCTGAACTTGCCCCCATAATCTAGATAGGAATCGGGGCCTCTGTCAGACACAATCGTCTTAGGCACGCCATGGTGCCTAATGATCTCTTTCTGAAAGAGATCTGCCAGCTTAGGAACCTTCCAGGTATCCTTCATCAGTGAAAACTTAGCCATCTTAGTCAATCGGTCCACTATGACCCAAATTGTGTTCAGTCCTACCTTAGTCAGTGGGAGACCGACAACAAAATCCATAGAGATGCCCTTGAAATTCCAGCAAGGAATAGGCATGGGCTGCACTAATCCGCCGGGTCTCCGGTGCTCAAATTTGACCATCTGACAGGTCAAACATCTAGACACATAGTCCGCTACATCCTTCTTCATCCCGCTCAACCAGAAATGGACCTTCAGGTCCTTATACATCTTGGATGACCTAGGGTGGATGGATAAGGATAAGCAATGAGCCTCCTGGAGTATTTTCTCCTTCAGGTCAGGAGAAGACTCAGGAATACACAAACGGCCATTCAATCTGATCATGTCGTCGTCACTCAATCTAAAATCGTACTTTTGGCCCTCAAAAGTTCCCTCAACCAGCCTCTGTTTGATACTATGCATATAGTGATCACTCTCTTATGAAGCTCGTATCCCATCAATCAGATTGCTTCCCACTAGAAGAGCATATAAAGAGTGTCCTCTGCGGCTCAGGCCATCGGCAACCAACTTTGCCTTGCCCTCCTTATACTTCAGATTGATATCATAATCCTTCAGGAACTCGACCCATCTCCTCTGTCTCATATTCACCTTCTTCTATGTGAAGAGATGTTGTAGACTCTTGTGATTATAGCAAATGGTGATTGTCGCACCATATAGATAGTGGCGCCAGATCTTCAATGCAAAAACCATTGTGCCCAACTCTAGGTCATGTGTGGGGTAGTTCAAATCATGCTTCTTCAGTTGTCGGGAGGCATAGGCAACGACCTTCCCATACTGCATGAGTACACAGCCTAATCCAGTTCCCGAGGCATCACAATACACCTCAAGCCCATTGGTACACTCAGGGATAGTGAGTACGGGAGCCGCTGTCAGGAGATCCTTCAGTGTTTGAAAGGAATGCTCGCACTTGTCAGTCCATAAGAACTGAGCCTCCTTCTTCATCAGGTTGGTCATAGGCTTGGCCACCTCGAAGAAGTCCTGGATGAATCTCCTGTAATATCCGGCCAAACCTAGGAAACTGCGGATGTCTCACCGACTTCAGCCTTGGCCAACTCTTCACAACCTCAATCTTGGCAGGGTCTAATGTGTCCCATAAATGACACACTATCCAACCAAATCTCACACTTTGAGAGCTTGGCGTACAGCTAGTTCTCTCGCATAATCTCTAGAACCCATCTCAAATGCATCTCATGCTCTTCCTTAGTCTTAGAGTAGACTAGGATATCATCGATGAAGACCACTACTGAATTGCCGAGCTGCTCTCTAAAAAGGCGGTTCATCAAGTCCATGAACTTCGCCGGAGCATTCGACAAACCAAATGGCATCACCGTGAACTCGTAGTGCCAGTACCAAGTTCAGAATGTCATCTTCTCTATATCATCATTGACAATCCTACTCTGGTGATATCCAGATCCGAGGTCGATCTTCGAGAAGACTGTGGCTCCTCTCAGCTGGTGAAATAAGTCATTGATTCTCGGTAATGATACTTGTTCTTGACCGTGACCACATTCATCTCACAATAATCAATGCAGAGTCGCATGTTACCATCCTTCTTCTTCACGAATAGGACTGAAGCTCTCCATGGAGACACACTCGGTCTCAGAATCCCTTGTCAAGAAGATCCTCTAACAGAAGCTTCAGCTGAAATACCCCAAACTAATAAAACATGGATTAAACATCTAATCACATTGATTAAGGCCTAAACATGCCTTAAAAGTCAACTGAGAACAACAGTGGTCAACACAAAGCAAGATTGTTGCACCCTTTGACTGTTTAGGGTAAATAAATACCCAAATGAACTTCTTAGGACCTAAAAATTTGTCCTAAGCATATTAACACATAACTAACATGTTACAAGTGTTGTACAACACTCCAACACAAAGAACAAGCATTTTTATGCTTCAAGGTCAAGTAGGGCAAAAATGTGCTCTAAGAAAACCTTAAAGGTCTAATGACCTCTAAATGATATAAAATTGGATACCATGATCAAATATCATGTAAGGAACACAACAAAACTGTTCTCAAAGAAAACTGAGCTCAGAAACACCTTGCGACACAAAATGTGCACTAAAATACCTTAAAGCACGTTTTTGTGTATGAGCTCTAAGATAATGACCTTTTGTCACTGTAAAGACTAAATTATATTCTTTATAACATTAAAGTGACATGATAGACTATATTATAAATTCTAAATCAAAGTTTGAAAGTAAAATCAAAATGGGCAATTTAGTATGAATAGTACCCAAAAATAACATTTGGTTACTTAATATTAACTATGGTCAAAGGTCACCCATTGCCTTGACCACCCATTGCCGACTTCATATAGCTGGCATGCCCACTCATTAGTCAATCTCCAATCAATTATACAGCTAATCTAATGACTCACCTATTACTATTCCTAAAGTAAGATTAAATTAACTTAAAAGCAAAAACTAGCATTATTTGCTCATTGCCTTCATTCCTAGCCGACACCAGCCTTCTTCAACCTCTCTTTTGCTTCTCCAAACCGTGGCTAACACACCAAAGACAGAGGAGAACAACAATTGACATAGGTAAGCTTATTAAGCCATTTTATGTTCATTTTCTTCACAATTCTTTCCTCTTTCGATGGATCTAAGCATCAACCATTTCCATCAATGTTTCTAGGTTGTTTTGGAGGTTAAAAGAAGGGTGAATCTCGGCTGTAACAAGGGAAGAAGGTGGAGAAACCTAATCTTGTTCTTAAGGTATAAAAATGTGCTTTAAGCACTTATCCTTTGATTCTCATCAATTCCGGTTGTAAAGCTTTGTTTTCTAAGCTTATAATCTTCATCTTAACATACTTATTCAGTGGATCTATCAAGAGCTTCAAGGTATAGCCAGATCCAAGCCAAAAACACCATTTTAGGCATTTTAAACAAGGTAAAAATTAGCCATCTTCTAATATGAGTTATACCAGTTTAAAGCTTGGTTTTAGTAGCTCTTTTGATGTTCTTTAACTACTGTAAATGTAAGCCAAAGACATCCCTTGGTTACCTTGGTATTCTAAGGTAAATTTACCTTGAAAATTGACATTAAACTCTTCTTATGGTTAGATCTTGCTTGGAGACTAACTATGCCTTAATTGCTGTTTGAAAACATGTAAATGATGCTGTGGAAATTTTATCCTAAGCAGGCCGTGGCCAAACAAGGCCTTAACTAGGCAAAAACAAGGTATAAATCACTTAAACCTTCACTTGGTATATTAATATGTAATTATACATATGTGTATAATTTGTGCCGTGAGTGAATGGGTTAATTAAGGTCTTATTTTGACCTTAAGTGATTAAGGAATGGTTTAGTAAATTTATATAAGTAATTAATTAACATAATTGTCAAATTTAAGACATTATGTGGAAAATTGGTAAATATGGAAAAATATGTGTAAGGGCCGAGAGTTTAATGCATTTTTGGGCATTTATGTGTAATTTATTTTATAAGCCAATGTTTGTAATAAGGCCATGTACTTTAGGCCATTTTATTTATGCATTTATAAGGTTTTATTTAAGTTTAGGTGGTATATATGCATTACCGCATATTATAAGGGGTTAATGTGTAATTAAATTAAATTTGGGGGCTATATAATAATAAAGCCGAAAATTAGAGGTTTAAATGAGTTTATATAAAAATTATAAGATTATATAAAGTTTTGGGGTTAAATGGTAATTTCTGAAAAATAAGGGTACAAACCGTAATATATGGTTATTGATGGTCAAGGAAATATTAAGGTGGTCAACCTTGACCATATGGTAGGTTTTGACCAAATTAAATAAGTTAGATGACTTATTTAAGGTTTTATAATAAGTTATGTATTTAATTGTAACAATTTTATAACATATGTGGTGAATATGTTATTACCGAAAGTTAAGGGTGTAAAATGGTATTATAAACACCCATGGGCTATTAGGAGTTTTTAGGAATTTATTGGGTTGTTTTTGGAATTAAAATAAACTATATATGTATAATATATAGTTATTATGTCATTATGACACTTTGGAATAAAAGAAGGGGTGGTATACTAAATACCGAGATTATATGGGTTAGTAATAATAATTATAACCCTTTAGTGAAGTTTGGTGATTTTTAGAATTATATAAGAGTATTAATTAAGATATATGTATAATATATAGTTTTAATGAATTATTAAACTATATGTTATAAATTGGGCCAAATGGCAATTATAGAAACTTGGTGGGTCTGTTCGGAAATTTTACAAAATATGACCATAGGTTATACCATTTTATAAGTTAAAAATGTTATATTATATGATATATATAACATGGTATAAATAATGGGGTGAATTTGTAAATAAAGGAAACTATGGTATATGAAAAAGAATATGGTTTTTATATGGTGCCCATGCGGCAATATATATATAGTTTTGTATAAAAACTATAGGTTATAAATTAAAGGAAATAAAGATATCATATTATATGATATTAGTATATGGCATAACATTACATAATGTTATGTGGTCAAAATGGAATTTAAATAAATAAGGTGCTGTACCGAATTATTAAAGGTTGGAAAATGAATTTTAGACTAAGGTCTACAATGTTATAAATGTTATAACAATTATATGGTTTAGGTGGGAATTAATATAAGTAAGGATATTCACATTAAATAATGTGACAAGCTATAAATAAATAAGATTTATAAACTAAGGTAATTATTGAATAAACCTTAGGAGTTGTAATTATACAACATAAAATGTTACATAATGTTAGGATAATAATCTTAATATAAGTTGTATAATATAATACAACTAATGGGAATAATCATCTAATATAAGATGATAAAATGTAACATATGATGTACGAGTTTTATAACTCATGGAACTTACCTATATGGTAAATATATACATATGCAAGAATAATGTATATAAGGATGGATATATATTATGGTTGGAAACCATATAATATAATATAATGGTGGTGGTTATTACAAAAAAAATAGTTACAAACTATAAGTTATGAGTTTTTGAATGCAAATATTATTTGCTAAGATAATGGATAATATAATACAATGTATTATAATGGATGGTGGGAATATGATACAATATGAGAATAGAATAATATAATATAATAATGCATGCATACATGCAACTATAGGTTATATGCCTAAATTTAATGGTGGATAAGATTAAAGAAATATAACGAATTAAACTTAACAGTCGAAATGTTTTGACATGCGAGTTTTAAGTAACAAAGCCGACCAGTTTAGAGAAACCCGTAACAATAACTGTAGAATCCGGGGATGAACTGTCGGGGTTACTTGTTATTCAGAAATACCGGATGTAGTTAGTCATGGAGACTGACTTATAGTTTTTATTACCGTTTAGATCATACTTCAGACGGAGGCGCTTGACGAGCTAGTGGTCTACACTGCGCATCCTAGGTCTTGGTGAACGGTATGTAAAGGGGTTTGATCCGAGTTGTCCTAAGGAAACTCCTTGGGCTCGGATTTGGTTGATATAACTTGTGTGTTATGTGTGTGGATACATGTATGTGATTATGTGTTACTGCATTAATTATTTATGCACGAGCGTCCTACGGGACTAACACTACGTCGACTATAGATCGACTTATATAAACATACATATACGTTATTGTGATGACAAGACGGTTACTTGATATAATACCATAGTATTAATATTAAGTATATGGCAACCTAAGTAAAACACTTAGGTACGAGTCACGACATTGTCGGTCTCTAGAGCATGGATCTCGAACATGAATATAACCTAGATCACTTCTAGGTATGCGTGAGACCCATTGGGCAGCTAACTAATAAATTATATTCTCCATAAGACTAAGAGCAGATCTTAAACATTATGAGAGAGAGATGGTATGAGTTGAGGTGAGGAATCCCGGTAGTTTACGAACTACTTGGTTGCGCATTTGTGATCACTGAGGGGTTCCCTATTGGGTTCCGCTCCAAGTTTATACCCAACGAGCCCTATTTGGATCGTGGGTCAGGTGGCTACGGCCTTTTATATGGACGTCTTACGAGACAAAAGAGAATAGTCAGGGGCCTCCGGACCTCTGGCGAAATGAGCACCTTTGTGTGTACGGGAGGACTACTGTCCATGGTGAGGTTATTGGGTTGTCTTAACATGACGCCCAACTGGTATTAATTAAACATGGTTTGGACGGGTGGGGCCTTAAAGGCCAAATTAAATTAACTATGGAAACTGTACGCTACGGCGATTGTACATTGTACATTATACTGTTATTATTCGATACGTTCGATATACAATTGTGGTTTGTGATATTTTATGACTGTTGAATTGGATGGATGGTTGAATGTTATGAATGTTTGGATGGAGGATTATGTATATTATACATGTGTATTACAGTATTGATTATAACTGTAAATGGTAAAGCATGAAACCAATCTAATAATAAGATAGTTAAAATGACTAAGTGACCATTAGGGTCCAGGCCCGGCATACTCAGCGTCTATCGCTGATACTACACCATTATGCAGGTTGTTGATTATTGTTAAAGCCGAAGTGCGGGAACAGGGTAATTAAAGTTTATTTTGATTACCGCACAGGGTGTTTGTTTGTATAACAATGAAGATGGTGAATTGTATTATGGTACAGTTATGTATATTCAGGTTTGGGTAGACGCTCACTTGTCGACGTTATGGTTTGTGGACTTAGTATGATGTATAGGAGTTTTCTCGTTATCACGGCGGTTAGTAGTTTGTTTATGTTGGAAGTTGGATATAGTTTGGCTTCGTTACTTGCATGGGCGAGTAATGGCCGGTGACACCCGAGTGAGTATTGTTATTGTTATTAATTCTTCCGCTGTAAGACGTTTTATTTATTGCTACGAGAGAGATTATTACGTGTTTATGGAGAGGGGTGTTACATCAGCTCTTTCAACTCTACTAGAGCCATGTGGTAGGGCGCCTTAGCAATAGGCCCCGTACCCGGTACTAAATCAATGAAGAACTCAACCTCGTGACAGGCGGCATACCTAGTAGCTTATCGGGGAAGAGACCAGGGAAGTCAGACACAACTGGAATGTCTGACTCCTTCTCTGTAATACCCCCATCCCATATCGGGATATGAGTAATAATGTGAATGGTTTATAAGGATACATATGGGTTGACTACAACAAGAAGGCCTTCCGCTTTTAAGCCCAAATAAGGATTATGGGCCTAAAGTGGCTAGTTTTCAAGCCTGAATGGTTTGAGAGCTAGGTTATTGGATAGTAGCCCATATGAGGTGTTACAAATGGTATTAGAGCTGACTCGGGACTGTGTCGAGATGGGATACCCGACATCTACCGAGGAGGTTCATGAGACTTGGATGTTAGGCTTGCAACGAGGACGTCATGTTCTTTGAGTGGGGGAGTATGTAATACCCCCATCCCACATCAGGATATGAGTAGTAATGTGAATGGTTTATAAGGATACATATGAGTTGACTACAACAACAAGGCCTTTCACTTTTAAGCCCAAGTGAGGATTATGGGCCTAAAGTGGCTAGATTTCAAGCATGAATGGTTTGAGAGCTAGGTTGTTGGACAGTTGCCCATAGGAGGTGTTACAATCTCCTTGTTATGCCTCATGTCCCAGACATTGCATAGGAAAGCTTGCTTGCCTTTCCTCACCTCTTTCATCAATAACAAGGCCGATACAATTCTGATGGTAGGTTCTGTCCGAATGTTGCGGTAGGACACTATATTGCCACTAGGGCTCTTGAGCAATAACCGGTGCTCTACATGATGTAACCGACCCTTATACCTCAGTGACCAGTTTATACCGACTATGAGATCAAAGCCCAGATCCTTGAACTCTACTAAGTCGATGTGGAAGTCCTCAATCATAGTATTGATCTAGAGCTCCGGATACAATCTCGTGCAGCTAACTCTCTCCTTGGAAGGAAGTGTGACTGAGAAGTCTAAGAGAGGCCTGGGGGCTGCCTTCAGCTTCTTTGCAAAGGAAACGGACATGAAGGAGCGTGAAGCCCCAGAGTTGAATAGAACAGATGCATCAATGCCATTAACAGGGAAAATACCTGTGATTATTGCTTATATATTAGCATCACATTTTTTATAATATCCTAACTTAATCACTTCGGTTTGTTAATTGTCATACCTGTGATGACATTACCGAACTCCTTGGCTTGCGCCATATCTAGGATGCTCAAGGTACCTTCCTTTTCGGTTTTATGGCCTGGAGTTTAGAATTCTTAAGATTATTGAACCGAAATGTATGCTCAAGGTATTTAAAACTCTATTTCATTCATCCAACTGGTATTACAACATATTTTACATACATAATCCTTGCATTACATCAATACTCTATGAAAGTTAAATTCAAATGCCCGGGTCGGATGTGTGTATCATTAACTAATACTGGTGAAGCAATATTGAGCTTAATTCTCTTAATTCCATGGTATACTAACCTTAACTCCCCACAAAATACCAATACATCCCCGGCCATCAGAATGAGCTTACTAGCTAAGTCCATTCTCTTCTGGCTACCATAAAGAAACTTGACATCATCCCTAATGGAGAATGACACCACTAGGATCCCCTTGATGATTAACTCAGATGTCTCATCCGGTTCTTAGTGCAATCCAAGTCATCCTCCTTTTTCATAGAAGTTGATAATGCACACATCAGCAGCTAAGTCTGCTAATGGATCTGACTCAAACTGCTAGGCGGTTTCTAGCGTTTCGATTACTAGGGTTTGGAATCTCTCAAGTATCCTAGGTACCGGTGCTTTGTCTACCATCCTCACCTCTTATTAAACCCTAGTTTGTGGGTCTCAATCTTTCCCTAAACACATCATATGAAGTTTCATTTCGACCCACTACTAAATTTCAGGGTATAAAATCCCCCTAGTCCTTTACCCAAGGTTCTACACTCATCAACAATGGCAATATGGTCATATAGGGTTAGGAACTCTCAAAGTAGGATCACGCCCGGTTTGACCACTTGGCACCACTCGCCTGGATACACCCATCTATGTTCCACGTGCCTAGGTGCTCTTCGTCTTGTAAGGATGGGGTAGCAGATATCAAAGTCTCCTAAGATATAAAAGGTTCCCTAAGTAAGTTTATTTGACAAGGCGGTAGAAAACACAATAATCATGCTGAAGGAAAGCATAACCCTCAATCATGCTTTCATGTATTCAGTTTAAGGTTATAAGCTAACCTGCACCACGCTGAGCACTAGCCTCAGCGCCCGATGCTCCTCCTACAGAGTTGAGGGTGCCCTTATCCTTCTATCCCATCTGCCCCCTCGGGCCTGTAGAGGTCTGCCCCTTCTGGGCTCCACGTGACCCTCCTGCTCCACCAGTTGTGGTGCCCTTAGTGCCTCGGGATCGGTGAAATGATCTGCTCTCCGGGTTGGAGGAACACTCAAAGGCTCAGTGGCCTTTCCTCCGACAGTAGTTGCACTCTATCTGCCACCTTCTGGAGTCCAACCCATGGTGGTCCTTGTCACAACGCTTGCGGAAGAAGTGGCGTTGTGACTGGGTGGCGCCTGTTTACCACGTATCTTGAATTAATAAAAGAAAGGGAAGGAGGTAATTAATTGATGACTTAAGTTAATCATAGGAATCTTACCCTTGGAGGGTACAGATCTCAAAGGATGGGCCTCAATGACGGAGGAAGTCAACCGCGGGACCTGCTCCTTCCCCTTTTGATTGGGCCAGTTCTTCTGCTCTTTCTTTCAAGTGAAGAACTTCTTATTATGGGTTTAATATCAAAACCATTCCCAATTATGCAAGCAAGATAATGTAACTTCAATTAAAGTGTAATACTTACTTCCCACGCTTGTTGGCTTCGTCCCTAGACGTGCGCTCGTCCTCCTTCTCAGGAGCCTTTTGCTTCTACCCCTGAGTATCCTCACGTGAGCTCACCATCAACTCTTCCTCAAGTCAGCGTCGTAACACTCCTGTAATTCATAGGTAAGCTCCTCGGTACTTATATTATTACAGTGACAATGCAATAAACCTTTACTTTCTTTACCTGGACTGTGGGATGCAAGGTAGCGCTCATCACGACCTTAATCCGGTATAGCAGGCCTCCCCTACACTTATTGACTTTGACGATCTCAGAATATACCACACCGGGGATGAAGTCCAGCAGACTGATAAACCTAGCGTAGTACTGGTCTACGGTCAGACTTCCCTACCTGAATGTCTCAAACTCCTCCCGCTTCCTCTGCTTCAAATGAGTAGGGTAATACTTTTTTCCTTAGTAACTCCACAAACCTAGTCCAAGCAAATCCCTGTGTAGCAAGGTAGTGGTCCTTGATCGACCTCCACCAAGTGCTGGCGCCATCCTTCAGATGGAAGGCCACTATCCTGATCTTTTGATCGGGAGAAACATGAAAGGCATCGAAATCCTTCTCTTGCTCGACTATGAAGTGCTCTAGCGTCGTGGGATCAGCCTCACCTGTGTATATCGGCACACGCATCTCAGAGACACTCTTCAGCCAATCTGTTGGCCTGGGCTTGAGCTGTGGTGGGAGTGGTGCCACCGGTGGTGCTGGAGGTGGTCCAAAGTGCACGCCTCTTAGCAGTGCAATATGCACAAAGATGACTGCTACCGTCTTTTCAACTCCTGAAACATCAAGGATGTCGACTCCAGCCCGTCTACCCCGCCCTCGACTGATTCCTTGGCCTCTACTGCCCCTACCCGCATCTGTAATAAGATAGTTCAGGTCAATACTCGGTAACATACCGCATTAAATTCATTAAAACTCAAGTGCGGTCAAAGCTAAACTTTCATGCGTTTAGTGTTTCCAAGACCTTTATAGGCCACGAATCCTCACAACGGTTTTCCCATTTCCCAAATTCTATGCTCACGGTATTTTCCCACTATCTCTTGTCATTAGAGTGGTACTTTGCTCTTATACCACTTTTTGTAACACCCTTACTTAAACTTCTCATAATTACCGTCTTATTATCCTGCATAATCAAACTAATCGCACCGGAAAGTAAACCGTCTCATATACTAACAGGTGTTACCATCATTACTCGCCCATGCGAGTAATGAAGCATCCAAACTTAAAACTGAATACAAATACTTCACTATAACTGTAGTGATGAACAAGAGATAGATAGCAGTTTACTTTACAATACTTAATACAATCCATTTCCCGTGAGCAAAAACCAAAAAGCGTACGTATACCCTAAAGTTGTATACTACTACCCAAAAATCCCGTACGCTGGCGTTGTCAGCAGCTACACACCTGTAACGTTGTTTGTATGTATGGAATCAGCCCTTGCTGAGTATGCTACTGCGCACCTGTCATGCTCCCTTAGACCCTTAGTTTAATTGGTCAAGTTGACATGCGGTTCAATTTACATGCGATGCCGTTTATATAATAAAAACTATAAAGCAATAATAAATACATAACAATGAACCATTAAATCATGCATAGCCACACGACTCCACTTAACACGTCCTTAATCAATCACATCCATAAACATAACAATATAAAAATACGAGTATCGTAATTTAAACTTGTTCTTGATATTCGGCCTTCAAGGCCCTTTTATATTGTTCACCAGTGATACGAAGATAACATTGTTTCGTATTAAAGTTCATCTGGTATTGGTTCCACTACTAGTTCAACTCATCACTCTCAGTAATCATCATGTTCGAAGACGACATGTTATGAACTGTTACCCCTATTATGTGGCGGGTCACCAAGGGTGTTGCCCCGTACCAATAGTAGTACCTCTGACCAACCGAACCAACCTGAATCGTTGGAATTTTAAATAAGTGAAGAGGATCCGTATTCGGCCAGCCTCTCAGTTTGTGATAACAGCGCACCAAGAACGTCTTGGATTTCCCATACTACCATATCTACCTCTCACTAAATGATTAAGACACTTAATCGATCTATCTAAGAGTCGTTCTAGGTTTCAGTGATTAACAATTTTGAATGTGTTGCCAATAAGTATTTATGAAATACCTAGAACATCTAGGATAATCATCATTCGAATAAATGTTCATAAGAGCGGTATTTACCATCGCTCGATCTAAGGAATGTTCTTAGATTAGCTGGGATAATGTAGTTAATCAATA
This sequence comes from Limonium bicolor, assembly GCA_023374045.1. Classification (NCBI taxonomy): domain Eukaryota; kingdom Viridiplantae; phylum Streptophyta; class Magnoliopsida; order Caryophyllales; family Plumbaginaceae; genus Limonium; species Limonium bicolor. The sequence continues at coordinate 221,268,031 of CM041781.1, forward strand.
TCTCTATTCAATGACGTTTTCCTTGTCACTTCCAATATCTTAATTCAGATACAATGGTATTGCCTTTAGTTCGGTTATTATTTCGAACAATTAATATTGCATAACATAAGCAATTAATTCAAGGTACCAATACATAATCATTCACATATGATAATTAACATCAATCACAAATATCATCTTAGCAACCAAGCACACAGATATCTGAAACCCGAGGAAATCCTCAGGAACAATCGGATCACACAATAACATACCGCTCACCTACAATAGGTAGCAGATGTCCCGTCCTGGCCCGTTCTCTACTCACTTAGATTTGGAATACGTAACACTAAGTATTAATCCACTATGATCTCAACCAATTCAGTAATCCCGAATAATAACTAATCACCCTTGGTAATTAACCCCTTGATTAACACTCATTGTAGTCTCGGGTTTTCCACTCAAGGTCGGGATTAGCTAATCATCCTTTGTTTATGTTAGTCACTAACATGTTGTAATGTTTACAACTCTAAGATTTAGTTCCCTTTGCCTATCTCTTTCATTATAGGCCTTGTTTATATATATATATATATATATATAATATATATATATCTAGATTCATACTATGAATATTATATTACTGACCTAGTAAATAGCCTTAGCATTTAAACCCTCATTTAATCATGAGTATCAACTTGACCTTCTCGGTCAATTTGGTTGACTATTCAAGTCAACTTACTCATATAACCCATAATTTAATTGTTTGAATTATATAATTCCTCCATTATATTCCAAGGATTATATTACTCTAAGTAATAGTAAAATTCCTTGATTAACTCCAACTTAATACACCAACATTAAGACTTAGCTTAATGTTATACAATTTGATTTCCAATCATATACTTACTCCTTTCAACTCAAATTTTATCATATAACCTAAGGTACCCAAACCTTCTCATTATTTCATGTGAATCATTAAATCCTTAACTCATACCAACTACTCCAAAGTGACATTAAGACCCTAGTCTTAATGTAACCTTATGTAATTCTCAACCATATCCTAAAATCCATTTATAACTCTTCAGTATTCACGCCTTTGCCCATAAATATTCAATATCACACTATGTCCATCGAACCTTTCCTAATATCACAATTTAACCCTAAATCACATATCTTTTAACATCTCTACACTTATTTAATTTTAACCCAAAGTTTCACACCATCTTTTTGAAATTGCCCAATAGCGCTATGCTCAATTCAGGATTTACCATAACTGTTCCAGAATTACAAATCCACCCCATAACTTATAAATCTTACAATTTAATCCTTGATTCACATTATACCATAATCTCCCAACTTGATCCATTTTCAATCCAGATTTCCACTACTCTAAACAGACCCTATGTCTATACAAATTCATCTCTTCACCCTAAACTTTCCATATTTACGAATTTGGCCCAAAACATTGTACAACTTTACAATTTCATTCGTAAACTTCACCTTTCATAATCCTCCAATTTAAATCCAAATCTCAACCCAATTTCTACAAAATTCCAGAACATACCCATGTTGTTCCATATTAAATTTCCGCCATTAAACTTTCAAAAATTACACTTTGGCCACATAAGTTTTCCAAAACTTAACAATTTACTTCTAAACTTCTCTTAATTCCTACTTTCATTATTTTAATCCTAAACTTTGGTTAACATCTTGATTCCTCCTAAATTGGCCACATTTTACTCAATAATCCTCCAAGTTTCCCAGATTTACGTTTTATACCCCAAATTTTACCAATTTTACAATTAACTCCCAAACTTCATTAACTCACAATTTCTCATCATTTCCTCCTCAAACTTGGTCAACACTTTGACCCCCAGTACATTTGACCTCAATATTCTGCCTTGACCTAAATTTTGTAAAAATTATGAAATAACCCCAAATCTTTCTTAGAGTTTTCATTTAACTCCTTAAATCACTTAAACTTGCATCTTTGCATCCTTAAATCATCCAAGGCCTAACTCTCGGCCTAATACTTTTGTTTACTCCCAATATCCTTTTATTCATCTGATGCAACACATCCAGCAACCTCACAATTCCTTAAACACTAATCATATTCCTAAACACCTTTAAGTCCATTTTTGGCACTAAACCAAATCCAAGAAATATCTGAACCTTAGGTAACATTACACCAACCTCCTTAGGTGGGTTTTCGCATCCAAACAACTTATTCCACTACCACATATTTGATTAAATAGGGCAATACTTAGATTATCAAAGAGGGCAATATGACATATGTCCTAATGGTTAATATAAAATAAGGCATCCCAATTAAGTTGTGTTAGACCCTATTAAAGGACAATTATATATTTTGTTGTATTTGTTCAAAGCAAACACAACATTAATTTTATTTGTAATGTTTATTAGAATCAATTATAACAAAACATAACAATGCCCTCTTATCCTTACTCAAATACAACACTTAAATTTTTCATAAATCGCTACCCAATATCCGCACAGTTCTATCGCGTCGTTCAGAGTCTTCTCAGACGTTCACTCCCCTCTTTCAACAGAAACGGCGAGAGCAATGCAAACCCTACCCGTCCTTCGATATTGAGCGCATCTGAAGTGAGACTAAGGCAGTAGCCCCCGTGTGTTCCTCGTATCGACACCGAGATAGCTTTAATCGTTAGTTGTTGCTGATGGAGCTCCATAACTTCGACGGTACGCCATTATTTCTGATCCTAAGTTTCCGGTACACCATTATTTCTGTGGATAGTTATGATTTTGCGTTGTTTAGCTTCATCAAGGTAATGATCAGGCAGAAAAGCCTCCTTTCTTCTATTTTGTTGTGATTTGTGAAACCCTTCGTGTAGCCTCATGCATGATGGCGAACTGTTTTAAACTGAGCTTATGTTTTGCTTGCTATCAATCTTCCATAGGGCAGGGAGGAGTGTACGGTGTAGTTTGTAGTGATTTGGTATGTTATCCCCTGTTGGATCTCGAGAGTTTTTGGTTTTTTTATGTGAACAAGTATAGATATCTCTGATTCTGCATGTAAGTTTTGAGTTAAGGAAATAGGATTTAGTCGATGGGATACAAAAATTTCGTACTCTATAATAATACCTTTAGGGACTGCAGTAAAATCAGACATTTTGAACTACTTCTTTAATAGTGTGGTTAATGCATGGGGATTTGCTCTGGAAGGACAAAATCATCCTGGTAAATTGCTATTCACAGAGGTGAATTTGTACAGAGTGCAGTGAGTAACTAGCATTTCCATTTTCAAGGAAGTTGAATTCATATATTCCCCACGTTGACAGGGCTTACAAATCTCTGATCTGAGTCATCAATTCCTGTACTTTGTATTTAGAATTCAAGAATTGGTCTGGTTATTTATTTATTAATTTTATTGAATGAGAAGTTCTTTCACCTTGTTATACTTATAAAAATTGTTATATTGCTGATCAAAGTGTTGTATTGTTGATAAAATGTTAATCTAACTTAAAAAAAATCATATTCGTGAGCAATAGTTTTGTCTATGAGATTTATTAGACGATGTGAAAAGCATTATTATAATGTTCATCTTCATTGTAGCTGGGAAAATGTTTTGTGGTATAGTTTTATAATAGGAGCAAACATCCACAAAAGTCTAGTCTCTTCTTTTTTTTTCTTGTTGGCACCTGTACATTTGATTTCATCAAGTGCTGTTTCTCTACGATGCCTTATTTACTATAGATATGCATCTATGTCTCCTTTTGTTAAAACCAATGATCTCTCCGAACAGTCACTCCAGTTTATTCTTGCTCCAGTGAGCCATTCTTGATGTGCTTGACCAAAATAGAAAGAACAATCGTCAGGGTAGAGAAGGAACAATCTGAAGTTATCTACTAATATAACTTCACAATGCTGTATATATTATCTCAAGATAATAAGCCTGGCTAGTATAGACTGTAGAGCTCTGGTAGTAATATGTGATGCTTGACCGTGGTATGAAAGATAACTGTTGTGTCAGTGCTTTACCTGAGTCCAGAGATACAAATCCTGTTTGTGGGGGAGATGCAAATTTTATCAGGTTAATAGCATTAAAATGACACAAAATGAAAACGCCGCTCCTCCTTTAGCATATCTTCTCCATACTAAAATGAACCTAGAGTTCTTTATGTTAGGAATGCTATACTTTTATGAATTTTGATTTCTGAATGGTATGCTTTTCTGTCTGCTACACCTGAATGGTATGCTTTGTGTTCATTCTATTCTGCTTGACCAGTTATACTTAACCTTTAGTTTGAAGATGTTTTCATTAGGCATTAAGATAACTATCAACCTCTTGCACTTATATTTATAGCTTATGTAATCTAATTTTTTCATATCTTAGTGTATTGAAGCATGAGCTCAGAAGAAACACATCATATACTTGAACCATTGGGAATTCCGTTGACTCCTCTCTACCTTCCAATGGCCGGAAGAAAAAGAGAGAAGGTAAGTAGTTGAAGGTTCTAGTTGATGTTTGTTTCATCTTTTAATTAGTAAAAAATGGTGTCTTATCTTGTCTTCGGGAAGTGAACGAGACAAACACAAGTGGTGTTTTTTCTTTTTCTACAAATACTAGACTTTTGTCCACACAATAGATCTAAGAGTTTAAAACTGCCCACCAATTTTCTTATAGATCATTTTTGTTAATTACCCTACTATACTTTATAAAGAAGTATTGGTTGCTAAAAAAAGGCCATGATGTATCAAATTCAATATGTTTGGATTTAGGAATGAAAAGAGAGGAAACTTAATTTATCTTCTTTTTTCTTGTTTGCTATTATGATCATGTTTTTGTCTTTCTTTGGAGGTCCTTATCGGGGTCCAAGTAGAGCATTGAAGTATAGAAGCTTCGACGGTCACAAGCTGCTAGGATCCCAGTTGATATTCCAAAAGAATTGGGAGCAGCTGTTGGTGAAAGAGCACTGCAATTTATTGCTGAATGTGCGGATTGGGTCAAAGACATATGCCCACTCAAGAAGAAATGGAAAGACATGCCTGCTGATGTACTTGACAGATTATACGGAAAGATCAAGGTAAAAATTTCTTCTTGCATATGAAGTCTTATTATATCTATATTGGACAATTGATTGTAAATAATCTATTCTCTCCCATATGATTTTAGGGGAAATATGTAATACCCGATGAAGAGCATGTGTTGAGAGCCTTGAAGATCCAGTGCTCCAATCTATATAGACATTGGAGGGAAAGACTTAAGAAAAAATATTTCACAAACAAACTTGTTTGAGAGATGTAGAACACAACTGTCCAGCTGGGATTGATGTAGAGCAGTGGAAATGGTTGGTTTACAACTACTGGAGTTCTCCCGCACAAAGAGTAAACACCTTTTCATATTTTATACATTGTGTAAACTAAATTACCTTAATAAATTAATACAAATATAATATGTTGCTTCTTCGAGTATAGGAAAGAAGTGAAAAGAATCGTGTTGCTGCTCTCTCAAAAGTGATTTGCTCTCGTAGTGGCGCAAAATCCATTGCACGAGTCATACATGAGTTGGTAGGGTTCCAAATCTAGAAGGCCTACTATATTTTCCTATTGAAACAATTTATTGAATCATTAATTTTGTCTTTTCATTGCAGGATGGAGAAAGTGAAAGGTCTGAGACTACCCATGCAAACTCATCGAATTCTGATGCACAAACAGAAATGGATTATAGTGAGCCCAAGTACATTGAGTTGTGGAAGAAGACAAAGAGGTAACTATCCCTCTCTAGAACTTGACTTTAGGTGCCACAAATGTGAGTTAGCTGGTACTTCTTTGTTTTTTGAGTCATGCTGAGAAGTTTGTAGATCGATTACATGATATTCACATATGAGAGTATAACTAATCATAGCTGGAAATTTGTTTCCAAAGCGTGGGTCATCTCTCCCTCTGCTTGTTTCTACGTTTCATATAAATGCTTGTACTAGAATCTTGGATTTATGTTCTGCATGTTCACTTTGTTTTATTACTCATTGTCAAACCTTGCAAAATTGTGATATACTGAAAATTAATTTCTCGACAGCCATGTTGTTTCAGCATGAGTTTAGAGTTGTTGGTAGTCTCTGACATATTTCGTTTCTAATATTATTGTTTCGGTGATAACCTTCTTGCACTTCATCTTAGCAATGCTAATGGCATAATGGATGAAGAGGCAGTACACATTTTGCGAAAATTCCGGGAACTACATTTGAAAGAGATCGAGGAGAAAGGGTCTGATAATCTAACGATTGAGGAAGCATATCAGAATGTTTTAGGTCATGCTTCTGGCTACGCTTGTGGATTAGGAAGAGCCCACCCAATGCCATCCAAGAAAGGTTCCATGTGGAGATCTGAGCTACAAATTGAACTTGAGCAGCTCAGGGCACGAGAGAAGGAATTACGGGCTGAAATTGTGAGGAAAGAACAAGAAGCGTTGGAGAGGGAAGCGCAAAGAGAGGAGGCTGCAAGAGAAAGAGAAGCTAGACTGCGGAATGAGTTCATGGCTGAATTAGCCAAATTCAGTGGCATGATCACCAAGCTTACAGGTTGGTGAATGTTAAATTATAATGTTGAGCTTATAATTTACTTGCATTTTTACTGATTTGCTGAATTTTGCTTACTCTCTGATGTTGAGAGACATGGAAGAAGAGACGAAAGACATGTAGGAACATTGTGAACTGAAACAGAAAAATTATGATAGATATGTAGAATTGAGGTACAAGTGATGAACTAGAAAAGATGCTAGGACATTTTCAAACTTGTTCAAACTCAAGCCATGTGTGTGAATGAAAGTTTAGAAAGACTAGGTGAGAGAAGGTTTTGGATTTCACCAGTAAACAGCTAGTGTAGTGGTCTGACTTCATAAGTTAAGTTCTTCTACGTCCATAGCGCTTGACTTATAGCTCTTCTAAGTTGTAGGTCTTTGCAGTGTGTATGCATATGACTTTACATACCCCTCTGTTCTTACTCTTTGATTCCTCAAACTTGCTCTCCCATTTATTCACTACCCTGATTACTCTCTGATTTTGCTTACTCTTTGATTTTGCTTGCTCTCTGATGTTGATGTTGTTTACTCTCTGATTTTGCTTATATTTTTGTGTTATAGGTGTTGGAGCTGGGTAAAAAGAAGAATTTACTGGTTACTAATGAAGGATTTGAGGGTTTGGACATATATGTTAGATATAAATGATTTTAGTGATATTGTATCCTGATGTGAATAGAAATAGAACATATAAAACTGTGAACAAGGTTGTTGTGTATTGATGTACCGTGAACAAGGTTGAATCTTTGGAAGTTTCTTCAACATATATTGATTTCAGTTGACACAGATTGCCTAATCTTTTCCATCATCAAATTGTTTCTTCTTATCTTATTGTAAGACCGCACCCTACTTTTGCTAGCGAGATGAGCCACAAATGCACTCCTTAATTTCCTACAGTATACTCTGTATGGAGCAGTTGAGTGCAATTCCAATTTTTTTTAAAGGTCAAAGAGGGCATTTTGGTGATTTTGACCTTTGTAAATGACGTCAACGGAGGACAATTACAAAGTATTGCCATATTTGACTAGTGTTAAATATGGCAATGTAACAGATATGCCTCATCATTGAGTAGTATCAAGAACGACAATATTATTTTGTCTTATTTGATGCTGAGTAAGGACTACAATGTATTTTCTGTCCTATTTGATACTTACATAAACAACATATTTAAATGCCCTCTTTGATATGATCAAAAAGGACAATTAAAAAAAATGTTTCATTAGTCTACCACAACATTACTAATAGGGCAATCTAAAGGCAACCTTTTTTTTGCCACTTCATGCAACTAGGGCAAAATATTGATAAAAAAGGACAACTTTTAATGCCTTTTTTGAACAAGTATGTTGTAGTGTTCACACCAGATTTTCACACTACATTAATCATCAATATAGTCCTTAACATTTAGAGCATTAAATACCTTAAATGCTTATAAAATTAGCCTAAACACTTGGCCTTCATTCCAACCACAAACATAGCTTAAATACTCACAAAAGACCTCCAAAAACCAGCCACACAAATCCTTAGGCCATAAGTTTTTGGTATTTACATAAAACTCACATAAACTTCACAAACTTGACATTTCAAGTCATAAATCACTAGTTTTCATTACCAGACTCATTCATAAATTTCATATACATTCCTAGGTCAAAAATGACCATTTTCCTCACATTGTTCTCGCCCCCAATTTTTCTCAAAAAGAACAACTTTAAAGCATATTAATTACCACACACCAAACCACCCCAAAACAACCCTAGGAAATCTTAAAACGTTGAATACTTATTGTCGAGTCAGTTGCGACATTATAAAGTATAGACTTAGTTAAAAAAGAATACCCTACACCACAAACCCACCCAAAATTCACCTTAGAAAAAATTAAAAAGTCGAAGGCACTTTTAAGATTTGCAGTGAAGGAATTAGGGTCTAATGACCCTAATCCTTGAACCACAAACCCTAAAAAACCTGTCGAGTCATTGTTGACATTATAAAGAATAGAACGAATAAAAAAGATTACCCTACACCACAAACCCACCCCAAAAACAACCTTAGGAAATCTTAAAACGTCAAAGACTTATTGCCGAGTCAGTTGTGACATTATTAAGTATAGACTTAGTTAAAAATAATTACCCTACACCACAAACCCACCCCAAATTCACCCTAGAAAAAAATTAAAAAGTCGAAGGCACTTTTAGGGTTTGTAGTGAAGGGATTAGGGTCTAATGACCCTAATCCTTGAACCACAAACCCTAAAAAACCTGTTGAGTCATTGTCAACATTATAAAGAATAGAATGAATAAAAAAGATTACCCTACACACCACAAACCCACCCCAAAAACAACCTTTGGAAATCTTAAAAACGTCGAAGACTTATTGCCGAGTCAGTTGTGACATTATTAAGTATAGACTGGTTAAAAATGATTACCCTACACCACAAAACCCACCCCAAAATCCACCATAGAAAAAATTAAAACGTCGAAGCCTTTTTAGGGTTTGTAGTGACCCTAATCCCTGAACACAAACTCTAAAAACCGTCACGTGCATGTCGAGTCGGTCGACATTATAAAGAATAGAATGAATAAAAAAAAGATTACTACACCACAAACCCACCCCAAAAACCCCCAGAAAATCTTAAATACAAAAGCTTATTGCCGAGTCAGTGTGACATTATAAGTATAGTTCAGTATAAGATTTTCTTTATATTCACATATCAATACGTATATGAAGTAATTAAGTTTTGTTGAAAACTATTTAATTTTAAAAAATAACAAATAAATTAAACCCCTACTTTGTAATTAGAAAACAAAGAAAATTAAGATACTTTAAATACTGACGACTCGCATTAGTTAATTTGTAATGAGAGAAAAACAAAATACAATGTATACTCGTTGTGTGATATTATGTGCATATTCACGTTGCAGCACTCTTGCATCTGCATCAGTTACACTGCAGCACATAAGCATAAATGAAACTATACTTAATTAAAAATTGTATATTATCTTGAGAAAATAGTTGAAAATTTGTACATTTTCTCCCTCTGGTTCTCTAAAATTAAATATTTTACTCCTCATATTGATAAAAAGTCCAGAGAACATTTGAAATGGACAGTGATGGGTTTTCTCCCCGTGTGGGGATGGATCGACAAAAGTTTTGAGAATAAAAATTTTTCCATAAATTTTTTTCCAAAAATATGAAAAACAATAGAATAATAAATAGTTATTGCTATATTTACACATGTTTACATTATTATAAAGTATTTATGCTTTATATAACTAATCAATTTTAAACAAACAATAAAGAAAATAGATATTATTATAATAATAGCTTCCACGTAAAGAATGCAAGTGTAAACATATAGTATTATGTTTTTTAGTTGTTTAGAAATAAAGTTTCCCGACTCGTGGTTTTAAAAAAAGAAAAAGAAAAAGAGGTTTCCGACTCGTACACCCGACCGTTCAGCTTTTGCAACACTCCTGCAAATTATTTAATGCAGCATATGAGCCGATTCCTTTGATTACAACAAGGTGGGCAAATTACCGAGACTAAACAATTCATATAATAAAAGACACTACGTCAAGGACAAACTCTGATACTTAGTAATTAAGAACGTTAATGCTCTAAATGAATGCGACTCTCCTTTAGAAATCTTCAATGCAATTTTCTCTTTTTCAAGTGGGCAACAAAAATGTTAGGGTATTTTAGTTTGTATACCAAACTATAGATACAATTGTCTTCTGATGTTGACTTCAAACATGAGTAAGCTAATGAGCTAAAGTGCAGGGTAAATTGATTGTTCATGCAGACACATTTTTCGAGCTATCCAACTTGGCTAATTATCTTTAGCAGCTTCTATTCATACCAAGTGAGAGCGTGACAATATTAATATGAATCGATCATTAAACGGTTCTAATGAAGATAATAGTTTATCTTCACTACTATTTTTTGTCAATGTGATTAGATTATATAAAAATATCACGTTTTTAAAAAAAAACATATCATGATCATGTAACAACAAAACATGAAATATCATACTTTATTATTGTTAGAGTATAGTCTTGAAGTAGGTTTGATTATCTTTTGCATATGAGGATGTAATTTTACATGGTGACAATTGTGAACGAAAGTGGTGAGACGATGGTTTGCGTGGTTCAATCTTGGATCTACTGCATAGGTGTTATGGAGGTTCTTACTATAATTGGGAGAGTATAGATATGGAGAGTGATTAATGTTGTATGCGTGAGTGAGAAATAAATGAGACATTGATGACTATTTATAAACGAACGAAAAATGAGAGCCGACTCGCTGTTCATCTGTTGGCCAGATAGATGACACATGCACATCCAAGTGGATTAGGGCTAACATCATAAGGGATGAGTTTGTCAAATAAGAAGCTCCCCCCTTTGCCTGTCCACATGCAAATCACTAATGAGACACATCAAATGTTGGGGTATTTAAATGTGTCACGAAGATATGCAAACGATGACAAGTTGTCTGAAATGACTAATGGGAATGCGAGCGCCACCTGTGTCATGTCATGATTATATCTAGGTAACGTAGCCAGGTCACAGCAGTAGTAGAGAGCCAATCAAGGTCTTTTATTAAAGAAAATCGACTGGTTCTAACTATCATCAAATAAGACATAAGAGGAAATAATGAGACCAACACTAAAATTAATGACAACCGCGGTTAGTGTTGGGTCAACAAACGGAGGAGTTAAGTTGATACAAATTATACCTTACCAAAATTTATATATAATAATATAATTATTATAATGGAAGACTAGTTTACTTGTAGAATTTTATAATATATGTCGTCATGTATGTTGAGAAATGTTGACTTTAGCAACGACCACTGTTTATGGGAGAAGAATCGTTTCCATTTAGTGTAATCCAGTAAACAATTTATTAAGGATTAAAAAATAGTACTAACATTTTAATAGATCGCACATGTTATTATGCCCAAGAAATCAACAATATTAAATATTAATCCACCTTATCATTGTACCCATGGTCATGGTCAGTTAACACGTTCAACGAGATGAACAGAGCGATACGCTAGGTAGGGGTGATAAAACAGGTTTAGACATGTTTATTAAACTGGTTGTTCCACTCAAACCAATTTTATTAATTATGTTCAAATATAAAACCTAAATGCAATTTGTTTATAAACAGGTTGATCTGTTATTAAATGGGTGATCTGTTTATTAAATGGGTTGATCAGTCCAACTCAATTAATTAATCAGATCCTTATTCGAAACTCAAATCCGCATATATTAAACTCAAACCTAACCTGTTTAGTTATATGTAAGAAAAGAATTTGACTAATTAAAACCAGTTTTGTCATTCTATGATATTATTAAGGCCCAATTCTTTTGTCAATATTATAAGCTAGTTTATTTGATAAGTTAGTGTGTTCTCTATATATCATATACATCAATGTCATATCAACTATTTTTCTCTTTTTTTCTAATTTTAACTGACAACTGATATTAATTCTCGATTCAGCTAAGTAAAAGAATGGGATCTAACTCTACTTTAAATTAAAATATTTAATTTGTAATATTGTATATCTTATTATATAAAAATTTGATAAAATAATCAATTTGTAATTTATAATATATTTTTTTTAATATAAATTATTTAAATGGGTATGAATTACATATGTTCAACCTAAATCTAACATGATTATTAAAAATAATCGTGTTGAGTTAAAACTGTTCATTTAATTGTGTCAAATCTTAAATTCCAAACACAACCGAATTGTGTTGGGTTCATGTTTGATCAAACGATACGCTACTGGAACTTGTAGCCGTTCGTATCCGGCGCTGGAAATGAACCCAAGCTAATTGTACTCCATAATTGACAATAATTATACATAATGGATGATACTACTAATTACGCGGTAAACCAGGCAGACCCGTCATCTGACATCGTTAATGCTCATCTTCTAATCCTGACCGTCTAATTTGTAAGTGCAGGAAAGACCTTCCGCATACCTAACATCAAACGGCCTAAATTCACAAATTGAAATATGGAATCCGCCACGTGTTATCTCAATCCTTCCCTCCAATCACAGTCACCGCCGCGTTCTAATTCTTCCAACCCTACCCCGAGACTTCTGCTGGTTCTGCTCGGTCGGGTATGCGGGCAATGCGTCTGTCTTCCGTATCCCATCTCTCTAAATGGCGGCTTTAATTTCTCTCTCTCTCTTCGATTCTTGTATTGTGTTGTGAGGAGTCATTCCGTCGTCAACGGAGGTCTGAAGCAGCCAGATTAATAAATTCAGTTTCTCCAACTAGAAAGAGAGAAAAGTGGGAGAGGAAAGAGGGGGACAGAAACACTGCTACCAACAAGCACATGAATTCTACCTCACATCGATTGGATTCTGTCTGCTGAGCAATTATTGAAGTTTGTAAAGCAGTTAGAACTTAGAAGGAGTTGTATTTTGGCGTACGGGCTCAATCCTTGATCGAACTGGGTTTGGGCGCTAAGAAGGGCTTTAATCAATCACGGGAACCCGGGGAAGGACAGATCATATCGTACCTAAATTCTGAACTCTAGTATGAGGGAGAGCTGCTGCTTCCAGGTTCGTTGAAGTTGTCAAAAGCTGATCCGATTGCGAATCTTTCCTCGTGGTTGTGTGTCTGCAGAGATTATGGGAAGTTGAAGATTGAAGGAGGTTGCAAGAGAAAGGATGGTTAGACTGTATTATTATAGCTGTCCGATTAGCTTTCGCTATTGTGTTGGTTCTGCTTGCTCAGCTCTCGAGTCTGCGTTTGTCTCGTTAACACCCCTGATTCAAGGTTTTAGGGTGGTAATATCTCTCAAAAATTAGCTGTTGATTTGACGGCTTTTGGTTCTCAATGCATCACTTCCCTCGTATATTCGCTCACAGGAAGCAGGCCAAAAGCATGGATCATCAGATTCTTTCAGTGCCATCCCCCTCTTCATCGCCATCATCCAGACCAAAACTAGAGCGTAAAAACGCCATGAAAACCCTGATTTCACCCCTTCATCATCATCTGTGCAGTTTCCTCATCATCGTCGACCGTCGTAACTAGCACGTCATCCGATCCGAGAACACGGTCTCTCGATCTAAACCCCTCATCAGACCGCAGCCTAAGGATCGAAGGGAATGATGGCCAGCTTGGTTATGTATGTCATAGCTTGGGACTTTCTGGTCCCGAAGATTTCGAAATCCCGATAGCAGCCTGGGACGTATACCGGCAGTCCTATGATTTTTCGCAGCATAAATCCAGCCAATTAGATTTTGATGACTCTCAAGACCCTTCAGAGCAAGGAGCTTCCGAATCGCAACCATCTGTAGATGATCCCTCTTCTTCCGTTCAACGTGCTGTTCTGACAAACCAAATACCTGAAGCGGTCACCAGACAAGTTTGTTTGAACGATGATACTGCTACAGAGGACCTAAAGGCGATCGGCCTCCTTCGCTAATCCTCCATCGTTAATATCCTTTCTTGTCTCGAAATATCTCCCAATGATGACGGAGAATCTCAATTTATGCCGTTTAGAAGATCTATTTCTTCTTCTGATGAAGCTGATGGTAATTAGCTCCGTTCATCACAGAACTGCTGAGGCCATGTTGGACTTTCCCGTCCGTCAGCAGTCGGCTTCTTCTTTTTCATGTCATCACATGATGACGATTCTTCAGCTCAACAACTGATCAGACCTCAGTCTCACCTAATGGTTGTGGAAGAGTTGAAATTACCAACTGGCAAAAGGGCAATCCTCTTGGAAAGGGTTCATTTGGAACAGTTTTTATGGGAATTTCCGGGTAAAGTTGTCATCATGCTTCCATCCCAAGTTTGTTTTCATGTGTTACGACTCTTTCTTTGTTTACGTGTCCAGTTTATATGACATTATGTTGTTTAGTTGTCGGCTACGTATTGCAACGCTAACCACAGCTGTAAATAACTGTAACATTCTACTTGCAGGGATGGAATGTTTTTCGCCATAAAGGAGGTTTCTTGCTGGATCCGGGAAGTCGGAGAGCCATATTATCACTTGAACAGGTAACCAAGACAATCTTCATTATGCTAGTCTGAAGTTCTATATCCATCTCAATGTATTATTATCTATAACTTTTTGCTTTTTCGTTTCTATCCTAGGAAATCGAGTTGTTGAGCAAGTTTGAGCATGAGAATATTGTAAAATATTATGGCACCGACAGGGTAAGTTAGTAGTGAGCTCTGTTCCTAATTTTGATTGTCTTTAACAGCTTTGTCAGTTCCATTCTTCGCTTTTTAGTGCAAGTGATTCTTTCCATTTGCTAACTGACCTGTATGTACTGAAAACATGAACAGTCAGTGTGAGCATCCTTCCCTTAGTTTTTGAAGATTCTCTAACTAGTAAACTATTCTAAGATTGATGAGAGCGCTAGGGTGAAGCATTGCATACACACAGTATGGAAGTAAACATTTTTCTTGCTTCATGAATAAGGCGGTAAGACTATGTATTTGAATAAACATTTTGCTACATAATAGTTCTATAACTTGTTCAAGTTAGGAAATGGTAATTCAAGATATCACACTTGATATTGAAAATCCTATATTGAATCTTTATCCGAGCATGTAACAGACAATTTGGATTGAAATTGTTGTGAAAGTAGATTGATTTATATATTAGAAGAAATTGATGACAAAGCCTAGTAGAAAACTGAAGAGCCCAGAATGAATCCTGTGTAGAATAATAAGGCTCCCAAATTTCCCTTGTTTTTTGTCTATACTTCTATAGATAATCAATCAATCAGTGCAACCATCTGAAGATACTTTCCAATGTTATCTGATACTATAATCGTAAACATCGTAAACATTACCTTCCAGAAAGATATACTGCAATAACTAACAAGAAGAACTCTACTCTAAAATATACAACTTGCCATCTTCTTTCTTGGTAAAATATGATAAACTACACACTATCTATCAAATTGTGCAAGTTAGTGAATTTAGGGCTAAATCATCCTTTCTTGTGCCACATCCCTCTTAACCTTACGAGGCCTGCTATTGTTAGCTCTGATAACAATAGTACACCACGTAAAGGGACCATTTTTTTCTTTTTTCTTTTCAAACTTAAGCTGGTACTAACCATGGAAAAGCGTTAAGCTTCATGTGGTGCGAATGAGTATATGAATGGTTGTCTGCATTCTTTGGCACCACAAAAATTGGTGCAGAGCCAGAGCCATAGTACAATGTTTATGAAAAAGAAAATGCTCTGCTGCATCATAGGAGGATCTTTAAATGAATTCTCCCTATCTGTTCCAGCCTTGCTGTATAAGTTGTGCATCAATATTCACAGGGAGGGCTTGTCATTGGATCTGTTGGTTTCCTTCTGTATTTAGTCTGCTATTAAACTTCTTGGTTTTCTGACCATGTCTTTGTGTTGAACTTTTCTTCTGTCAGGATGAATCGAACCTTTATATCTTTCTAGAGCTTGTGACGAAGGGTTCTCTAGCAAATGTATACAGCATTTATGCGCTAGAGGATTCACAAGTCAGTGGGTACACAAGGCAGATTCTGCTGGGTTTAAAGTATCTTCATGACAGAAAGGTTGTTCACAGGTAATACATGTGCCAATTTTTGCTACTAGGCTTAGACTAGAGAGAACAATGGGAAACAGGAGATGTGCTTATATCATCACATATGAACCTTATTATTTGTTGATAAATTATTATAAATATTTGTGAATCTCGTCTCATATGCCTTTGCATGTCCCGTTTGACTTCCATGATGACTGTCCTTTAAAGCTAGAGTATAAGAGGATCTGACTCCAATATATGCTGTATCCTAATCTTTTTAGTATATAGAGTTTGAACATCATTCAGTACTCAACTTTAGAATCTTTTTCTTCACCTTGTTTTGATAACCCTGTTTTCCTCCCTTACTTCTTCCTCCACCCCGTCATAGTTCCAGTTTTCCGTTCCTTTGTGTTTGTCTTTTCCATATGTTGATGGCTTTACCCAACCTCATATATTGATTCATGTAAACCAAAACAAATGCTTAAAAGAATAAGGCTTCAATGTTATTGTTGTTGTAGAGGGGTGAACATCAGAATTCCATTGCAGCTTGCTATATTCTTCTTAGATATCTGGAAGTTGGTATCCTTTCCAAGTTTTGATGTGTGTAGTTATCTTGATCTAGAAAGGCAGCGGCCAGCCTTTGTCACTAAACCTTTTGTGATTAGGAACCAGTTTATAATCGGATCATTAATGTCAGAATTTCTATATATAGGTCTTCCAAATAGGTCTAATATGCTTTGTTAAACTTAGTGGTGGGTGCCCACTTTCATCTCACTTCTAATTTGATGGTTCATTTATGACAATAGTAGAGGAGCTCCTAATATACTTCTGAACTCACGTTTTCCTTTCTTTTTTTGCTTTTAGGGATATCAAGTGTGCAAATATACTGGTAGCTGCTGATGGAGTTGTTAAGCTTGCTGATTTTGGTTGGCGAAGGTACTCCTTTTCTAAGATATGCTATTCTATATTGTCATGTAGAATTCGTGAACTTAATGCCATAGTGTTGTGTTTCTTTTTGTATTTATTCTCCGTCTTAGTTGTGTTAATGAGCTGTATTTCATTGCAGGTTTCAAAGTTGAATGACTTGAAATCTTCTCAGGGTAGTCCTTTGTGGATGGCACCAGAGGTCTGTTTTTTGTGTTCAGATTTGAATTCTATACAATTTGTTAGCTTTTCTGACTGAATAAAATCTGGATCTGTTGTTCATCTTTCATATCACACTATCTGCTTGTGCGTACTGATTTGTGCTGAGCGTTATTATACGGTAAGCATTATTAGATATATCGATTATTGATTGAAATAGGTCTCATCTTTTTCTTATGCTTGATTAAGGGCAGGGTTGAAGTAATTCAAGCCCAACTGTTGACTCTTCTTTGTGGACATACTAACAAAAGTTTAACCTAATTGTAGGGTCAACATCTTTGCATCATTGTTACCGTTCTGCTCCCTTGATCTCCTTGGTCTCATACTTTATGAATACATAGAGTAGATTCTTCTATTGGTGTGCTCCTTCATCTCAGTTTCTTTTCTCATCCTCGATAGAAATCTCTGTTCATCTCTTTAGCTCTAGAGATGACATACGGTTTCTATGGTTGAGGAGCTTTCTTCCCTCTTTTTGGCCCTAACAAAGCCAACCCTTTGAACTTCAATGCCCCCTTATCAATCTTTATGTCACTCTCTCCAATTTACATGGAGGATATTCATCAAAAGATTATTTGATATCTTATGGAATATGGATCCACTTGCAACTTCTTTGTCTACATCAAAAGTGACTAACATATGGTAGCCTGAATTCATGACCAATATCTCATTGGAAAGTGCAACTGGAGCTGAAACGCTTGCAGGGTCTGACTATGCCCCAAATTTTCTCTCCTGTTGCCTTTGCTTGTCCTGTACTTTAAGTTCTTGCCTTTCCTCATTTTTCCTTATCCATATCGTTTCATTCTCTCATGTTCTCTACTTCATCCTCTTAGTTTATATTTAGTCCTCTCCATCTTCTCCTCCAAACACTACTAATATTATTTTGTACTGGCAGCAGTCAGCTCTCCATGAATTCCTGATCTTACTTCATTGGATCAGCTGACAAAGGGAGGACCCAACAATTGATTGGACATGTTGAATAAACTTCAGTCCCTTGAATAAAGAGCTATGAAATGGTGTGTGTGTGTGGTGTGTGTGTGTGTGGGGGGGGGGGGGGGGGGGGGGGGGGGGGGGGGGGTAGAATACTGAGAAAGAAAGACAATCATTGGATTGCCCGTCAGCAGAGATTAGCTCCTGCAAGGGAAAGTCAAACCCCAACATGCCAACTTGCAACTAGAACACTACTGTCTGGATCCCCTTGCACTTTCTTCATCCTTCTTATTAATATTTTTGGGCACAATAGTCTAATTACATTTAATTCCTATAATAGATAATACTAAATTCTTCTTATATCAACCCGCTGCTGCTGCTCCACTCAGATTGTGCCTTCTAACAGAATGCTGGAGCTGTTAATTTCTCTTCAAATCACTCTATGTCCTGTGCCCGTTGTCTGATGAATTGATGATGTAGAATGTGTATTGATATTTCTCAATGTGGCTTGGTCTTTATCTGCATATGGAACTTCTAATGAGCTGTGATTTTATTGTGTGTGGCGCTCTATGTTCATTTTGTTGTACTAAAAAGATTCCTCTGAGTTACCAATTGCTCTTTGTGCTTCTATCTGTTTTGATAATATATATTGACTTATAGTTGTGTACCTGAATAATTGGTAAACTCTTTCCTGTTTTCTTTCTCTGCGTTTCTCTTAGATCATCTAATATGATTTGTTTTTGCTCTTTTTAAGGCCCCCTTTCTTCTACTGGATACAAAAGATACAATGCAAAAACTGTTGTTTCTAATAGCCACTTTTCTCTGCTATATATCAGGTTGTCAACAACCGTAAAAGTCCTGGTTATGGAACATCAGTAGACATTTGGAGCCTTGGGTGTACTGTCTTAGAGATGCTGACAGGACAGCCTCCTTATTATCCT
This sequence comes from Limonium bicolor, assembly GCA_023374045.1. NCBI lineage: Eukaryota > Viridiplantae > Streptophyta > Magnoliopsida > Caryophyllales > Plumbaginaceae > Limonium > Limonium bicolor. Next base: position 221,287,102 of record CM041781.1, read on the forward strand.
CTGGAATGGGTATGTTCATCCGCTTCTAGATGTCTCCCATGCTATTGGTATATTTCAGACTCACTGTACCCGCGTATATCTTCCCACGGATAAACTATTCTATTCAAGTTCAGCAGAGTGGGTTCATTCGTGTATTCTGTCCACTGACTAATAATACGAATATTATTGATAATTATGAAAGTTCTATGGTAAAATCCGACGGATGAACTTCTACAGATCAATGTTTGATTACATCAACTGCTAATAAAAGTATAATATATAGTCAATACAGTTGTAATTGTTCTGTATTGACTGCTGGCTACTTTCTTTTGTGTTTGGCAGTGTCAAGTGATCTACAGAATTGGAAGGGGTGAACTGCCTCCTATCCCTGAAACTCTCTCCTACGACTCGCGGGATTTCATACTGAAATGCTTAAAAGTGAAGCCCTCTGCTCGTCCTACTGCTGATGAGCTCTTGCGTCATCCTTTTGTTAAGAGGTCGATCCCTACCAATTTTGGGCTCTGAATCTCCTGGTATTGGTGGATGGCATTAAAGTTGGTCATAACTTTGTACCTTGAGAGAGCATAAGCGAATCAAAAAGAAAAACCATGTATGGTGCTCTCTGAGATTTCACCCCTCAGTGACAGCAGATATAAGATGTCCAGTGTCATCAGTGTGCCGGCCCCCTTGTGCAGCTAACAAGCAAAGCCCCATTTCATTATGGAGGATCTCAGGACTGAAGTAGACTGACATGGACAAATAACTCTTGGGTTGGTGTTTCCTCAGTTATCTTGGACTTTTTGGTTCTGGAAACTTTGCTTAGGTGCAAATAGTTATTTGGGTAGATCATAGGTAGGCTTGTCGTACTCATAATATTGCTCTTTAGATCTTTGCCGGATTTCAAAAAATAGGAAAAAGAGCGTGGAAAAAGATCCCATTTGACTACAAAACCAGTTATTGGGTGGGCTCCATTGTAGTCTGTATTATTTGTAGGTAGTTGATATGCTTGTTTGGTTTTGAAGTGTGCTTCCTCTGTTAGTCTGTATATACGCAGTGGTTGGATGATTGATTATTGTACTTTCTCCTGTGAAAGTGTTAGCTGATCGGCTTTCTTGCCCCCTATTGAGGTTTTTTGTTCCCCTTTTCCTTTCTAGATGTCTTGCCTATTCTGGGATTGCTGGCTGACTCTGATTGAGGTTGTTTCGGGGATTGGCCGTGCAAAGCAGGCAGATCTTTATTCTTCAGTTGGAATCCAACACTTTTTTTTTTCTTAACTTTATTTGGACCGTTGGGGGTGGTTGTACAGATTTGATTGAATTATGAAGTCAATGGCGTTGAACAATATTACAGTCTTTTTTGTTCGAGTCACAGAGTCTAAGGCCCCATTCTTTGCCTAGCTGAATCGAGAGTTGATATCAGTTGTCAGTTGAAATTAGAAAAAATAGAGTGGAAAAAATTGTTGATATGACAATTGATGTATGTGACATACAGTGAGGACAAACTAGCTGATCAAATAAACTACTTTATAATATTGACAAAAGAATGGGGTCTAAGTCTTGACCTGACTAAAAGAGATGTCTTGTTGATTAAGAAACTTATCCGAGTAAATTGGAGTTTTTACTCTGGTTTTATCTTCAGCCCAGTTAGATTATATTAATAAAAAATTCTGCTTCAGTTGATATCAAAACCGTCTGTTGGGATTTCATTCCTAGAACAGATAAAATCTGGGTTACTAACGGTGTTGTATCACCCACCAGTTGTAGTTGAATTCCGTTGCATTGTTGTTGGTAATAGAGATGGGTTAGGAGATAATGACTGGATTACTGGTAGGGGTGTTACATGCGTCCAAACATGTGTGTTCGGACAGCCCTTTATTTTGGTCTAACTTCTTTGTTTGAGCTCCGTTTTGACTTCCGTTTGCGGCGTTGTGTTCCTCTTAATGTGTATGATCTATTTGGATATGTTTTGGCATATGGTTATGTGTGTTAACATTTCAAAAATCTTTGTTATGTTTTTGACCTCTGATTTACTCTAAAAGTGTGGCTGAGCCTCCGTGTTCTGTTTAGCATTCATGTTTTGCTAGTCGGTATACGACTTCTGTTTGGTAAAGACTTTTGTTCCGTTTGTAAAGCTTTTGTTTTGTTCTAAGAAAAGCTTTTGTTTTGGGAACCTAGATATTTAGCTTCTTAGCCTTGGATAGTTGGGTCTGACTATCCTGTAGCATGCTGCGCAGGAATTCCTTCTATAATTGTTGGGTTTCAATTTTGTTATGTTCCTCAGGGTCCCTCGCATGTATTAGTGATGACGGGTCCAGAGCGCTCTCTAGTGCTTCTGATGTAGGATTTACGGATCCGTAAAGCCAGGTCGTTGCGCTTCTGATGTGTCAGTTGGTTTCAAGGGTCCCGCTTCTGTTTGTAAAGATTTTGTTTTGTTTCGAACCACTCCGTCTGATCTCCATTATGTTTCGCATCGTGGTTTCTTTTTGTTCCACTCTACTTTTGTCTCTATTTCTATAAGGTTTCTGGCTTTGTAAAGCTTCCATCTTCCGCTCTGATTTCTGACTTCTGTTTCGGTTTTGTTAAGCTTATGTATTTATATGTTTATGTTCTGTAAAAATGTTTTGAGCATGCTGAACTGATGAAGTTTGCTGCTTATTGAGCCGTGGTTTGCTCACTCCTAACCATTTAACTATTTACAGGATTTAACATATTGTTGAAGGCTTTCGTTTCTGCTTTCGTAAAAGCCATGTCGTTGCGCTTATGATGTGTCAGCTGGTTTCAAGGGTCCCGCTTCTATTTGTAAAGCCTTTGTTTTGTTCCGAACCACTCCGGCTGATCTCCATTCTGTTTTGCATCATGGTTATCGTATCTGTTCCACTTTACTTTTGTCTCTGTTTCTATAAGGTTTCTGGCTTTGTAAAGCTTCCGTCTTCCGCTCGGATTTTGACTTCTTACTTCTGTTTCGGTTTTGTTAAGGCTTCCATTTCTGCTTTCGTATTTGTTTAGCTTTTCGGTTTGTGAATTTGTATGTTGGCTATGAGGACCATTTGTGTATTTGGCTTTTGCTTTGTACTTGAGTTCTACTTCCGCTCTGTAATAAGCACTTAAGCTTTGTATTTGTATTCAGTTAATAAAAGAGTATTTTGTATCTGTTTTGGAATTCGTGAGTGAGTAGCTTGCGTGTCTTAAGTAGTATACGCGCGGCGTGTGACAGTCTTAGAACCAGGGTGGTTTGGGTCGTTACATAGGACACATTCTAAAAAATGACACTAATATTACCACAACTTTATGATGTAAGAATTATTACTCGGAAGACAAATGATACATAAACCACGGTGGTGTTGTCACACATTTCTTAAGTGCACGATACCAAAACCCGGACTCCAAATAGTAGACAACGTCTTCACATTGAAGGTTATTTAAAAAAATTCATAAACTCCCCTGATCAAGCCTAAGTTTTTTAACCTTGAATCCCGCTGTGTTAGATTTTGATACTTCGATCAAATAGGATAGAAGTGATGTAGTCGGAGAGGTAGTGAAACAAATGAGCCGTCAACGCTTCAGTAGTTCAACCATAATCTCTCGCGAAATACATGGGAGAAATATAGTCTGCTCGATGAAAGAACAAAAGACGACTTGCAGGACCTAAGAAACAGAAGTGAAAACCGACACACTAGAACACAGAAAAAAAAAAGACACTAGAAAACAGCATGAGACTATCAGTAGAGGATCTGCAATGTTCAGTAATATACTGACACGCAGAAGCTAGTTTAGCAACTTTGTCAACCGAAACAATGGGAATCTGCAACAACGTTTAATGCCAAAAATCCACAAGATAAAGATCAGGAAAATGATGCGTATCATCTGTAGCAACAATATTAGAATCCCAGCCACCCATGCGACACTGTGAATTACAGCCATCTGGACTACAGCCGTAACTTCCAGTCAGACATATCAACCACATGAGAATGTCACACTATCAAAATTTAGTTCAAAGTACTCGATACAAATGGGCTACAAGCTTCAATATCCATGTCTACTGGATTTGTTAGAGTGAGATCATAGGTCAGAGAACCTGCACACAAAGTAGCCAACTAAAAGGATCAGAAGAATCAGCAAGGTTGGGCCATTCTTACGTGGCACACAAAGGATTTAATTCTCTCACCACTTCCACATTCTGCATATTGATACGGTTCAAGTCAAAGTTCATCAACATATCCAATTAGAAATGCAGCCCATTAAACACCATCTTCTTATAGATACAATAACGACATATGTTTAACCCATCAAGGAATGAAGAGCTATGCCTTCAACAGTTCAACTACAACGGCGAATAGCAATACCGAAGACACGAGATGGGCATAAAAAAAAAACTCCCAAAATGAATGAGGGTGAAACCACCTCATCAGCAACAGTCTGTTCTCATCATATATGGTACATCCCAAAATAATCAATAGCCCAGTAAAGACAAACTGAGTGATATGTAAGTCCCACAACTCAACAAGCCAATCTCATAGATTTCTACTTAAACTTGAATAGTACCTCAAATCTGTATCCGGAGGAGAATGCTCATGGGCCTTATGGTTGATAAGGCCCATACTCCATTGTTAGTTGAGAAAAATATAACAATGCATTGGTTAGGCTCTCTAGACAATATGCTGAAACTTTTGCCAGATCACTGATTTACATCCTGCGAAAAAGAACAAGATTCATATAAAAAGGGACTCCCGATACTTTGCCTGGAGTTTCTGACATCTGGCAGACTGGCACCCAAGTGATTTTGGTCTTTTTGAATGAGTTCAAAAGTGATGTAATAGAAATATATTCTTAAGGTTTGTCTGCTAATTTCACTTTGGTTCGCAGGACATTCTGATCATTCTCAGGATCTGGTGTTTCATAACTACAATCTCGACAATATGTCTGACAATCTGGGACGTACGACGGTGTCTTTTTTAGGTCATTCAAAACTCGAGTGTCTTGTGAGAAGTTAACCTTCTAAGATCCTAATCACAACCAATCAACCATAACTGATTACTATTCCATGATGAGTGATGTAGCAGGGCAAGCTGCTGATGAAGCTGCAGAGCCAGCGGCTGATGAAGCTGCAGAGCATGCTACTGATGAAATTGTTGATGACGCTGCGGAGCAAGCTTCTAATGAAGCTGCAGAGCAAGCAGCTGATGAAGCTGCGGAGCAAGCAACTGATGTAGTTGCTGAGCAAGATGCTGATGAAGCTGCGGGTGAAGTTGCAGAGCAAGCTGCCGACGAAGAAGATTATGTTAGCCTGTTATTTTTCATCATTACTGTTCTTCGATTTCTCTGACTTCTATTTTCTTACTATAGGGGACACCAGAGCCAATAAACCTCTTGCTACGTGATGGAAATATTGACCTTGTTTTGATTGGTCTCCCTGATGTTGGGAAGGCCTCCATATTGAGGGCCCTACTTGGAGATGTAAATGCTGATTCTATAGAGATCGGAATTCGTAAGTAACTGTTGTAGTTTACATTCCTCTTACTAGAAATTTCATTGATATTTATGTGAATTCTAACAGATTGGGAGCATAGAGAGTATAAGCATGGCTCCCTCATTATTCATTTGGTGGAGTTGAGAAATTTGCAAGCACTGAATAGTCGATCGGAAGACGAGGATCAGATGGCTGATGCTATCCATGATATCTTATTCTCTCGCTTTGGAAACGATACACGTTTGCCCATGTATAGCTTTGTTCTTGACAGGACTATGCTCTATACTGTGCATCATCGTAGCATTTTTGCTCACATCCACAACATTATTGTGCTACGAGTAAGTTCATATTTGAATTTTAGGAGTGAGCTAGCTTTGTTTAAACTTGACATTTAAACTTCTGTTTTGGATTACCATCTTTTTTGTTTATAGAATGAGTCGCCATTTTTTGTGTTTGTCAATAAAGTGGATGCCGGTCCATACATCTCTTACAGAAATATCAGGAGACAACTATTTGAGGTAGACTTGATGGAGATAGCTTCAAGGGTGCCAGACTTTTTTAACGGTAAATGGTAAACCTTTTTCTAAAATCTAGTTCTATTTTTTATCCTAATATTGAAACGATGCGTAACAGTTTTTGTACCCTTGCATAACAAAAACGTTATACATCGCTTCAATATTAGGATAAAAAACCTAACTAGATTTTAGAAAAAGGCTTACCATTTACCGTTAAAAAAGTCTGGCACCCTTGAAGCTATCTCCATCAAGTCTACCTCAAATAGTTGTCTCCTGATATTTCTGTAAGAGATGTATGGACCGGCATCCACTTTATTGACAAACACAAAAAATGGCGACTCATCCTATAAATAAAAAGATGGTAATCCAAAACAGAAGTTTAAATGTCAAGTTTAAACAATGCTAGCTCACTCCTAAAATTTAAATACAAACTTACTCGTAGCACAATAATGTTGTGGATGTGAGCAAAAATGCTACGATGATGCACAGTATAGAGCATAGTCCTATCAAGAACAAAGCTATACATGGGCAAACGTGTATCGTTTCCAAAACGAGAGAACAAGAAATCATGGATAGCATCAGCCATCTGATCCTCGTCTTCTGATCGACTATTCAGTGCTTGCAAATTTCTCAACTCCACCAAATGAATAATGAGGGAGCCATGCTTATACTCTCTATGCTCCCAATCTGTTAGAATTCACATAAACATCAATGAAATTTCTAGTAAGAGGAATGCAAACTACAACAGTTAACTTACGAATTCCGATCTCTATAGAATCAGCATTTACATCTCCAAGTAAGACCCTCAATATGGAGGCCTTCCCAACATCAGGGAGACCAATCAAAACAAGGTCAATATTTTCATCACGTAGCAAGAGGTTTATTGACTCCGGTGTCCCTATAGTAAGAAAATAGAAAGTCAGAGAGAATCGAAAGAACAGTAATGATGAAAAATAACAGGCTAACATAATCTTCCTCGTCGGCAGCTTGCTCTGCAACTTCACCGCAGCTTCATCAGCATCTTGCTCAGCAACTACATCAGCTGCTTGCTCCGCAGCTTCATCAGCTGCTTGCTCTGTAGCTTCATCAGAAGTTTGCTCCGCAGCTTCATCAGCAATTTCATCAGCCAGCATGCTCGGCTAGCTTCATCAGCAGCTGGCTCTGCAGCTTCATCAGCAGCTTGCCCTGCTACAAGCACTCATCATGGAATAGTAATCAGTTATGGTTGATTGGTTGTGATTAGGATCTTAGAAGATTAACTTCTCACAAGACACTCGAGTTTTGAATGACCTAAAAAAGACACCGTCGTACGTCCCAGATTGTCGGACATATTGTCGAGATTGTAATTATAAAACACCAGATCCTGAGAATGATCAGAATGTCCTACGAACCAAAGTGAAATTAGCAGACAGAACCTTAAAAATATATTTCTATTACATCACTTTTGAACTCATTCAAAAAGACCAAAATCACTTGGGTGCCAGTCTGCCAGAAACTCCAGACAAAGTGATATCAGGAGTCCCTTTTTATATGAATCTTGGACATTAACGCAGGATGTAATGATCGAAATAAATAAACCGCACTAGATTGTGAACCTCAAGAATGAGTTCGACAAAATTCCGCAATCAAGCCGGTCACAGTAGGAAATAGAGGAAGAAAAACGGTAAAGTGTAAGACATCACGACAAGATTGCCAGATCAGATAGATCGGTAACGAATAGATGTTTGGTAAAATGCAGTCAGGAACTAAAAAAAAAAACATTCTAATCTCTTTCTAGTACATCACTTAGAATTCATTCAACAGACCAAAATTACAGCAGCGCTCAAAAATTAGAGCGTCGAAGGCAACACGTCTAGAACAATGAATAACCGATAATGTGTTATCAAGAATCTTGGTAATTAGCTGAGAATGCAGTAGTCGAAATCAAATTGCAAGAGATCGCGAACATGAAACAGTCAGTAGGAGAAATTCCTGGTGCACTCGGTACTAAATAATTCGTTGGACAAGATTCTGAGATCAACCGGATAACAGTAAAATATAGATGAAGAAAAATAGAAAGAAAATGCAGAACAGAAAAATGTCAATGGGGCAAAATGTAAGAGGCGGAGTTGTTCGTCAATTCTTTCTCACTTTGTAGAGATAATCCGGCAGAGGAGAGGGATAGCGGGAGCGTTCACGGAGTATGAAACGTGCTGTTGCGGAGTAGGGTAAGTGAGGGGGTTGCCTCGATACTATAAACTACTCCCTCCGTCCCACTCCCATTGTCCCCTTTACTATTTGGACTTGTCGTTTGACTTCAATATTTAACATGTAAAATAATATATTTTTATAAATTTTTTTTTTTATAATGGAATCATTATATGAAAAACTATATATTGTAAAAATTATTTTTCAAAAATCATTTTATCTTATATATTTAATATTGAAGTGGAAAAGCGTGCCAAAAAGCAAATAGGACAATTATGACGGGACGGAGGTAGTACAACATTATGTAGGCACAGCAGAGAGGGTGCAAATGACATGTGTGCCCCTTGCCAAGCCGTTTGCTCGCGTGGTTTCGATAAGGGATTCTTTCTATATTTTTTTTTTATAAACTTGTTCTCCCATATATTAAACTTAGTCAAACAAAACATCGGTGGGTCTGAGCTACATGTGAATGTAGCTAAGGTGACTACATATAAGGGTATTTATGTACATTTATGGATAATGTATCAAATTAAAGCAAGTGAGATGGATATTATCAACAATCATACGCCACAGTTACACGATTTGTTATGTGCGGTTTTTTTTCTTTTTTTCATTTTTTTTATCTTTATCACAATAATGATAATTTAAATGATTGTAACTTTTAATATATAAGTCCAAAATGAAAAAAATTATATCATTGTTCATCTAAATTCAATCTCTTCAAAATAAGACCAATCATGGATATGTTTTGACAACTTTTAAAAAAATTTATTTTTACATGTATACCATGATATTTTAATGTGAGAATGTATGTACATATTTTAATGTGAGAATGTACATGTTTTAATGTGACGATGTACATGTTCAAATGTGACAATGTACATGTTTTTTAATGAACATTTGTACATGTTTTTACGGCCATCTGTACATGTTTGTATGACCGTCTGTACAAGTATTCTTCCTTATATGTACATGTTTTAATCTAAGGATGTACATATTTAATGATTTGTACAGGTTTATATGACTATCTATATGTTTTTAATGTGAGTGTACATGTCTTTACGTGAGGATGTACATGTTTTAGTGAACATTTGTACAGGTTTGTATGACCATATGTACAAGATTTTTTTATGTTATGTACACTATACATGTAAAAAATATTTTTTTAAAAGTTGTCAAAATATATCCATGACTAGTCTTATTTTGAAGAGCTTGAATTTAGATAAATAATGATATAATATTTTTTCATTTGGGACTAATATATTAAAAGTTACAATAATTTAAAGTTTTTGTGATAAAGAAATGAAAAAAATAGAAAACTTTAAACAAAAAAAATGAAAAAAAAATCCATCTGCGCTGGACGTGTTGTGTTGCGCGTAGTCCCTCCCATGTCTCCTCTCACATGTAGCCAATAGTCCCTCTCATTTTCTCTCCTATATGTAGCCAAGATGGCTACACTTAGCTGTAGCCAAGAATTTGGCACAAAACATAGATTAAAAGAGCAGAAGCCCTTTCCATCCGTAAGATCCTCATCCAACTTACAAGCCGTATAAATATTAAGGGGAACATTCTCCCCTATCCACCACTGGTCCCTATCCAAAATGGGATATCCTAAATTACAAACAAGTATAATAGGATAATTATTATAGGAGTTTTCATTGCCGCCAATGATGTTAGAGAAAGAGGTCATAATATTCCAAACTTTTGACACTTCATGCCAAATGAAATTGTCCCATCTACCAGCTCCTCTTAGAACATTTTTGAAACTCCTTCGCTGAATCAAAGCAAATGTTATGGCTACCCACCGAGGAGGCAAGTTCCATAGCAATTCTTTTTGCTTTCATATCAGCAACTTGCACCTTTGTAGTGCTAGAAATTTTCCGATTGAAAGCAGCCATAGGTTTCCCTAGCTCATTGCGAATTAACCCTGCAATAATAAGATCCCCTCCATAATTTCTGTGCATACCAGTGCTGATCTCACTACAAGAAAAGCTGAGTTTCAGTGACGGAAAATTCCGTTACTGATATATATTATTCTGATGCAAAAAGCCATCACCAACGGAAAACTCCGTTGGAAATTTTCGTGGCAAGAAGTCGTGTCGTAGTAAGTATTCCGTCAGAGATATAAATTCTGTTGCTGAAAAGTAATATCACCATCGGAAAATGTTTCGGTGCTACAAATCTTTTACCGACAGAATTTCTGTTCTAGAAGTTCCGTTTCTGAAAACATCATCTGTTACGGATAAATTCCGTCCTTAATTCTTTCACCCACGTACAATGTCTGTCCTTATTTTTTTCACCCACGGATTTATTCCGTCTGCAAAAGGATCTAACCACTTCTTTTTTATTATCCTCCGTCGCTGAAAGAACTTTCCCAACAAAAACTCTTCGTTGCTGAAGTCTTCACCTACAAAAGTGTTATGCTGGAACACTACTTGAACATGTCGTCACTAAATGAATCTCCAGTAGAATGTTTTGTAGCTAAAAATTTCAACCTCAGAATTTAAACTGAAATATCATTGCCATAATTTGTCACAATAGCAAATATACAATCACAGAAAACGTGATTGACAATAGAATGTTTTGTTACATAAATCTCTATTAAGCATACATATATATATAAAGATATTGCACCGACGACAAGTTTACATTCGTAAGGCTCATACATTGTACATATTGTCCAACCAAAACATATTTGACAATTTGCAAAATGAGACTTCTTGTACGCAAAAGGTTTGGTAACAGCTAAAAATGCCATTAGCTCCTCATAGCTTTCACAAAAAGGAGATTGTTGGACAAATAAAGCTTAAGCTCCCTTGCTTTCTCCTATCCTTGCTGTAGTAAACTGCATGTGTACGGTTACAACAATCTTGAACTTATATGTTGCTGCAATAAATTGTCTTGGTTACTGCTGCAAGTACTGCTGGAAAAAACTTTCCTCCTAAGCTTATATCTTTCTATTGTTTCTATACCATTGTTGCTTCATTTAAAAGAAATTAAGGATTTTTATTTCATTATTTATATAGTTCCCTTGAGTTATTTCTTTGGTGGTAGAGAGACCAGCTAGGAAACTGAGAAACAATTACTCTATTAAGTCTGTGGATACATTAATGATGTTTATAAGACCAATTTGGTTGTAGCAGTAGACAAGATAGTTTATTACATCATCAAATAAGACCAAGTTTACACAAGACAGGTTTGTTACAACAGCAAACAAGACAGTTTATTGCAGCAGTAATCAATTTTATTACAGCAGTAACCAAGTTTATTGCAGCAGCAAATAAGACCAAGTTTGTTGTAGCACTAACCAAAACAGTTTACGATTCAAAAAATTTAACAAATAACCTCAATACCTCAATCACCATAATCATCATCAGAATCATCATCAGAATCAGATTCTCTTGACTGACGCTGTAGGCCGTCATGAGAAGCTTGAGGGGGCACACCAACATTTTGAGAATGAACAGATGATAAAGAAGTCAACATCTGACTCATCTTCAATATTGCGTCTTTCAGATCAGCATTTGATTGAACAATAGTATCCATTTTATCATCATGTTTTGACAATCTTTCATTCATCTCCCAACGCAAATCATCAACTTCAATAGATGAAGACCGTGGACGCCCGAGTGTAGGACCACAAGCCGAAGATGAAGTTTCTGGCGGAGAGTAAGAAGGATTAAAAATTTGTTTACCATGTGATGAAGTTCCAAAGCCATAAACATGAGTTCTTGTTGTTTTAATTCCACCAATTGCTTCACACCAAGCTTCTGGATCAAATTCTGGCTGAGTATCACCATCTGGGCCATATTTTTGCTCTAAAGAACAAGAGTACGATTCCTGCAAGTATTCACTCATTTGATTAATATAAAAATAAAACAAGGTAAATTTAGAACTAAAAGATAGTTTTAATGAGATAAACAGATCATAAGAAAAATATACAGAAAAAACTTTAGACTTCAGGTCAACATAATCACCACGACCCTTTTGACGCTTATGACAACGATAAAAAACTTCTTTGAAATTTAATGGTCGGTTTAACTTCTTTGTCTATGTATGTCATAGTATACATATAATATCATGTACAATAAAACATTATACTATGAAACAAGAATTTTAAACTAAAAAACATGATTTTTACCATTCTATAGGCATGCACGGTAAAAGGTATTGATCCACCGGTGTGTTTTGTAATGCTTCCTTCTTTTTCAGTTAACCTGTTTCTCTTGTTTATCTCAGATTTTCTTTTCCAAGCTGGAGTACTCCAATGTTCATCAATCAACCTATCCCAGATAGCAGCTCTAATCCAACCAATGTTATAGCCTCTACATTGAGCTATATTCGTAGCCTTAAAATGCTTCTTAGCATTCTTTCTTTCATCTTCCAGCATCCCTCTGAAGCGATCTTTACATGATTTCTCCCATATTTTTCTGATAACAGCAGTATCCTCTGATGGCCATGAAAATAATTCCTATAACGAATATAAAAAATTAGATGAAACACTTTTATACAAAGTTTTTGAAAGAATATTGTTAATATGCATACCGAAAATATACTAAATAGATAATATCACAACAATGTACTATTTTTTATCACTTGATAAACATATATATGATGTATGACTTCTATCTTGCATATCAGAGAAAGGTAAATTTGATTAACAATCACCAAATCAAACAGGGGTATACTACATTTCGAAAAGGGATAAGACATAAAGATTTAAGGTTGTAAGTGATACACATACCCAAATGTGACTTGTACTAACAAAATTAAGGTTGTAAATTATACACATACCTGGAACTTTAACCATATTTCTTCTTCCACATGTAATGGCACCTTCTTCCAAGTCGGCCAAACATCAGTAAAGTGAAGTTGAATCCCCTTTGTCAGTGCCCGCACAATGTCATTTCCCAAGAAGTTCCTAAAGGGTAATTTGAGACTTAGTACAATAGTTAACCAAATAAGCTTCGCATTACACAAATGAAATAAGATTAAGTGCTCACTCATCATTCAAAGTTGTAATAATCTTCCGACTACTAGGATTAGGTGGTGCAAGTTTATGTTTATTTGGACCTCTTCCTCTCTTTTTTGATGCATTAGCATCTGGTTCAGCTAAAGATTGGTCAACATTATCTGAACTATTTTCCATAGGATGTGGAAGTTCAGCAGTTTCTGGTACCACCTCCTCACTTATTTGATTTACTCCAGGAAGTGGATGAGTTGGAGGATTAATGGTTGTAGGAACTGTAATAGCTTGTGAACTTTGGCTACTGTTAGACAGCAATTGAGAAGCTGTAGATGAATGTTGCCGAGTAGGAAGAGTACGATGAGGAGGAATTTCAGGTGATTGTGAAATAAGGTTAGCATTGGACAGTGGTTGAGATGCTGATGAAGAAGGTCCAAATGTTTGATTCCATGCACTCGTAGACATATTGCATGCACCATCACCACCATCTTTCTTGCTTTTCTTAGCTTTTAATTGGCTTGAACGCTTAATTTTCTTCATGATTTCTGCAAAACAAAAATATAATTCGTAGATGAGTTAGATACACATAATAAACAAGCATAACGTTAACGTAAATCATATGTTAGGAACTACATCATTAGTTTACCGTAAGCATATTATGCCCTATTTATTATATACTACTGATAAGCCGCAGACTTATCATATTTTATGCACTAGATTTAGTATTATATTCATCTAAATAAAGTTATATTTATGTTATTTATGCTTATTATGTGTTAAAATATATTATTTGCACAGATTTATGTTTTTATGAGTTTTATGTGCAAGGAATGATTTTCTAGGCAAAAGTTCAGTTGAAGCCGGACTCCATGCCGGGTAGTTTCTGCACGGCAGTACAGAACAGAAAGAAGCCTTGCCGGATGTGATGCCGGGTAAATACTATCCGGCATGAGTGTAAAATCGCCTCGATTGACCATACGACAGCACATGTGATCCACGTGTTTTCCAACCGCTGCCGGGTGTGATGCCGGGTAATTCCTACCCGGCATAAGCACTGTTTCGCACGGACATCGACGGTTTCGACCGTTAACGGTTGGGCACATTTCCCACGTGTGCCGGCTACTGGTGACCCGGCACGACGCCCGGCATCGACACAATTAATGCCTATAAATAGGCCGAGGAAGGCTACAATTGAATACACTTCAACACCCTATACACTCCACTCACAACTCCAATTTCGCCCCACTCATTGTTGGTGTCCAAGGAAGTTTCTACAGTTCCATCCACGCGAAGAAGAAGAAGAAGATCCTGTCGGGTTAAGGCTATGACCATTCCCTTCTCCCCTTTGTATTCTCTTCTTGTAGTTGTGTGGATGGAGATGTAGAACTCCTTGCTTATTCTTGGTTAGGGATGAATTCCTTCTTGTAAACAATATGATTTCTTTAATATAATTTTCAAGTTTATTAAGAGTAAGTTCTTATTGAAAGAGAATAGGTTGATCTCTTTTTCTCTTCATGCAATTCTTACTTGTGGAAGACAAGTCCCAAGTAAGATAGGTTAGACTCTCTTAATGGTCTTTCTACTCTCTTCTTATGAATTAAGAGTTAGTAGTGAGTGAGTGAAGAAACCCACATTTCCCATTACTTTGTTCATTTCGTGGCATGATATATGCTCGATTTGTTAATAGGGATGAGTCTTCTGTTTTCTACTCGGAAACTGGAGAAAGAATATGCATTATGACTATGCCGGATGCACTGCCGGGTGGTCATGTCCGGCATATTCAATGTCTTTGAATATGCCGTGCAAGTGGTATCCGGCAGGACACCCGGCGTGTTCAGTTGTTGGTTAATTCGAAGGCCTGTGTTTATGTTTCGAGTTCATATTGATGCTTAGATGGTTTCACACCCTGGATCAAGGATAATTTCATTGTAATTACCACATAGTTTAGTTAGTTTTATTTAGACTAGAAAACATTTCAATTTCCCCCCTTGTCTTAGAATAGGCTTTTGCCCGGATTAGGACTAATTTTCTATAAGTCCCTTGGGTACGATACTCTCGGTCGTAATATATTTACACTATACTCCGACCGGGTTTTATTTTGCTACCCGTAGTAGAGTTGTAGGATTAGGTTATTTTATTCATTTTGTATATAGTTTATCCTAACAATTTCTCGTTTAGCAAATTGGCGCCGTTGCCGGGGACTTGGAATTAGTCCAAGTCCTAAATTCGGTAAAACGCCCTTATTCTTTATTTTTTTTATTCTTTGATTCTTTGATTCTTTGATTCTCTGATTTATTTTCGCCCTTAGTTTTGCAGACTTGAATGTGCCGTGCTTGGTGCCGGGCGTCTGTCACCCGGCCAACTCGGAGGAAGTCTGATGCCGGATACGTTTTACACGGCACTGCGTCCGGCATGTTCAAAGTTTCTCAAAATTTATTACAGTATTGAGTTCTTGGCAATTTAAATTTGTTCTTGCTTGCGCCCATTCATTATTTCTCTCTTCTAATAGTCCCTATACTATGATTCTTTAATTTAGATTTCGAGAATGAACTTGCCGTGTATTATGCCGGATTTCCTATACCCGGCTTTTCGGAGGAAGTCTTATGCCGGGCGGGTTTGATCCGGCATGTCACCCGGCATGCTTTATTCCTCTCAATATTTTTGTCGTAAATTATAGGGACAATTAGGAGTGATCTCAATCTCGTATTCACTTTTACTCTTATTTAGATTATCCTTTACATTATCTTTTAATTAAGATATGTTCGATTTTTGGTCACGCCGGGCAACATGCCGGTTATTATAAACCCGGCAATAGTGGAGGAAGTCCACTGCCGGGTAAGATTCGCCCGGCACTCTGTCCGGCATTACCAAAAATTTAATTCTTCTTGTATTTTCGTAAGTCTAATTAAGACAGTATATTAATTCTTTTATTAATACAAAGTATTATAATGTTATGTCTTGCTCCTCTTATATTTCAAAGGTGAATGCTTCTTCGGTCAACAAGTACTCCTGAAAATTTAGCCAACTTTGATCCGGAGATCGAGAGAACCCTACTTCATACTTTAAGGCAACAACGAATTCTACAAGAAGCAGATCCTACACCAATGGCAACACCTACCGCCCGTAACATAAACCGGCCTTCTAACCAAGGCCAGAAACCAGCAATCGACCTTCCTATCCTTCCTCAAACCGAATATGATGAATGGCAGAAACTTAAGCCATATCCTCAAATTAGATGCATAAAAGAGTTAGGATTGTTCGATGGTACGAATCCGGACGATGCCTTGCTCCACATCACCAAATTCTTGCAACACACAAACAGCCTAACCTCCACAAATAATGTCCTCCAATACGCCAGACTTGCTCTCTTCCCCCATAGTCTTACAGGGAACGCCAGCAAGTGGTACCACAGTCTAACCCCCAGTACCATCACCACATGGGAGGACATGGCAACCAAATTTTATGACAAATTCATGCCCCCTAGTCGCACCCTGGAGATGATCGCCGACATTTACAACTTCAGACAACCTAGCTCGGAGAACATCTGTGAGACTTGAGACAGATTCAAAGGGTTGTTGCGCACATGTCCACACCACGGCCTCACCAAGGAACAACTATCCCAGTTGTTTTACAAAGGATTGGTCAACCAATGCAAGACCATGATCCTTTCCTCCCTTGGTGCAGACATATTAAAGAAGCCTGGAGATCAATTCCTTAGTGGGGTTGAATCTCTTTGCGAAGAGATTAGAGATTGGGCCACCGGTGGAACAAGGGGCAGTACCGCTGGTCTATATCAGGTGGATGAGGGTGACTCCAAATTGGCCAAATTATTGCAAAGTCATGAGCAGTTGTTGGAGAGCAATGCTCAAACGTCCACGAAGGTTAGTGCTCTACAGAAAGTGGTGGAGCAAATAGCAATGAACAAACTTCCTCAACAAGCGAACGTGGTTAGTGCACGACCACACGCTCCAAGCCCTGACATGCCCAATTTTCAGAATGTTGAGGAAGTCAACTATGTGAGTAACCAAGGGTATCGGCAGCCATGGCAACAGGGGAACCAACCCCCTCAACACTTCCAGAGTCAAGCCGGCTACCAGGGAGGTCCAAGACAATTTAGACCATCCCATCCTGCATCATCATCAGAGGCTGAAATGGCTGAACTTCGTGACATGATGTCAGCCCTGATGAATAAGACCCAGGATACTCAAAATGAGATCTCGACCATTCGCAAGGAGCACAAATCGTTGCAGTTGCAGTTACAGCAACTTCTGATGCAACCACGACAGCAAGGTCAGCTCCCGTCCCAAACTCAAACCAATCCACGGGAGCATGCGAATTCGGTCACTATCCTGCCAAGGATCTCAGATAACGCCAAGTAGCCTAAAAGGCTAAGTGTAGGGCGGTTCCTCCTCACGCCTTCACTATCAACCAGGGGAGCCTTTCTTCCAATTTAATTTTTCTCCTTTAAATTTATGTTCTTGTTTTTTTTTAAATTGCTTTCATTATAATTATTTTAAGTTTCTTTTTTTAAAAAAAAAGAGTTTTTATTCGTTTTCTTTCGAACACTGGGGACAGTGTTCCTGCCAAGTGTAGGGCAGGGACCCCCCTTAAAAAATAAGTTTTTATTAATATGCATAAGTTGTGAGTTTTATCAATGTTTTACTAAACTTTTTGCATGTTTTTGATCGAGATGAGATTAGGAATGACTAAAAGCTTGTTCTCTCAAGAGGTAAGCTTTCTAATGACTTATAGATTCCTGTTTTTAACTTTTTGATTCTCTTTATTAACATGAGTACATGATCTTGCTCCTAATTCTTTCCTTTATGTACTTATGGGTGTTATTCTTTCTTTCCAAATTGTGAAAAATCTTTTGGGTGAAAATCTTAAAAAGGGTTTTTGTGCAAAAGAAAAGAAGAAGAAAAGAAAAAAAAAGAAAAAGAAAAATCTTCCTAAAGGAAAAGCAATATATTCCTAGAGGTTTCATAAAGTGCCTCAGAATAAAAGCAAGAAACGAGAGTTTTTCCTTTTATTTTTCTCCTAAATTCCCCGTTCTTCAATGCAAAAAAAATCATGGTTGATTCAGAAACTCTTGCAAAATAGGGCTGATTCATAAAACCATTGATGAGAGTCTTGGCCACATTCAGAAACTCTTGAAAAATAGAGCTGAATGATGGAAACCGGAAAAAGGAGAGATTACAAATCCCTTATGCAAAATAGCCCAAAAGTTTTTGATCGGTTTTGAAATTCCTTGTTTTATACCCATTAGTATGTTTTGACAAGATAAGGTAGATTAAGTGATACTTATGAATTAGAGTCATATAGTTGGAAATATTTATCTACATTTCATTCTAGAGTTTATCTGTTTTGTGCATAAGTAATTAGTCCTTTCTAATCTTGTTTTGCTCGAGGACTAGCAAAAGGTAAGTGTAGGGCCTTGATAAGCCGCAGACTTATCATATTTTATGCACTAGATTTAGTATTATATTCATCTAAATAAAGTTATATTTATGTTATTTATGCTTATTATGTGTTAAAATATATTATTTGCACAGATTTATGTTTTTATGAGTTTTATGTGCAAGGAATGATTTTCTAGGCAAAAGTTCAGTTAAAGCCGGACTCCATGCCGGGTAGTTTCTGCACGGCAGTACAGAACAGAAAGAAGCCTTGCCGGATGTGATGCCGGGTAAATACTATCCGGCATGAGTGTAAAATCGCCTCGATTGACCATACGACAGCACATGTGATCCACGTGTTTTCCAACCGCTGCCGGGTGTGATGCCGGGTAATTCCTACCCGGCATAAGCACTGTTTCGCACGGACATCGACGGTTTCGACCGTTAACGGTTGGGCACATTTCCCACGTGTGCCGGCTACTGGTGACCCGGCACGACGCCCGGCATCGACACAATTAATGCCTATAAATAGGCCGAGGAAGGCTACAATTGAATACACTTCAACACTCCTATACACTCCACTCACAACTCCAATTTCGCCCCACTCTATTGTTGGTGTCCAAGGAAGTTTCTACAGTTCCATCCACGCGAAGAAGAAGAAGAAGATCCTGTCGGGTTAAGGCTATGACCATTCCCTTCTCCCCTTTGTATTCTCTTCTTGTAGTTGTGTGGATGGAGATGTAGAACTCCTTGCTTATTCTTGGTTAGGGATGAATTCCTTCTTGTAAACAATATGATTTCTTTAATATAATTTTCAAGTTTATTAAGAGTAAGATTCTTATTGAAAGAGAATAGGTTGATCTCTTTTTCTCTTCATGCAATTCTTACTTGTGGAAGACAAGTCCCAAGTAAGATAGGTTAGACTCTCTTAATGGTCTTTCTACTCTCTTCTTATGAATTAAGAGTTAGTAGTGAGAGTGAAGATTAACCCACATTTCCCATTACTTTGTTCATTTCGTGGCATGATATATGCTCGATTTGTTAATAGGGATGAGTCTTCTGTTTTCTACTCGGAAACTGGAGAAAGAATATGCATTATGACTATGCCGGATGCACTGCCGGGTGGTCAGTGTCCGGCATATTCATTGTCTTTGAATATGCCATGCAAGTGGTATCCGGCAGGACACCCGGCGTGTTCAGTTGTTGGTTAATTCGAAGGCCTGTGTTTATGTTTCGAGTTCATATTGATGCTTAGATGGTTTCACACCCTGGATCAAGGATAATTTCATTGTAATTACCACATAGTTTAGTTAGTTTTATTTAGACTAGAAAACATTTCAATTTTCCCCCCCTTGTCTTAGAATAGGCTTTTGCCCGGATTAGGACTAATTTTCTATAAGTCCCTTGGGTACGATACTCTCGGTCGTAATATATTTACACTATACTCCGACCGGGTTTTATTTTGCTACCCGTAGTAGAGTTGTAGGATTAGGTTATTTTATTCATTTTGTATATAGTTTATCCTAACAATTTCTCGTTTAGCAACTACAGGATTCTTGCTCCTTACTAAAGGCGATTATCATCACTAAAATCTTCTTCCATTAGGTCCCCATCTTCTTCTCCATCACTTTCTACTATATTTTCTCCATTATCATCTTCATTTAATCTTCCACCTTCATCACCTTCATTAGTAACAATTTAAAAATCACCAGAAACAACCATGGATGGATTGTCAAGTTCATCTAATCTTGTAACATTTGTTCGAGCTGACAACTGAACATCTTGAAACACCCCATCATTCAAATCAGTATCATCGTCCCTACTACTAATGTGGTATCTATTTCTAGCCTTAGTTTTGAACATTGCCCACCAATTCTGATGATCTCGCTTTGTTGAAGGATAAGGGCTATAGTACACTTGAAAACATTGTTGAGCTAACACAAAAGGTTCATTGCTGGCAAGTATTGACTTATAGTTAACTTCTGCAAGATTATGATGAGGATCAACACAAACCCCTCTAGTTGTGTCAAACCAATGACATTTAAAAAGTACAATCTTCTTCCCCACACCAAAATATTCCACCTCAATGATATCTTCCAAAATACTATAGAAGTCTTTATCATTATCATTATAACAACTTCCTTTTACGCAAACACCACTGTTCATTGTCGAACGAGAATGACCATGTGCAACAGTGTGAAACTTGAAGCCATTCACAAAATATCCCTTGTAACAAGTTGCCAAATTAGTAGGTCCATGAGAAAGTTGCTTTATTTCATGATCAACATCTTAATGATGTCTCGCAACCTAATAATTAA
Source organism: Limonium bicolor (assembly GCA_023374045.1). Lineage (NCBI taxonomy): Eukaryota > Viridiplantae > Streptophyta > Magnoliopsida > Caryophyllales > Plumbaginaceae > Limonium > Limonium bicolor. The sequence continues at coordinate 221,307,929 of CM041781.1, forward strand.
TGCTTCAATGGGGTAAGTAAATGAATATGGACAGTACAAACTAAGTATTTACCATATACACAAATCTCTAGCATGTACTTACATATTGCTTAAACCAAGATGCAAATTCGGCATCTCTTATTTTCTCCGACTCGTCATCACTAGTATTTGGTCTCTCCATTTTGATCATCTCATCAAATATCCTAAGTCAAATGACACCAACCAGTTCATCTTACCCTATACTTTTTCTTGAAATATTAGCAAGCCACTTGTACAACATGAAATACTTACTCAATGTATGGAAGAACTTCATCACAATTCTTTAAGACATATATCTCAATTGATTGATACTCTTCTTTTGTCAAACATCTCCTTTTTTTTTGTTTTCACACTCATTGGTCGTCTAGGATGTGTGAAAATCGAAAGATAACCCATGTTGTCAATTTCACCTCCGTCATCATTACATACAACTTGAGTGAACTTTGTTTCTACATCATCTTCAAAGTATAAAGCACAAAAAGATGCAATTTCCTCAACAATATATGCTTCACATATTGACCCTTCTACACAAGCTTGATTCTTCACTTTTTTCTTCAGATGGTGTAGAAACCTACTCAGCATAGCTCACTTTCATCTTAAATTGCCAACAACTATATAAAAATATGCATAATAGCAGTCAAGTTCAGTTTCATACCTTTCAAATTGATACATCCACCTATAGTGGACAGGTCCTCCCACGTTAGCCTCATACGGTAAGTGCATACATACATGTTCCATTGAATAAAAAAAAACCCAGGTGGAAAAATCTTTTAAAGTTTGCAAAGTGTCTCAATGATACTTCCTTCTAACAGTTCCATATGACTAACAGTTAACTCTGTAGAGAAAATGTCTCAAAAGAAATCATAAAGCTCAGTCACTGCATGCCAAATTGGGTCTGGAACCAAATCACGAAAAGCAATTGGAAGCAGCCATTGCATGAATACATGGCAATCATGACTTTTGAGACCATAAAACTTCCCATTGTCAAGTTTACACATCTTCCAATGTTAGACACAAAACCATCAGGCAGTTTAAGCTCCTTTGTCCAAGCACAAACCTTCATATGATCGTCTTTATTCAAGACATATCTAGCAATAGGTTTATACATTCTACCATTTCTTTCAATCAAATGCAAAGCTGGACGGTGACAATAAATTGCTACATCTTTGTGAGCTTTGTCATTATCTTTGGTTTTCCCTTTCACGTCCATCATTGTGTTGAAAACATTATCAAATGCATTTTTCTCAACATGCATGGCATCTAGGTTATGACGTATCAAATTTGTGTGCCAATATGGAAGCTCCCAGAAGATGCTCTTTTTTGCCCAATGATGGGTGATACCATAACCCAATGGCTTTTGTATTGGACATTTTGTTCCAAATGTAATATTTGGGATGTTATCAATATCTCTCAGTACATCTTGACCAGATAGTCTAATAATAGGAGGATCATGCTCTACTGTTTTCATAAATTGGTCTCTTTGCAATCTGAATGGATGATCATCTGGTAAGTTTTGGCGGTGACAATAAAAAAAACATGGCTTTCCCCCATGCCGCAAAGTGAAAGATTTCACCTTAGTCATGCAATAAGGACATGAAAGTTTCCCATGAGTGCTCCATCCAGAAAGCATGTCGTATGCGGGAAAATCACTTATAGTCCAAAGCAAGGCAGCCCGTATAAAAAATGTTCTTTCTTATAAGCATCAAAACTTTGAATGCCAACTGTCCAAAGTGCTTTCAACTCATCTATCAAAGGTCGCAGAAAGATGTCAATGTTCTGAGAAGGACTATTTGGACCCGGGATAACCATATTAAGTAATATAGATGATTGTTTCATGCACATCCACGGTGGTAAATTATAAATAACAATCATTACCGGCCAACACAAATATGGTTTTGCACCGTGCTTAAATGGATTAAAATCATCAGTGCAAAGTCCCAATCTGGTATTCCTCGCATCAGCAACAAAAGATTCATGTGCAGAATCGAAATGATGCCTTGCTTCTCCATTTGAAGGGTGTATCAACACACCTTCAGGTGCTTTATTTTCTGCATGCCAAATCATATTCTCTGCAGTCTTTTTTGACATGAAAAGTCTTTGAAGTCTTGGGATGAGTGGAAAATACCGCAAAACTTTGAAAGGAACCTTTTTGTCCCCACTTGTGTTTGAAGCTAGGCTTGTATCGAGGATGACCAAAAGAACAAATCTCCAAATTCTCTGCCTCCTTGTAAAACAGCATGCAATTATTCTGGCAAACATCGATCTTTTTGTAGCCTAGACCAAATGCTTCTAACTTCTTCTTCATCTGATAGTAGTTACTTGGTAGTCTATCATTGTCTGGCGGCATGCCTTTTATAATAGTGATGATGCGATTGAAACAAGAGACACTCATGTTAAACTTTGATTTGCAATTCAGTAATTGTGACACTGCAGCCAGTATAGTATACGTCTTGCAGCCACTCCACAATGGCTCATCAGCATCATTCAACATTCTATATAAGTTTGTTGTAGCTGCGGGTTGCCCTTGATCCACATTCAATGGTTCATTACCAGAATCAAATTCATTGTTTGAACAGAATGCATCTTGTACCATTTCTATGTAGGGATTTTCCATCCTTGCTTCAAATGTAGTTGGTCCAGCGCCATCATAATTGTTATGTGATCGTTGACCAGCATCTCTCTCAGTAGGATTATAAGTTGGGTTGTGACAAAATCCTTAATAGTATAAATGATGTCTTACTTCATCATATTTACGAAATGACTCCTTTCCGCAATTTATGCATGGCATCTTATTCTATCCCCGCTAAAGAACCACAACTTAGATGTTGCAAAAGTGATGTAAATTTCTACTGCATTCTTATACTCTTCGGTCACAAATCCATTTTGATCTAAGCGGTCACACATCCAAAAACTGTCTAAGTCCATTCCTAAGCCTAGATTAATACAAAAATATCATACTAGCTGTAAGAGCACGACAAGTTCATTTGTTGCAAATTTAACTATTTATCAATAATATATATCAGAATACTTGTAATGAATGAGTGATCCCACAAATTTTATACTTTTATATACCGCTGCTTCAACAACAAAACACAATAAAAAAGCATAAATTTGTGTAGAAAATTTTAACACAACTTGTACGTACCTGGCACTACTACTGATGAATGAAATCAGCTAATTCTCTACGCCACGCTCGCACGGTAGAATGGACGAACAGCTAGGCCTGGCACAAACTTAAAAAGTAAGACTCATGCATTAAGAAGTCTGCAACCTCCTAAACAAGAAGTGCTACTGAAGATTATTCGTGGGGTGTGTTTCAATTGAAATGGAAAGCTGCAACAAAAAAACGTATGAATGAGGAACTTCAATAATAATTAATAATCATTCTTTTTTGTTGGACTTAGGAAAAAAGGAATGTATTCGGCCCTACGACTTTGAGGCTTCTACTAATTAGAAATTGGGGGAGTGAGGAATCCGGAATGGTACCGGCACATGTGTATTGGGGAGGTCGGTATCCTTATCAGATCCCGACTTTCAAATATGACTTGTCTTCGGACTCGTCGCCTAGAGTCGACATAAAGACTCGGTCACCTCGATTTTTGTTCGAGGTGGGAGGCATTACTGAGGTGGTGTGGTGGGATCTACCTAAATCCCAACTAATTCTAACAAATATTGTTTATGTAAACCAATGGAGCTGATAACTCATTGGTTAGGGTTACTTTTGACCCGACAAGATAAACGATGAATTAAAGAGCAACCATTCTAATTAAAGAACGGCTGTCTTATTTGAGATAAGATTTGAGATAAGATATGAGGTAAGACTTGGACTGAGAATAAGAAAATCATAACCTAAGGAGTTTAAAGATTAACTCACTTATTAAGGAAACACTCTTAAGTCATTCATTGTGTGTGAACTATGTTTGTTCATATGTGGCTTGTTGTTTATTGCACTTCTTACTTATGACGTGTATCTAATCAACTTCATGCTATCGACAATTTGTCGTCGTAGCCCCGTTAGCTTGGGGGCTATAAGAGAATTGTACCAGCAAAGGTGTGATCCCCTCGGGGCAACTGTTTAAATTTTACAGGTGAATGACAGAAGGCGACCGTCTGAGAATAGGATCGGGTAGAATTACTTCGGGTTGTTTTCCTTCAGTTATACGAGTTGTGCATGTACGCTCGTTTAGTAAATGATATGAGATGTTAGTAAGATGTAATAGGATATGAAATATTTGTACGGAGGATATGTATTGGTTAAGGTTAAGTATACATTGATGTTTGGTATATTCGGGTCCATCAGATCGTAGCTAGATCTTGGAGTATTTAGTATGCCCAGTTAGTCACGTGGGTGACTAACGGCGGTAACACCAACTGATGTGAAAATTCCGCTGTAATGTTGATATATGTAAATGGAGCTTACGAGTTATTGTCAGTTAGTGAGTTGGGGTGTTACAACAGTCTTTCAAGAAATGAGAACGTATCTCGATGTGTTTGGTTCTTGAGTGTTGGACTGGGTTTTCAGAAATTTTGATTGTACTTTTTTTGTCACAAAAAATAACAAATTGATCTTGAGCAATATGATAGTCCTCTAATTATTGTTTCATCTAGAGGAGCTGCGCACAACAAGTTGCTGCAGAGACATACTCTGTCTCAACTGTGGAAAGAGCAATGAAGCTTTGTTTTTTGGAGGACCAAGGCACTAAACATAGGCCAAGAAATTGTGCATTACCAGATGTACTGTTTCGATCCTAGAGGGAACCCACAAAGTCAGAGTCACTAAAACCAGATAAAGTAAAGATGGGTAACAAGGGTACCATAGATGAAGCTGACTGGTTCCTTTTAAGTATCAAAAGATTCGCTTGACCGCCTTGAGATGGGACTGTTTGGGTGCTGCTTGAAAGCGAGCATATAGACAGACTAAGTGGATCATGTCTGGTTGACTGGCGGTTAGGTAAAGCAGTGAGCCTATCATTCCACAGTATTTAGTGGCATTGACTCCGATTACACCACCACCCAGATGTAGTCTAGCGGTGGTACAACTGGGTGTGGACATGCTTTTGGCATTGGACATATTATATTTTGCAAGAAGTTCCTTGATGTACTTATGTTGATGAATATTTATGTCATCTGCCTCTTGTTGGATTTGTAGTCCAAGGAAGAACCAAAGTTCGCCTAACTCATTCATAAAAAATGATTTCTTCATTAAGTTAGCAAAATGTTCACAGAGTGTTGTGCTTGTGGAACCATAAATAATGTCATCAACATGAATTTGAACAAGAAGCAAATCATGAGATGAGTGAAAAATGAATAATGCTTTGTCCACTTTACCTCTAGAGAAGCCATTTGTAAAAGATAATAAGAAAATATTTCATACAAGGCACGTGGAGCTTGTTTGAGCCTGTAGAGAGCCATGCGGAGTTTGTAAACATAGTCCGGATGGCCTGAGTCATTGAATCCGGGGGTGGCTCCACATAGACTTCTTTGTCAACATAGCCATGCAGAAAGGCTGTCTTGACATCCATTTGATACAATGTGAATTCTTTGAATGCAGCAAAGGCTATAAGCATGCGGATTCCTTCGAGTCAATTACTGCTGAGAAGGTTTTGTCATAGTCAATCCCTTCCTCTTGATTGTAACCCTACACCACTGAACGAGCTTTGTTCTTATAAATGTTACTTGTATCATCGAGTTTGTTACAAAAAACCAATTGGGTGCCAATAGTCTATTGATGCGAGAGTCGAGGAACTAATTCGTAGACATAGTCTCTTCAAGGAATTGAGTTCCTCCTGCATAGCAATGACCCAATCGCTATCAACCAGGGCTTCTTTAATATTTCGAGGTTCAGTTTCAGAGAGAAAGGCACCAAAGGCACATAGGTTTTGCATAGCTTGACAACGATTTTGGACGCCAGAGTCAGAATTGGAAATAATATTTTCAGCAGGATTGAGGAGGCATGGTTTGAACTTTCTCTATGAAGGTGGAACAACTGTGTCGTTGGGAGGATCCGGGGAGACAAACTCGAATTGTTCTGGGATTAGGGGGTCGGGCTAATGGTCAGTGTCATCTGTGATGTGACTATCTTTACTAGGGGAGTTTTGAAATACCCGAAATAAAAAATAGTGATTAATTAGGCTAATGAAGATTTTAAGGGTGTAATTATGCCTAAATAAACATGAGGGAACAAATCCCGAAGAAAACGGATCCTTAAAACGGATTAAAAACACAAACGAACCTTAAAGCGCGTTTTCGAGGAACATGGAAAACGCGACTTTAAGCGGGTTAAATAGACTTGTAATAATTTTGGTCAACCAAATAGTCATTATTATACCTTAATGAAGGTCTAGAACCCATAAAATTAATTAAACGAGAAAATTCCAGAAAACGGGTTCTATTGTAAATAGTGTAAAAGACGAGAAGTTGTGGGGTGTGAGTGTAAATAAGATAAACTAACATGTCCCCTTTTGAAAATAAAAATCAGATTCCCCCTTGTGAGTGTGGGTGCCGATTTCCCCCTCTCTCACTCCCTTAATTCTTTCCTTATTTGCTAAAAGACAAACAAATAAAGTAGAAAAAGTAGAAAGGGGTGAGTGGGACTCTCTCTCCTCCATTCTCCCTCACTCCCACCGTACACCACCTTCCCTCTCTCTGATTTCCTTCTTCCTCCAGCCGATAATGGAGATTTGAAGAAAACCCACACCAGCCTCCATCTTCTTCCTCATTTTGAGCACTCAATCCTTGTCCAAAAATTACAAAAACTGCACCGTTGGAATCCCCTTGTCAAGGAGAGCATCTTCCTCTTTTCAAAAATCAAAAAGCTCCACTTTCATCTCCATGGGTATGACTATTTTTGAAGCTTAAGACCACCATTGGAAGCTCCTTCATCACCTTGTTGTCTTGAGGTAAAAATAAATCGAAATCCACCATTTCTAGCTCTCATTTGCAAAATAGAATTTCTAAGTTTTGAGATTCTTGTTCCTTGTTCTCCAGCCGATTTTGGCTTCATTCTTGGAGTTGGAATATTGCTATTCTTGCTGTCCAAAGCTTCATCTATCCATTGGAAGGTAATGCCTCTTCTAAACCCTAAAACATGTCCTAAATTCTAGGTTAGTAAAGGGGAGTTCCTAAGTTAGTGTTGTGATGTGTATGGCTGTAGAATTATTGACTTGGTGAGACAAGAACAAGAAGGGAGAAGGAAAGAACAAGTCAAAGAAGAAGAAAGAAAGAAAAGGGAGCTAGCAAAGACAAGGTAAATGTTCTTACCTTGAGCTACTCTTTAATGCCTTAGTGTAACAGATTTTTAAATGCTTGTAATGAGTAATGTATGTAGCCATGAGTAGTAATTGGGTTGTAGTATAATGATGAAGAAACTAACTGTTTTAGAGCTTTATAAAGATGATTAAATGCTTGTAAAGACCTTGAGAAAAGATGATGTGTGCAGGAATTAAATGGGTGGTTAGTGCCTAGTATTGTGTTGATAATGTATGTGATGAACATGTATGATATGGTAATGAGTGGACAAAACAATGTGGTGAGAATGTTAAATTTTTAGGGTAGACTATGTCAAATTTTATATAGAAACTAGAGGACTTAAGAGCTTAATGTAAGTGGAAAAACACTTTGAAAACAGATTTGAGAAGCTAAGTAGTGGGTAGAATTAGAGTGAAAGATAATGCATTTTGAACTCTAGGAATGGCGTTAGTAAAGGAAACAATGAATGGTAGAAAAGAATCAAAAATCTGTAGCATAAGTTTTAGAAAACAGGAGTGGAAAAATTTGTGTAAGGAAACTAAGGATTTAGTGACGAGTTTGAGGAATGAACTAAGGTAAATTAGAGGGTCTAATTAGTGTTAAACATGTTGGATTACATATAGAAAGATTGGGGAAGAAATGGGTAGAAGAAAGGAGTTGAAACAAATTCAATAGGACCATTCTGACCTCGACCGACCTAGAGGACTGAGTCGGTCGTGGGTCGGTCGGACTAAAACCACTGGAACGTAAACTTTCTGACTTCGACCGACCCACTGAGTCGGTCGTGGGTCGGTCGGGCAAGAATTTTCCAAACTCAAAGTTTCTGACTTCGACTGACCCAGGAGGAAAGGGTCGGTCGTGGGTCGGTCGAGATGGATTCTAGGGCCGATTTCTTTCTGACTTTGACCGACCCAGAGGGGTTTGGGTCGGTCGGGTCACACTTGGGTCGGTCGGGTCCAAACAAAAAAAATATGTATACATGTACTACATGAGTGACATTAGTATGGAAGTAATAAAGGTAAGAAATTTACACATGAGTAAGAAAACAAACTTGAGAAACGTAGGAAGTAAATGAGTTCTGTAAGTAAGTATGAGGAGTAAAGGATTAGTAAATATAGTTGGGAAACATTAATGAATGAACGGGATAAGTTAATGGTAGATAATTAACTGCCCCATTCCGAGCATGTTATAGGATTTGAATAGTTGAACACCGAAGAAGAGTCGGTGAGTCCAAGGACAACGGTGAACGTATGAATTTCTCATGCCCTGTATGCTACCTTGGCTACTCTGATTTGTGTGTTTGTGTGCTATGTGATCACCTAAATAAGATAAAACGCATGAATCGGATTTATTGCACCTACTGTGCTTATATTATATTGTTCCTTGTTGGATGTCTATCTTAACTCTCAGTTTGTATAATTCATGAAATGAATGAATGAGAATGAAGTGCGTGTGCCTTGTTGTGTATTGTATTGACCAAGTAATGTAGAACAAGACTTCTAACTAGCTAACATTTCTAACATTAGGAAATTGATAAATTGGAATGAGTAGAAGTCCGATATAGCTTCGACCACGCGTGAGGAGGAGGAGACACAAGAGGTTGGATCCAAATCCGTGCCTTAATTTTGTCCATGGTCCAAACCCCTTAAATGGGTAGCAACCTAGATTAGTGAGCCACTCTAAAGCCCGGTGGTGGGATGGTGTAGTCCCTTCCCGGAGGTCGTACCGACTTAACTTGAGTATAAAGTAAGTAAGTAAGTAAGTAAGTAAGTATTCTAATGAGTAAGAGTAAGACTGTGTAAGTCGTATGGTACCGAGTAAAAGAATAAAGAACATCTGATTAACCCGGATGGGTAACTAGCTAACAAAGAATGAAGTAAGGATTGCGAAGTATATTGCTATGCTGTTTGGCTTGTGTATTGCCTTTCGGTTGTATGTACTGTATCCTTGTAAGTATGTGCCTTGTATGATTGTATCGTTGTATGTAATAGCACGTATGCATTTATAAAACGAACTCCATGTATTCAACCAATTAGTCGGCGTACCCTCGTTAGCACGCGATGTATGTGAAGTTTATGCGCAGCTTTTGCTGAGCCCCTTGGGGCACTATTTTTAATTTTACAGGTGCTCGTGAGGAGACCAAGATTGATTTCTTTTTGTGTAGTTAGTAGACTGTGGATGGTGTACCAAGTTGTACACGACTGAATGCCTTTTTGAATAGCCGGTGTACCAGGGGGTACACCCTTTTGGATATTGTAAGAATTGTGGATTTGGTAGAAATGAGTATGTTGGTAAACTCATGATTTTTGTAACTTGAAGAAGGGATGTAATTGATTATATTTTTGGATACTCGGTAATCAAAGGTTGTAAGTAAATGATATGTATGTATTGGGAAGTAATTATGGAAGCTTGGTATTTTCTGATCATCGGACCGTTACTGTATGTAGAGTAAGCCTTGCTAGCCGCATGGGCGGTTAGCGGCGTTGTATCACCCACCGTAGTATTTGTATTTCCGCTGCGAGTAGTAAGATAACCGAGACGATTAGACAGTAAGTAGAGGATTAGCGGTAGGGGTGTTACAAAAAAAGTGGTATCAGAGCGTAGTAACCCTCTAATGTCTAGGATTACCGAGCATAGGGATTACCGAGTTAGGATTACAACCATTTTAAAACGGAGATATAGGAACCTAACTAGGAATAACCGTTGATAACAACGGATACCCTTAACGTCCTTGCGGACGATACCATTGCTTAAATTCAAGACCACCTGGTCACAGTGTCACAGTACTTAATGAGAATGTTAATTGTTCAGATGTTTGGACGAGGTCGAGGCCGACCCCGAGGAGGGGCTACTAACTAGCCGGGCACGCAGACGATAACAGAGATCGTCGCTGCCACGGTAGCACAGATGCTACAACAAGTAATCACGGTTGTACAGCAAAACCAGCAAACTCAAGCGGGACCAACCCCACCCCCTCCAACCAGAGATATGAATTGGGTGAAAGCAGTCACAGATCTCCGACCTCCCTGCTTTTGAGGCGAGAGCGACCCTACGAAACTTGAAGCCTACATCTCTGAGATGGAGATGGCGTTTGAAACCCTCGAAGCTCCTGTTGGAGTTCGAGTGAGGATAGCGGCATACTACCTTAAGGATGCTGCTATGGATTGGTGGAAGCTAGTGAAGCATGGGTATGCTGACGACCCCACATTTGATTAGGAATCCTTCACCGCCATTCTCCGATCAAAGTACTACCCAGAGCACGTCAAAATCAAGAATCATTTAAAGTTGGACGCCCTGAGGATGACAGAAAAAAATGTCAGTGGTCTTGGTCGATCACTTCTATGGCGGTCTGAGCCATCACCTTTGGTACGGTATGGGGTACACCCGATTTACCTCCCTTCAGGAGTGCTATCATGCGGCATCTCGCGTTGAAATCACTTGTCAGCTGAGAGATGAGGAGCAGGCGCTAAAGCGCAAAGCTAACAGTAAGAACACCAGCTCAGAGGAGCAGAACCAGGGCAAGAGTTGGAAGAAGAAGAAAGGGAAGTTCTTTCAGCAATCACAGAAGAACACCCCCAGTGAGAGCAGTGCCCATGCTGAGAAGGGCAAAGCAGCTGAGCCACTTCAGCTTGCTTATTCTGCGTCGGTGGCTACAAAGCCATTGAGATCACACCCGCCTAAGGATAAACTTCTAAATTTAAACTCGTACATGTATAATTGCAATAACTAGTATCACCGCACCAAATGTGCTAACACTCAAAGCCACAGGTTCTGGCTCCGGATACGGCAAGAACTACTCCGATGGCCGTAGTTATGTCTGTAGGAAGTGCAATCAGGATCACCCCGGCACAGATTGCCAAGGGAGAGAAATCAGATGCTTCAACTGTCCGAAACTGGGACACCGTGCTAATGTGTGCCGGAAAACTCAAAATCCAAGGGAAACTACCAGGGGTACAAGCAGCGTGAAGGCAAGGAGGTTGCATCTGGTGATGCTCCAGCCCAGCAGGCCTCGCAGGGACAGGGGTCCCGAGGAGAAGGGCGCACCACAGAGGCAGCCGGCCTTGCATATCATTGACCATGACGGTACCGGTACTAAGTCCGGCCAAGGTATTAACTATAACCTTTAATCCTTGAAAAGCATGTCTATGTATTGAAGTACTTGTTTGAATGAATGCATGAGTAAGTAGAATTGAAGTATATATTTGAGCATGAAATGAACTAGTTGAAACTAGAACTCACCTTAGATGAAACTTACCACCTTAGGGAGATTTAATATCTGCTACCCAATACCTTCAAACCCAAATCAAGAAGAAACCGACATCACCACTCACCATTTCTCCAACGAGCAGTGTCAGGTCATCCGACCAGGTATGATTTTATTAAAGGGATACCAGAAACCGGAAGCACAAATTTCCATCATCCAACGATGCAACGAACTAGGAGCGGGTCCAGGAGGATTTTATACACCCGAATTCCCCGGTGGAGCGAAGATGAAGCTGAAGATGATATGCTTGGGAAAGGACTGGAATCCTTATACCAAGACATACCAAGAGACGCGAACGCTAGATGGAGCGACGCCACCAACAATACCCACCGAATTTCAGACGCTTGTCACGCAAGCTATAGAACTTGCACAACAGTGCGAAGATGATCCAATCCCCGCACTTGAAGCGAATCTTTGTATCGTCAACTTCTATGAGAAAGAAGGACGACTTGGCTTGCATCAAGACAAGGACGAGACAACGGAATCTCTTGAACAAGGAGTGCCCGTAGTGTCTTGGTCCATTGGTGATGACGCCATATTTTTGTATAGCGAGCAGAAGCGTGTGGACCTCGCAGAGAAAATGATATTGAGATCAGGAGATGTCTTGATCATGGGTGGAAAATCAAGGTTGTTGTATCACGGTATCAAAAAGATCAAGTTGAATACAGCACCACTGGCGATAATCAATGCCACACACATGAAACTAGGACGCCTGAACCTTACCTTTAGAAAGTATTAATCTTGTAGTAGCATGTAACGCATTAGTAACGTGTATTAGAGACACAGTATGTATGATGGTTGGTTTATTAATAAAGGCAGTGTTGGTTATTAAATACCACTTGCATTATACCACCAATTCTTATAAATCTTATGAATCAATAAGTTGTGGACTTGGTACCGAAGGTAACCTGAGTATCCTCACCGAAGCACAAGCCGACAAGAGCGGCACCATCTTAACGGGAATCTTCCCGGTAAACGGCATTGATGCCTCCGTACTATTCGACTCCGGCGCCTCTCAAACCTTCGTTTCGCCATCATCTGCGAAGAGGTTGGGGCTAGACGCAGATGAGCTACCAAACTTCTTGGTTACTCTCCCGTCGAAGGAGCGAGTAAGATGTACCAAGTATTACCAAACCGCCACAATCCGAATCAAGGGCGAAGAGTTTCCCATCTCCTTCATCAAATTTAATTGGTTGGGATTCGACTTGATAGTCGGGATGAACTGGTTGGAGCGGCAGAAGGGGCGAATCCTCTGCGCCGAGCATAGACTGCTGCTCAAGAGTCCGTCTGGGGTTACTGTTTCATACAGCCAGAGACCGAGAGAGCCTTCGACTACATTCATCTCCGCTATGGCTATGTACCAGGAGCTCAGAAAGGGGCACAATGTGTATCTATGTTATGTACAAGATCTGGAGAGAGATCCAGAATTCAATGTCGATGTGCTAGTTGTGTCAGAATTCCCAGATGTGTTCCCGAAAGAGCTACCTGGTATGCCACCTCAGAGAGCAGTTGGGTTTGAGATTGATCTCATACCGGGTACTGGTCCCATTGCTAGGGCACCATACCGTATGGCACCGGCAGAAATGACTAAGCTTAAGGAACAGTTGAGCGACCTTCTCGATAAAGGGTTTATACGCCCGAGCGTATCACCCTGGGGAGCACCGGTCCTCTTCGTTAAGAATAAGGACGGTAGCCTCCGGCTTTGCATTGACTACCGCGAATTGAATGCGGTCACCGTAAAGAATAAATACCCATTGCCACGCATCGACAACCTGTTCGACCAGTTGAAAGGAGCGTCGGTCTTTTCTAAGATTGACCTCCGATCAGGGTACCACCAGATTGCTATCAGAGAGCAGGATATTGAGAAAATGGCATTCCGTACAAGATATGGCCACTAAGAAATTCACGGTGATGCCATTCAGTTTGTCGAATACACCAGCCAAGTTCATGGATCTAATGAACTGTCTGTTCAGTGATCAGTTGGACACTTCTGTCATAGTCTTCATCGATGACATCCTCGTTTATTCAAAATCCAGAGATGAGCACAAAAACCACCCCAGAAAAGTACTTGAGACACTGCGCGAGAACAAGCTGTATGCGAAGTTCTCCAAATGCAAGTTTTGGCTAGATCAGGTATCTTTCCTCGGTCATGTCATCTTGAGCGGGGATATTTCAGTCGATCCATCCAAAATTAAAGTAGTACGATCATGGCCTAGACCTAAGACGGTTACCGACATCCGGAGCTTTCTTGGTCTATCCGGTTATTACTGAAGATTTATAAAGGACATTTCCAAAGTCACAAAGCCCATAACGACATTGATGAAGAAAGATGCACCGTTTGTGTGGACAGACGAGTGTGAAGTATCCTTCCAGAGCCTAAAGGACTCATTGACCTCAGCGCCCGTTCTCACTCTTCTAGAGGGCACAGAGGGATTTGAGGTGTATTGTGATGCATCAGGCAAGGGCATGGGATACGTACTCATGCAGCATGGCAAGGTAGTAGCCTATGCCTCCCGCCAGCTGAAAAAGCATGAGGAGAATTACCCGACACACGATCTAGAGTTAGGAGCCATTGTCTTCACCTTGAAGATATGGCGACACTATCTCTACGGGGTAAGCATCACCATCTACTCCGACCACAAAAGCTTGCAGTATGTGTTCACCCAGAAGGAAATGAATTTAAGACAAAGAAGGTGGGTGGAGTTTCTATCAGATTACGACATCGACCTACAGTATAAAGAAGGGAAAGCAAACGTTGTAGCCGATGCCCTGAGCCGTCGAGCACACTCGCTCCATTCGCTACTCGCTTCTTCTAGCTTGGTTGACGAGGTGCGAGACGCTCAGTTGAGCGACCCTTATATGACCGAGATTAGACAGAAAATCGCAGATGACACCTTCGAGAAAAGGAAGTATGACTTCAAACTGCATGAAGATGGTCTGATCCGGCTGAATGGAAGCTATGTGTTCCCCGAAGCAATGCTGAGCTGAGGGATCACATCCTGCGTGAGTCACACTGTTCTATACTATCCGTCCATCCGGGAGCCTCCAAGATGTACAAAGACATGAAGAGGTACTTCTGGTGGTCAGGAATGAAATCCGATGTGACTGAGTATGTTATGAGATGCCTAACATGCCAGAAAGTAAAATTTGAACACCGTAGACCAGGTGGAATGGTACAATCTATGTCAATTCCGGAGTGGAAATTCCACAATATCTCCATGGATTTTGTTGTTGGACTCCCGCTTGCTAGGGGAGGACACAACATGATCTGGGTAGTAGTCGATCGCCTCACCAAGGTTGCCCGATTCATACCGATGAAGGACACCTGGAAAGTGGCGAAGCTCGCTGAGTTATTCGACAAGGAGATTATCCGACACCACGGAGTCCCGAAGACTTTCGTATGTGACCGCAACACCAGGTTTCTTTCGAGATACTGGAGAGCTACATGGGAAGCGCTGGGTACCGAGTTGAAGCTTAGTACCCCCTTCCATCCACAGACCGACGGTCAGACAGAAAGGACCATCCAGACACTCGAGGACATGCTTAGAGCATGTGCCTTAGACTTTCAGGGGATTTGGATTGATAAGCTTCATCTTATCGAGTTTTCATATAATAACAGTTATCACGCTTCGATTAAGATGTCGCCCTTCCAAGCTTTATACGGTAGACCTTGCCGTACCCCGTTGTGTTGGGATGAGTTGAGTGAAGCGGTCATCATAGGACCGGAGTATCTTGAGCAAGTACAAGCTTAAGTTCAGCAAATCCGAGCAAATATGAAAGCAACCCAAGATAGACAGAAATCCTATGCGGATGTGCGAAGACGCGACCTTGAATTCGCCGTGGGAGACCAAGTGTTTCTGCGCGTTTCACCAATGAAGGGCGTATTCCGATTTGGCCAGAAGGGCAAGCTGAGCCTGAATTTTGTAGGCCAGTATACGATTACTAAGAGGATTGGAGCTGTGGCTTATAGGCTAGCATTACCTGAAGAATTGGGGCGTGTTCATGATGTCTTTCATGTATCATAACTCAAGAAATACATAGCCGATCCTTCTCATGTATAAGTACCTGAACAGCTATCCCTAGAGCCGACGATGAGATATGTCGAGACTCCACTGAGAATCCTTGATGCGAAGATTAGAGACACTCGCCATAAGTCAGTGCGAATGGTCAAAGTCTTGTGGTCAAACCACGATGTCGAGGAAGCAACTTGGGAATTAGAGGACGCCATGAGGGTGAAGTACCCAGATTTATTTGTAGACTAGATTGTCTAGTATCCGTAGAGTACGAAGGGTACGGGGCATACCCCTTTTAAGGGGGGTAGAGCCATTTTGTTTCACATTGCTTCGGGTTAGCATTGCATAGTATGTGTTGAGACATCAAAGTGTTGCAGAGATAGCCTCGACAGAGTCAATCATCCTCAGCCAAACACAAAGAGCGAGCTACTACAAGAGAGTCCGTGCAACTAAGAAAACAGGACAGACTCTCCCATGCCATTGCGAAAACTAAGGAGCGACTAAGGAGGGAACTTGTGAATGCTTCAACACTGCAACGGTCATGCAACTTCCCCATCACATCCGAAGTTCGCGACCCAAGTCAGGAAACCACCTAAGGACGTTGCCCACTAAGTTAGTTCCGACAATTTCGGAACTAACTCCCTCGACCTGCTGCTTCTAGTGCTAGTATAAATAAGTATTGTAATAGCTAGTTTTAGGTGTGCTTTCATTGAGAAATATTACATAGCTTAGAGAGAGAGAAAGAAATTATCTTTGTAAGTCAGAGAGAGAATACGTACCACATTAGTTAGTGCAATCTAGATAGACTCTGCCTAGGAAGATCCTAGTTTTGCTACACTTACCATTGTTCCGATCAGAAAGTGTATTGGGTGAGTCACTAGTAGAAAAAATGTTTTTAACCACAGTTATTTTGCCTATATACCACGGTTAGGAACCGTGGTTTATGCTCGCGTCGCATATAGAAAATAACTATAAACCATGGTTTAAAACCATCGTTTAAAAGTGAGACTATATACCACGGTTTGCTATGACCGTCGTTTAAGACCGTTTTTGGACGCGATCCTCACCGATTTTAAACGACGGTTAAGGTCAGAACCGTGGTATAAAGTACCTTTTATACGACGGTTAAAGCCTGAACCGTGGTATAAAGTTCATTTTAAATGACGGTTAGTCTCAAAACCGTGGTATATAATGTATAAAATCAACGAATAAAGCGCCGCTTCACAGATCTCAAACAGAGCACCAAAGAGAATGGAGAGGCTAGAACCTGTATGTTCCTTGTTTGTGATTTAGGGTTGCAAAATATTGAGTGAAGAATGGAGGCGTAGTATGTTCCTTGTTCGTGGTGGGTTGCAAAATTACCGTGAGGTTGAAGAGAATGAAGAATGGAGGCGTAGGCCATGTTCCTTGTTCGCCGGTTAGGATTACAAAAATTACAGTGAGTGGAGATGAGGCAGAGCATGTGTTCCTTGTTCGCAAGTGTGAGCTGCAAAAATTACTGAAAAACAAGAGAATTAGAGAGGACGGAGCATGTTCCTTGTTCGCTAGTTAGGGTTGCAAAAATTACCGTGAGATTGAAGAGAATGAAGAAGAGTTGCAGAGTATGTTCGTCGGTTTGGGTTCCAAAATTACCGTGAGGTTGAAGAGAATGAAGAAGAGTTGCAGAGCATGTTCGTCGGTTTGGGTTCCAAAATTACCGTGAGGTTGAAGAGAATGAAGAAGAAGAGTTGTAGAGCTTCGTCGGTTTGGGTTCCAAAATTACCGTGAGATATATAAGAGAATAGAGAGAAAGAGCCGCGTTAAATTTGGGCCGAAAATTAAAATTCCCGCTTAGACTATATACCACGGTTCACAAAAAAATCATGGTTTAATATAGTAAGATGCGCAATATAAATGACGGTTGCCAAGGAACCGTGGTATATAGGTACCCTATATACAACGGTTCTCTAAGAACCGTGGTATATTCACTCTGGCGTGTACCTTAAATGACGGTTGCCCTGAAAACCGTGGTATATAAGTAACCTATATACGACGGTTCTCCAAAAACTGTGGTATATGCACTCTGGCGTGTACCTTAAATGACGGTTGCTCTGAAAACCGTCTTTTATAAACTTTAAACCACGGTTTTTCATTTAACCGTGGTTTAAACACCGTCATTAAAAATCTTTTTTCTACTAGTGAGTGAGTGAAAAACCGCTAAGTAGATCTCCTCTACTTAGTGGACATTTGTAAGTTGTTTTATTTTGACCAGAGAATAAAATAGCTTATTTGTGTATCTTGCTGAGCTCCATAGAGTCCGTCTATCTTTCAAGCTTTATTCCATTTCAGTTTATTCGAGTCTTCCGCACACCTTCTTTAACTAGTTCGATCGAGTGCTTCTACATCCCAAAGTGTCTCTTACCTTTAAAGACTGATTGAGTCAAACCAACTCTTAGACTCACACCTTTAGTTGGTTTGAGTTAGCCACCCGATCCTACACGTGGTATCAGAGCCTTGCTTAGGCTGACAGTCAATCAACGAAGCAATGGCAGATCTCTTCATCAATCAAAACAACAAAATGCACTTCGAGCATCCTAGACTCACCTCCACAAACTATGACCATTGGAAAAATTAGATCGAGCAACACATCGAGTCTGTCACTCTGAACTATGGGAGATAGTCACTGGAGGAGATCTCGCAGTCAATCCAGACCGATCCACATGGACTACTACAGATCGCAAAAGGTATGATCTAAATCGACAAGCATCCCGTGCAATCTACATTTCCCTGTCCATTCCAGAACAAAGAAGAGTCAACCATTGCAAGTCTGCAAACGAGATATGGACTCTCCTTCAAGCTACCCACGAAGGAGTCACTGATCTTAAGAAATGCAAAGATCAAGAACTTCGAATGGACTATGAAAATTTTCTGCAAAAACCCGGTGAGTCTCTGGAAGAAGTGCTTGATCGCTTTTATTTACTAACTACTACTATGCAGGAAGTTAACATCTTACCGGATAGAGAGAGTGTCTTGCACAAGCTGCTGGACAGTCTCAGAGAAGAATGGGCAGAGACGGTAATCTCCACCAAAGCATGCAAGGATTTATCTAAATGGAGCTGTCAAGACATAGGTTCCTATCTACAATCCATAGATAAATACAAGAAGAATGTTCGAAAGAAGTGTGGTGATACTTCTTCTTCTAGCAAGATTACTACTTTGAATGACCAAGCCTTGTAGGTTAATTCGACTCAGTACACTCAAGAAGGAGCCTATGTCGCTGATACTCAAATCAGACAAGCTAAGGCTGAGCTGGTTGATATTATCGTTGAAGAAAGTGAGGCTAAGACTATGGAAGACTTTGTCTTCATAGTAAAGAACTTCTGAAAATTCATGCGTAACCAGCCTAATCAACCGAGTCGGTCGTTCTCAAATACCTCCAAAAAGGTCTTCAACTCTGTCACCTGTTTCAACTGCAATAAACCCGGTCACTTCAAGAAGGATTGCCCCTTACTCAAAAACCAGCATGGAAAATCCCAAGGGAGGTTGCTGATGGCAGCAGTTGGTTGGGGTGATTCAGACTCCGACGATCAAGACACAGAGTCCAGTGGCCTGGTATGCCTCATGGCACATGATACGATCGAATCCATGATCCCCGACAATGAGGTAACTCGTTCCCATCTTGAAACAGACCTTTATCGTATTACTCCTATGGGTTTTATGACCTTAATTGCTAAAATTGTCTCTGAGACTAACTCCCTCAAATCAAGTCTCACAAGCAAAATATCCGAGTTAACTGAGGAACTCGAAATCTCAAAGGGTCTCATGTATGCCTTAAGAGATGATGCTGAGGAACACAAAACCATCTCGTGCTCTCTTAGACTAGATCTACAAGAATCACGGAGTCATGTTGATTCCCTTAAAAAGGAACTCAATGATACCATAGGGCTCAATCAATCCAGCCAGAGCGACCAGAAAGAGTCTCTCACTCTGATCGACTCTCTCAAACAGGATCTCACCATTTTCACCGATAAATGCTGCTCTCTTCAAAAATGATCTAAATGCTTCCGATCCAAAAACATGTCCTTAAACACTACTATCAAAAGCCTCACTCAAAAGCTGAAAGAAAAAGAGCATGTTCTCTCTCTCAAGCCAGTCAAATTTATCAAACAAGTCACCCCCTCTGAACTACCTGAGTGTAGGGGTGTCCATTAGGTTCGGTTAATTCGGTTTTGGCCGAAAACCGTTTTTTTTCATTTATTTTTGACCGAAATTTATAACCGTATTTTATATTTCGGTTATACGGTTAACCGAATAGTAATTCGGTTCGGTTTTTGGTTTTGACACAGTCACTATTCGGTTAACCGTATAACCGAAATATTCTGTGACTAATATAACACTTTGTAGATTTGTAGTTTGTTTAGTTTAGTAGTTTACGGTTGAATATTATTTGGAACTTAGGGTTATTCTTAGTCACTCTCCTCCAATAGTCCCGTCGTCCCCGACCCTGCACATTTCTCTCCTCCCCTTGTTGATTCCTTCACGCCGACGTCGACGAACAAGCCTACCGACCCATCTCTTCTTCCTCCCCTTGCTGATTCCTTCACGCCGACGAACAAGGAACACATTCTCTTGCACTCTCTTCTTGTCCCACGCCAGATTTCAGTTCGAAGTTCAAACAGAGGTAAGATCTGCTCCTTTGTGATTTATGTTAGTGGTTTCGAAAATAAATTCGAATCTGACTTACTCCTCTTCGTTCCCTTTTTCCTTTGCAAGTTTGGGAACCAAAATCTGAAAAAAAAAACGGTGGTGGTCTTCTCTTCTAGTTTGAATCGAAACAAAGAGGTAAGAGTGGGGTTTGTTTTCGGTTTTCTTCTCCGAGTTCCTTCATTTGCTCAATCTTACTTCTCTTCATTCTTTTCTTTGTCTCGTATATGGAAACGGAACAGAAGCTTTGGTTTCCTTGTCAAGATTTGACAAACTTGAGGAAAAACCGAGAGAACCCTAGCCGGTTTGGGTAAGTGAATTCGATTAAATTCTCTTAACATTTAACCCTTATCTGCAACAAAATTTCCCGATCTGATGCAAGCCCTAACATGTCCTTTTGTTTCAAACAGAACCGAGAGTTTGGGGAGTTATTGTTGTGTTTGAAAATCTAAGGTTTTTCTGTTTTGGAGGTCTCAAAATTCAGATTAATTTAGGGTTATTGTTGTGTTCGAATTTAGGGCTCTATTTTGAGTGGTTTGGAATTTTGGAATTTAAGGTTTGTGATGGTTGTGATTGTGTGGAAATTGGAAGTTAAGGTTTATCTATAATCACATTATGATTAGCTTTGTGTTAACAGTTTTTTTATTTGTGTTCAGGTCACTTTTTGGAACATTATTGTTTTAAATCACTAGAATTTTAATTAGGTTATTAACCCAAACAAGCTCTGAATTTATTGTATGCATATATTTTTATATTACAATTAAAATTTCAGTATCTATTACTTTCTGAAGTGTTACTAAAACTCACTTGAAAGCTGGGTTTTACTTTTATTATATATATATATATACTAGTGTGTCTGATTCATTAAGCTTTAATATCTGTTGTGATTGGTGGAAATCAGATTTAATAGCATAAATCTACTGCAACAAACAAGAGTTCTCCATCTCTAATATCTGTTGTGATTTGTGATTTCTTAATTTCTTTTTGCTCATTTTTGCTGTAGATGGAATCTACTAGTGGAATCTCCCTTTGCTGGATGTGTGCTAAAACTGAAAGTATTCTCTGCAACTAGCTAGCTGGTTGTGGCAGAGTTTGATATTAACTATAAGTCTATAGTAGAAGTAAAAAAGTAGAAAACTGAAAGTACCAAATGTGGTAGTATTAATTATTAATTGGTTGGTTACCCATGATCATTAGTTGCAGTTTTTTTAGCTAGACTCCATGTATTTAACTAATTGAGATATCGCTTTATTTATATACTATACATATCATAGTAATCTATAGTAGAGTTAATAACAGTATATTGTTTTACTTTTCAGGACCTTTTTCCTGACTCGTCGTCTTCGACTGAACTCTGCCCTGGAGACTGGAGTAGTCTCGACTCTTCCCGATTCCCGGCTGTCTACGCCTCTGAAGGAACTCCAGTCCAGAGCCGGTAATACTCGAACTCCCTTCAGTTATCTCTGTTCTATTTGATTTATTTTGTTGCACCATGACATGAGAAGCACTACACCGGTAGTTGAACCCTATCCTTTATTATGGTCGACTTCAAGTTCCAACCATATATATGAAGTCAAATTTTCTAATACATTCTTATAGGTCTGCAGGTACAAAGATGTTTATTTTTTTGAAGTTTATTTTCAGTTTTTTTGTAAATAAATCAAACTTTAGCAACTGATCTTATTACTAATAACATAAAGCTCATGTCATTTTTGTAAATGGATCAAACTCTAGCACTTGTCATATTACTAATAACTCTATAGTTGGTTTACTGATCTCATTATCACTCATCTCAATTTTTTATAAAAAAAAAAGATAAGAATAAATTACTATGACCAGTTCCTTCCTCTTTTCCATTTGTATTTATTTTCTACGTGTTCTTCTGCAGTTGGTTTGCTGATTTGTATTTTTTTCTATGTGTTCTTCTACAGTTGGTTTATTGCTATCTTTTTGATGGGTTGTTCTTGTTCTGCTTTGTTTTTGTTTGGCTATTGTTCTTTGCTTATGACATAGTAATAATTTCTTAGGTGTATCATAACTGAATTTTAAAATTAGTAGACATGTTTCTAATCTGTCATACATAAATACTGCTGCTACATGGTAAAATTTGACTTAAATACTTCTGGTAGATGATAAAATCATAATATGGCTTATACTGGGGCAGTGCCGATCTATGCAGCAGCCTATTCTCCACTCTAGTTCTTCATCTCTAATATCTGATGTGATTTATTAATTTCTTTTTGCTCATTTTTGTTGTAGATGGAATCTACTAGTGGAAACCCAAATGCTATAAGAGAATCAGTGTCATCACGCACCCCGCCCAATCCTAATGATGCCACCTCCGGTTCTGGACTCCCAAATCATCCAACTGATACTCAGACTGATTTAGAAGGAGCATCAGCTTCAGTACCAGCTAGGGAAACTATGCCAAAAAAGAGAAAACCGATGAAACCAAGGTCGGATGTGTGGCAACATTTCACCAAGGTAACTGATGCTAATGGGAATTTAAAGGCTAAATGCATGCATTGTAACAAATTATTTGCATGTGAGTCTAAGCAAAGTGGTACAAGCTCATTGAGAGCTCACGTGAATTCTTGTCTTAAACGTATGGAGATGGATAACACACAATCACAGTTAATTTTCGGACAAAGTAATTTAGGAGAAGGTGTGTTATCTCATTGGAAATTTGATGAAGCTCATTCTAGGAAGATGTTAGCTCATATGATTGTTGTTGACGAGCTACCCTTTAAGTTTGTGGAGAAAAATGGTTTTAGACGTTACGTTCAATCATTGAATCCTAGAGCTCATATTCCATCTAGGCAGACGGTTGCTAGGGATATATTTCAACAATATAGGAGGAAAAGTTGAAATTGAAAGATTATTTAGTTTCCTCTAGACAAAGGGTTTGTCTAACGACAGACACATGGACATCTGTCCAAAATTTAAGTTATATGTCGTTGACAGCACATTACATTGACAAGGAGTGGATTTTGAATAAGAAAATTTTAAATTTCTGTCAAATCACTAGCCACACAGGAGAGGCTTTAGGAAAGGCTGTCGAGGAGTGTCTTCTTGGGTGGGGAATAGACAGGGTCTTCACAGTAACAGTGGATAATGCTGCTGCTAATGATGTTGCCATTGCTTACTTGAAGAGAAAAATCAAGAATTGAAAAAAAGTTTTGGATTGTAAGTACTTGCATATGAGGTGCGTTGCTCATATTATAAATTTGATTGTTATGAGTGGAGTAAAAGATAATGAAGTTGAAACTGCTATCAAGAGGATCAGAGCTGCTGTGAGGTATGTTAAGAAATCTCCTCTAAGACTTGCGAAATTCAAGAGTTGTGTCACAAGGGCAAAGATAGAGAGTAAGGCACTCTTGAGATTAGATGTGAGCACTAGGTGGAATTCCACATACCTAATGTTAGCAGCAGCTGAAAAATTTGAAAGAGCCTTTGAAATTTATTCGGAGGATGATAGAAATTTCAATGATGATCTGATTGTTAATGCTGGTGGTGTTCTTGTTGAGGAGGATTGGATCATTGCTAGAAGGTTGAATGGTTTTCTGGAGCATTTCTATGATGTGACTAATAAAGTATCTGGTTCTTTGTATGTCACTTCTAACAACTTTTTGGATGAGATGATGCACATTTCTGATTTGCTGGATGAGTCTTGTGATAGTGGTGATGTGTTGTTCAGATCTATGGCTAAGGGGATGAGGGAAAAGTATGAAAAGTATTGGGGTGGTATGGAGAAAATGAATTTGTTGTTATACCTTGCTTGCATACTTGACCAGGCCCAAAAGCTCAAATATGTTGAATTTGTTGTTAATGAGAAGTTTGAGTCAGAATTGGCGGAAAAGATTTGTGCCCAAATTAGAGAATCTTGAATGAAATGTATAGTTGGTATGAAAGCGAGTCCAGACCAGTTGAATCAAATGTTGATGATAAGTTTTTCTCTCCCATCTTCTAGTTCTACTTTGAAACTTCACTTGGGAAAAGTAAATATAAAAAAAAGTTTAAGACAATGTAGGAAATGATGAGGGCATGTCAGATCTTGTGAGGTACTTGAAAGAGGAGCAACAGATGATTCCATTGATGTTCTAAAGTGGTGGAAGATCAATAGTGAACGTTTCCCCATACTAAGTGAGATGGCTCGAGATGTGTTGGCTGTCCCTATCTCTACGGTAGCTTCTGAATCAGCATTTAGTACCAGTGGAAGGGTACTTGATGATTTTAGGAGCTCTTTGAATGCGGATATGGTCCAGACTCTCACATGCTTGCAAAAATTGGGCTAACAAACCAAATTATTTCAACCGGGGTAGAAGAAGAACCTGAGGAGGTGAAAGAAACTGCAGAGAAAGGTATTACATTAGATTAATTAGATTAGTTGTATTAGTTGTTGCACTATTCATAATAATTTTCTTATCTTTTCTTGTACAGAAATGACTAACCTTTCCGTGAATCAACAATATTGGAAGTATGAAAGATGTGGATTAGGGTAAGTATTTTCTACACTTCCCTTGCTGTTTGAATAGCTACTATGAGCAACATTACTTTCCATCTTATAACTTTAATTTATTTATCTTCAGCTCTGATTTTGGGGACGAACGGTTGTTGAAGGAATGTCTTATATAGATGTTACAGAGATCAATAGATGTAGCTTGTAGTAATGGGTTAGTTCTAGGATTTTCTTTCATCTCCTCAAAACTTGTCAAGATGCTCCTGCAGTTTTATGTACACGTCCCTCTTGTTTCCTTTTCAGGTTCTTTGTTTTATCTGGTAAACTACTACTCTGGTGCATCCATCGCCCTTGGGTGCAGGCATAGCAAGTTCTTGTAAGTTACAAGCTATCCATTATCTTCCTCATCATCTTCTTCTTCTAGTATAATTCAAGCGTGTAAGTTTTGTAACAGTCTTGTTTTGCTAGTTAATAAGCTTGGATCGTATTGTTCAATTTGAGAAACTCCAAAAATTCTATCAGGATGTATATATCTTGCCTGGTTTTTACTGCTATCATAAGATGTTTTTTCAACAGTTTTTGTAACACCCCAACCCGAAATCCAATAACCTGAACGGCGATCACTCCCAAATAAAATACAACTGCAGCGGAAATAAATACAACAACCGGGCGGTATTACAATGCCGTTGGCCACCCTTGTGACCAACAAGGCTAAATCCAAATACAATCTCCAAAAGTCACGGTCTGAATACGAATACAATCCGAGATACTAGGAATCAAACTCTAATGTAAAATACTTAAGTAAAAACAAGTAACTATAAGAAGACTCCCATAGCTTGAATCTACCCCACCTACACTCGGTGTGGTAATCTTCTCAACTTCAGGTACCTGAAAAATGGGGGTGCCCCCAAAGGGGCTCAGCAAACAATGCTGGTATGGAAAACGTGCAGCCCATCGTCTACCGGGCCACACCAACTACTTTGTCGAACACATGCAGTTCATTTTTATAAAGCTGTAAACAAGCATAGTCTGATAATAACAAGTATCCATACAAGGACAATAATGTCACATAGAACAAGACTTCAGAAGGTCAAGTTAGCTGAGCTGAATCATTTGATAGCTGTCGGGTCCACACAGTGGGACTGACAGATGTATAAAAGTATATCAATATAGTGGAGGTATAGTGACCCCGTTATAGAGAAAGGTTGGGCAGTTAGTCCCCAGGAGATAACGTAGTTAAACCCTGTACTGAGAGCTGATGGGAAATAGAACCCACGAGAGGAATGAAGTCTTCCTCTCCACTGAACTGATGGGCATTAGAAACCCGAGAGGAATAGAGTCTTCCTCTCCACTGAAATGTTCCGTCGCGACGTATAACTGAATAGGAGACGACCTGAGACAGGTACAACTCCTGTAGCATGCATGGCCAGATCCAACTGGGCTCCTCGTTCTCGTAGTATAGATTGTTAAGTGTCATATAAAGACGTTAAACAAGAACACAATGTGTATTGTCAATTATCACGTTTAGGATAATGACGTTTGTTATAAAGTGAAGTTAGTGAGAGACTTGAGTACAAGTCCTCGGTATACTGAAGCGCAGGTATTTAATCCACTGGTATAGTAGTGTTTGTATGCGTGGGACATACACGTTGTAGTCAGCATCATTCACGCACATAAAATAATACAACAGTGCACAAGAGTAAACAACATTTACATTAATTATCTTGGTCGTTATTTCAAACAACAGATAGCACACAAGCCGGTGTAATCCGGTAGAAAACAGGTTGCAAGAATCCCATACCGTTCACCGTAGACTGTACTTGTTTAATTCCCGGTCAACGTCTGGTCAAACAAAGTCCTAGAATAGGATTAACTGAGAGGGTTAATTTATGTTACCCTTATATAATGATCCTATTGAATCTTTTAACAAATCTCGTATTTGTTATTTCATGTGAGGTTTATTTCTTTTAATTACCTCATGATTTTATGTATAACTTATTTGTTATTCCTTTTGATTTATTTATAAATCCTTTAATGTACATATGTATTTATTTATTCATGTACTATATTTTTATTTTTTGTCTAGCTGACATAACAACTTATAATTCCTTAACTATATTTATATGTCATATATGGACATAAATTCTTATAGTTTTCATTATTCCTCCTTTAACCCAAAAGTAATAATCATTGGTTATCTTTAAATTCCTTATAACTATATAAGTCATAGTTTAAACCTCATAACTCCTTTAATCAAATTCTTTCTTTCTAATTCCTCCAAATATCCATGTAGGACCTATATTTATTTTAATCTAATTTCTTACCCTTATATTTCGGTTATTTACAAAACAACCACATTAATTCATAAACTTTATATTTAAATTCTAATCTTATCATAGCATAGAGTTTTAACTTCTTATTTAGCTAAATTACAAGGTCACACTAATATTTTGGTATTAGCTTTTAAATATTATAACTTTCAAAAATTACAACTTAGCCCCTTAAATTCTCGGCCTTAATAATTTATTTCTTATAATTACAATCTAACCACAAAATCTTATAACCTTTACATAATGTCATGTAAACTATAGTTTTAATTTTAATTCTCCATAAATGCCGAAATATATATATATAAATTCTTAAATTACCAAACTAACCCCAAGGTAATTCGGCTTTGTCATTTATTCTTCCTTAATTACATTTTCATCCCAAAACTTTATAATAGTTTCTTAATAACTTATAAACTATAGTCTAAATATTTAATTCCTCAAAATTTCGAGAGTGAACCTAATAATTCTCTTAATTATGAATTGCCCACTAATAAGTTCCAAACTTTCATAACAATTTTTATAAATTACATAATAGCCCAAAACTTTATAAAGTGTTACTTTAACACTTGTTTAAATTATCTAAAATTCATAAACTTAATTCCTAACCTTATATTATATCATATATTCCAAGAACACCCTTAACTCTCGGTTTTTAATAAACACACTAAACTTTGTAAAAATTACATTTAGGCCACATAACTTAATTAATTACCATTTAAGCTCTAATAAAATATTTTTAACTCACCAAACTTTATAGTATAAGTTTATATACATAAGTAGCCTTAAAATCTATTTAACACTTAGAGCATTCGGCCATAATTTATTAAGGACCATATAGTATATAAAAGTGGATTTATATGTCAAAATAACTATACATAAATTCATATGAGTCATATAACTTATGTAAAAATTATTGTAATGTCTTATATTGATTCTTAGCTTAAAAATAAGCATTTTTGCCCTTGACATTTTCGGCCTTAATTTATTTGTAACTTAAATAAATTTTGTGACAAAAAATGTGTCTTAAGGTAAATATTTTCATATATGTTATAGATTATATTTTTGGCATATAAACCATATAGTTTCGGTTTTAATTAACCTAGGAGATGTACATAATTTTTGTATAATTTTTAGAAGCTTAACAAAGCTTATAACATAAAGATTTACTTAGTAAACTTACTTCTTAACAAAGGTGGTTAGTGCTTGAACTCTTCTTTGAATCTCCAAGCTTTCTCCAAGGTAATATTGATGCTCCACTTCGGTTATATGCAAGTGGTGAAGGGTTTAGGAGTTAGATCTTCAATAAAGATCTTAAGTAGATTTGTAAGTAGTTTTACAAGAATTTACCTTAGACTTTTTCTCCTTATAATTCGGCACTCCTAAGGTAGATGAAGAACAAAGTTTCCTTCATGAAAATGAAGAAGAAGAAACCTTAGAAGAAGTAGAACTTGGTTACACATAAAAATGTGCTTTAAGGATTTTCAAGCATTAAAACTACCTTAAGATAACCTTGAAATGCTCCTTGGATTAATGTTGGTTTGGACAACCTTGGAGAACTAATTGATGCCGAATGCTTATTGATGTGCTAGGAAGAGTTTTGCTTCAAGGCTTGACAAGAATGCTAGGAAATTACCTTAAAGATGAAGATAGAAGTTAAAACTCCATTAATGGACTTAAGAGCTTCAAAGGAAGAAGATGAAGCAAGAAGAGAGAGAGGGAGCCTTACCAATTTTGATGAAGAGTGCAAGGAGGGAAATGAGACTAAACTCACGTATAAGGTAAGAGAATGCAATTTGGAATTGATTTTTGTTTTGTCAATTTTTAATGTCAAATGACTATTCTTTTCTTTAGTTTATTCCATGGGTTATTGGCTCAATAAATGCCCATGTTATCTGCATAATTTCGGACATGTGGGGTGACAAGGCAAGATGGAGAAAATAATGGAGCTAGAAGACAAGGTAAGTTAGGTAAGGTATATTCTTTTGATTTTTCTATGTTTTGTGCTTGTCTTCTTCTCCTCTTGTAGATGAACGAATTCAAGGGGTCAAATGAGGTGTCTCAATCGACATTGAAGAGCCAAGGAAGAGCAAAGGAAGGTCACATGGAGAAAAGAAATCAAAAGGTGGAATCTAGATCTACTTTTTACCTTTTTGCATTTTGTTTTCTTCCTAGCTCACATGGCCTTATTCCAATGCATAATTTCGACAGCTTGGTGGTCAAATGAGACCTACATACTTTGACATTAAGTAATATAACACATGGGAAGGTGAGTCACCATGTTCTATGCCTTTTATAAACTTTAAATGCAAATTTTATACTAGTTTTTGGGCATAACTTCGGCCCCTATAGAGAGCCTTGTTGACTAGTCTCTCCAACTGATTTAGAAGGTCATTTTAACCCTATTTAAGATTACCAATTCGTGGCATGTCAAAAACTACAAGGCAATTGCGTAAAACGCGTTTTCGTGACACCCGAAGGTGTGTTTTTGTGCTCTAAGGAAATCTTTGGGAACCAAATTGTTTTTATGAGTTCCAAGTGTTTGTAAACTTATTATAGTAAATAAACATATATTAAGATGTTACATTGAGTATATGGGGTTACATTAACCCATGTCATAATTTACGGGCCATCGGGACACCCGGGCAAAAAGGAGCGCTAAGAAATCCTCCTGTGGTTTTTGTTGAATTT
The DNA here is from genome assembly GCA_023374045.1 of Limonium bicolor. NCBI lineage: Eukaryota > Viridiplantae > Streptophyta > Magnoliopsida > Caryophyllales > Plumbaginaceae > Limonium > Limonium bicolor. The sequence continues at coordinate 221,337,632 of CM041781.1, forward strand.
TGAGAAACCACTTCGTGGGTTTCTTTAGAATGGTTAAATGATGTTAGGAACTCTAGGAATTAATTTTATAGGAGTTCGTGCCACCTCGGCACTCCTCCGGACTTTTCGTGCTTTAAGGGACGTGCGTGAGCACTCCCGCGCGTTTTGCGTTTTGACTGAATATAGCTTAGGGAATATGTTTATATATTCATATAATAGTTGTATGATCATTTGGTTTGAATATTAGAGGGTCATACAAGGTCATGTTTGACCATATGCTTCTAAGGCGTTTTAGCGTTTATGGAGAAACGACTGTTTTTACGTAACGTTCTCATGCATGGGTTTGCATGCGTACGTGAAATGATTTATAATAGGATTATTTTCCATTAAATAATGGTTTAATAATTTAATTAGATTTGGGGTATTTCAATCTACCCCCCTTAAAAAGGACTTCGCCCCGAAGTCTCATATCTAAATTATAAGGTTGTGGGGAATCAAGTTCCACTAAGTATCCACAACTCAATCTAGTTTTAGGGATCAAGTCCCAAGTCTCTATATTCCTAAGTTCACAGTGTACATCAAACACAACGGAATACTTTGGAACAATATAGTGTAATTTAATAACACAGTCACTTTTCATATCAAATAGTGCAGCGTAGTGCACATAAACTTTTCATTGTAGTGTAACAAAGTACACACTAACAAGTAGAAGTCAAAGTACATTCAAATACAGTGTTACACAAGAACACATACAAGACAAAGTGTCACTGAAATGCACTAAAGTGCAACAAAATGTATACTAAACTCACAAACGAAAAAGGCTCTACCCCCCAAAAAAAGAGGGGTACGCCCCGTACCCTAGACTAAAGTGTCTAGTCGGTAAATAATGAGGGAAATTTCGCTCGCATATCTGCTTCTAATTCCCATGTGGCCTCTTCCACATCGTGGTTTGACCAAAGAACTTTTACTAGGCTCACGATTTGTTTCGAGTATCTCGTGTTTTCTGTCTAAGATTCGTTGCGGTGTTTCCACATACCGCATTGTTGGTTCTAAAGAGAGTGTCTCTGGTTGTAGAACATGAGAAGGATGAGGCATGTATTTCTTAAGCTGAGACACGTGAAAAACATTGTGTACTTTGCCCAACTCAGCTGGCAAATCAAGTCGATATGCCACAAGGCCCACCCGCTCTATGATAGCGTAGGGTCCTACAAATTTCGGGCTTAGCTTGCCCTTTTGCCCAAATCTGAATACACCCTTCATGGGTGATACTCGTAGAAATACCTGGTCGCCAACTGCGAACTCAAGGTCTCGTCGCCTCTCATCAGCATATGATTTCTGTCTGTCTTGTGCTGCTTTCATGTTACTTCTGATTTGTTGTACTTCTGCCTGGACTTGCTCTAAGTACTCAGGCCCAATGATGACGGTCTCACTAGACTCGTCCCAGCACAATGGTGTGCGACATGGTCTGCCATATAAGGCTTGGAAAGGTGACATCTGTATAGAGGCGTGATAGCTGTTATTGTATGCAAACTCGATGAGATGTAATCTATCTATCCAGCTGCCCTGGAAATCCAAGGCACATGCTCGTAGCATGTCCTCTAAGGTCTGAATAGTCCTCTCTGACTGACCATCTGTCTGAGGATGAAATGCTGTGCTAAGCTTCAATTCAGTGCCAAGTGCTTCGCGAGTAGCTCGCCAATATCGTGAGAGAAATCTAGTGTCTCGATCTGAAACAATAGTCTTTGGTACTCCATGATGTCTGATAATCTCCTGCTCAAATAGTTCTGCTAACTTTGGCACTTTCCAAGTGTCTTTCATCGGAATAAACCTAGCAACTTTAGTCAGTCGATCAACAACAACCCAAATCATATTAAGTCCTCCTCTCGTAGGTGGTAGTCCCACCACGAAGTCCATAGAGATATCGTAAAACTTCCACTCTGGAACTGGCATAGACTGTACCATACCTCCTGGTCGTCTATGTTCGAATTTCACTTTCTGACAAGTGAGACATCGAATCACATATTCTGTCACGTCGCCCTTCATACCACTCCACCAGAAATACCTCTTTAGATCTTTGTACATCTTAGAAGCTCCTGGATGGACAGATGTGGAAGAAGTGTGGGACTCTCGAAGAATATGCTCCTTTATATCTGTGCTGTCTCTGGGATACACAATCTGCCCTTCAATCTGATTAGTCCATCATCATGTAGCTGAAACTCATACTTTCCACCCTCAAATGTACCGTCAGACAACTTCTGACTGATCTCCATCATTCGCTGATCACTCTGCTGTGCGCTACGTATGTCGTCCATAAGACTCGAGCTAGCCACAATGGCATTTAGGGAATGTGCTCGTTGACTCAGTGCGTCTGCTACAACATTAGCTTTCCCTTCTTTGTACTGCAAATCAATGTCATAGTCCTTAAGAAATTCAACCCATCTTCTTTGTCTCATGTTTAACTCCTTCTGGGTGAATACATACTTCAAACTCTTATGATCCGAATAGACGGTCATCTGGACACCATACAGGTAGTGGCGCCAGATCTTCAAGGCAAAAACAATAGCTCCGAGCTCCAAGTCATGTGTGGGATAGTTTTCCTCATGTTTCTTCAACTGTCGGGAAGCGTAGGCGACTACCTTCCCATTCTGCATGAGTACACACCCTAATCCCCTTCCTGATGCATCACAGTAAACTTCATAACCCTCAGTGCCTTCAGGTATTGTCAAAACTGGTGCTGATGTCAAAGCGTTCTTCAAAAACTGAAATGATGATTCACACTCTGTAGTCCATGTGAATGGTGCATCTTTCTTCATTAAACTGGTCATAGGTTTTGCTAATTTGGAGAAGTCTCTGACAAACCTTCTGTAGTAACCGGCTAACCCAGGAAACTCCTGATATCAGTCACTGTCCTTGGCCTAGGCCAACTGCGAACTGCTTCTATCTTTGCTGGATCCACTGCGATCCCAGCATCTGAGATAACATGTCCTAAAAAGGAAACTCTGTCCAACCAAAACTCACATTTGGAGAACTTAGCATAAAGCTGGTTCTCCCTTAAGATCTCAAGTACATGTCGGAGGTGACTCTCATGCTCTTCCTTAGACTTTGAATAGATGAGGATGTCATCGATGAATACAACCACGGTCTTATCCAACTGCTCTCTGAATAATCTGTTCATCAAATCCATGAAGACTGCAGGTGCATTAGACAAGCCAAAAGGCATAACTGTAAACTCATAGTGGCCATATCGTGTTCTGAATGCTGTCTTTTCTATGTCTTGCTCCCTGATAGGTATCTGATGGTATCCTGATCTCAAATCGATCTTCGAAAACACTTTTGCTCCTCTCAACTGATCAAACAAGTCGTCAATCCGTGGTAGTGGATATTTGTTCTTCACCGACACTGCATTAAGCTCCCGGTAATCAATACATAGCCGAAGGCTTCCATCCTTCTTCTTCACAAACAGAACTGGTGCTCCCCAAGGAGATACGCTAGGTCGTATGTATCCCTTGTCCAGTAAATCTTTCAGCTGCTCCTTCAGCTCAGCCATCTCTGCTGGTGCCATACGGTACGGTGCCTTAGCTATGGGACCGGTACCTGGTAGTAATTCAATGGAGAACTCTACCTCTCTGGATGGCGGTAAGCCTGGAAGTTCCTTTGGAAAAATATCTGGAAATTCCGACACCACTGGCATATCTGGATCAAAATCAGGGTCGTGCTCTACATCCTGAACATAGCATAGGTATACTTCCTTCTGCTTCCTGACTTGCTTGTACATAGACATAGCAGATATAACTTTTATTGATGGTGCTCTAGGGCTCTGGCGGTATGATACTGTCACTCCTGATGGACTCTTAAGTAACAGTCTGCGCTCTGCACAAAGAATGCGGCCTCTGTGCCGCCCCAACCAGTCCATCCCGACTATAACGTCGAATCCTAGACCTCTGAACTCAATAAGGTCAATGGGAAAATCCTCCTCCTTAATACTGATAGTGGCTCCTCTATAAAGACGAGTGCAACTGATCTTCTCCTTAGACGGGAGTGCCACCTTAAAATCAGGTAACTCTACAGCGTCTAGCCCCAACTTCCCCGCAAGCGAAGGCGAAACGAAAGTATGTGAGGCTCCGGAGTCAAACAGTACTAGTGCATCCACTCCATTAACAGGAAAGGTACCAGTGAGGATCGCGCCGCCCTTGCTGGCCTCCTCCTCAGTAAGAATACTTAAGGCACCTTCCGTCTCCTTAGTACAACCTAATAACAGAATCTGAGTAAGTACTTTGATATATGATGGGGTCTAAAGACATTCACTTTCATAACAATAATGCTTCATTGATGAGATGATCTCCTTTCAGATGTCCAAACAATTACAATACTAGTACTTTCTAAAAGTCAAACTTAATCTTCCTGGTTTCATGTGAGTGGTGTTTATCACTGTCGAAGGTGCTGTGTTTAGTTTGATCCTCTTAATTCCATGGTATAGCAACCTTGACTTTCCACCCATTACTAAAACATCTCCTGAACTCAATATGATTTTCTTTGCAAGGTCCACACGCTTCTGCTCGCCATAAAGGAACTCTGCGTCATCTCCAATTGACAAAGATAATACTGGTATCCCCTGTTCAAGGGACCCTTTTGTTTCATCATTGTCCTGGTGTAGTCCTAAACGGCCTCCTTCTTCATAGAAGTTGATGATACATAGATCAGCCCTTAGATTGGGAACTGGATCTTCTTCTAGCTGTTGAGCTGTATTAACTGCTTGTTCCACAATTGGTAAAAATTCTTCTGGGATTTTTGGTACTTGTGCTCCATCTCCATTTCTTGTATCTTGGTAGGTTTTTGTGTAAGGATTCCAATCCTTTCCTAAGCACATCATTTTCAGCTTCATCTTTGATCCTCCTGGAAATTCTGGAGTGTAGAACCCTCCTGGTCCTGCTCCCAATTCTAGACATTTTCTGATGATTGTAATTTGTGTCTCCGGTGTTAGGTATCCTTTGAGTAATATCAAACCTGGTTGGATAACCTTACATTGTTCGTTCCCTGGTTCTTGTATTTTGATAATGTTTTCTTCCAGGGAGGGCGGTGAGGGGATAGGAAAGCATATCTTATAGCTTCCTACGTGGTTTAAATTTTACTAGTGAGTCTTACTAATTCTTCCCTACTCAATTAGGCAATCAAGGCATGCAAGCACTCATTCACATCATCCATTGCTCAATAATAGGTTCACATGGTTTAGAAATACCTGGGTTGGTAGAAGGACCAGCCTCATCTGAGCGGTCCATGACATGCAGGGCGGGTCCCGATGCTGGGCCTTTGCCCTTATACCCCTGAGCCTGGTTTGTTGGCGGAGGGCGAGTATCGCTAGCTCCATTCTTAGGGCCGGTGTTTGCCTTTGCTCCCGGGCGGTAGTTCTTGCTCTCCGGGTTTCGGATACACTCGAAGGCCCGATGTCCAAGTATTTGACAGTGGCGACACTGAACTTTCTCCCCTTGGCAGTCCACGCCGGGGTGATCTTTTCCACACTGTCTACAGTTGAAACGGCGGACATACTTCTGGCCCGTGTTTGAGCCAGATCCAGAACCTAATACAATCAAGGTCAATTACACATTCTAACGGTACTGAAGTAATCACACAAGTTTCAAATTTGACTGCTTGGTTAGAGTGCCTACCCTTAGGTGGGTAGGTTTTCTGTGATGTTGCCGCTCCGTGGGTTCCTGACTGGGGGTTCCCAGTAGTTTGGTTCCCCTTCCCTTGGTAGGACCCCTGGCCTTTCTGATAAGGTTTGTTCCTTTTGTTGGAGTTCCCCTGCTTAGCATCTTCGCCACCAGGTCCGTCCTTCCTCTTTTGGGAGCTCAAAGCATCCCTTCTCTTACATGTAATCTCCACCACGGAGGCAGCATGATAACATTCCTGAAATCTCAAGGTATCAATCTCCAATTCTCCCATGACGGGGTATAGTAGATAATAAAATTTTCAACCGGTTTATGTCTCTCCTGTTTTACCTGTAAACTGGTAGGGATGATTGGTCCCATCCCAAACTGGAGTCGAGGGCTCAGTCCCCCGTAGAATCGGTCGACCAACACTTGGTCCGAGTATCCTATACCGGGTAGTAGTCGGGGAGTAGCGAAGTGAACTTCGCATAGTACTCATCCACTGACATCTTTCCCGTCTGCTCCAGGGCATCAAACTCTCTCGTCTTCACCATCCTGGTGTGGGCCGGGTAGTATTTGCCCCTAAGTAGTGCAGTGTAGTGTCCCCAAGTAAATGCTGGGTCATCCAGGTGGTCGGCTTTCACCATGTTCCACCAATCTCTCGCTGCATCCTTCAGATAAAAGGCAGCAAGCCTTACCTTTTCCCTAGCTGGGACTGCAAGCGTCTCGAACGCTGTCTCCATCTCCATGATGTATGTCTCCAAGTGAGCAGGGTCAGTCTGCCCCTTGAATGCAGTTGGCCTCAGATCAGCCAAACTCTTCACCCAATCTCTCTCCCTGGGTGGTGGTGGTGGAGGTAGCTGCTGCTGCTGTCCAACCCCCGCCTGTGCAAATGCCTGAGCGATTAAAGTAGCAATGTCTGCCAGCCTGATGTTTGGCTCCTCATCGGCCTGTCCACGGCGTCCTCCTCTTCCTGACATCTGCAGGATGTTGAGGTATATTAGATACTGTGGTCGCAATCTCGGTCTTGGATAGTAGTCTAAGTAAAACTAACTTAAACTCCTTTCAATACTATCACTCAACCCATAACCTAAGCTTTTAGAAATCCTAATCTCGGTGTATCCTTGTATCCAGAGCGTAACTACGCTCTGATACCACTTTTTGTAACACCCCAACCCGAAATCCAATAACCTGAACGGCGATCACTCCCAAATAAAATACAACTGCAGCGGAAATAAATACAACAACCGGGCGGTATTACAATGCCGTTGGCCACCCTTGTGACCAACAAGGCTAAATCCAAATACAATCTCCAAAAGTCACGGTCTGAATACGAATACAATCCGAGATACTAGGAATCAAACTCTAATGTAAAATACTTAAGTAAAAACAAGTAACTATAAGAAGACTCCCATAGCTTGAATCTACCCCACCTACACTCGGTGTGGTAATCTTCTCAACTTCAGGTACCTGAAAAATGGGGGTGCCCCCAAAGGGGCTCAGCAAACAATGCTGGTATGGAAAACGTGCAGCCCATCGTCTACCGGGCCACACCAACTACTTTGTCGAACACATGCAGTTCATTTTTATAAAGCTGTAAACAAGCATAGTCTGATAATAACAAGTATCCATACAAGGACAATAATGTCACATAGAACAAGACTTCAGAAGGTCAAGTTAGCTGAGCTGAATCATTTGATAGCTGTCGGGTCCACACAGTGGGACTGACAGATGTATAAAAGTATATCAATATAGTGGAGGTATAGTGACCCCGTTATAGAGAAAGGTTGGGCAGTTAGTCCCCAGGAGATAACGTAGTTAAACCCTGTACTGAGAGCTGATGGGAAATAGAACCCACGAGAGGAATGAAGTCTTCCTCTCCACTGAACTGATGGGCATTAGAAACCCGAGAGGAATAGAGTCTTCCTCTCCACTGAAATGTTCCGTCGCGACGTATAACTGAATAGGAGACGACCTGAGACAGGTACAACTCCTGTAGCATGCATGGCCAGATCCAACTGGGCTCCTCGTTCTCGTAGTATAGATTGTTAAGTGTCATATAAAGACGTTAAACAAGAACACAATGTGTATTGTCAATTATCACGTTTAGGATAATGACGTTTGTTATAAAGTGAAGTTAGTGAGAGACTTGAGTACAAGTCCTCGGTATACTGAAGCGCAGGTATTTAATCCACTGGTATAGTAGTGTTTGTATGCGTGGGACATACACGTTGTAGTCAGCATCATTCACGCACATAAAATAATACAACAGTGCACAAGAGTAAACAACATTTACATTAATTATCTTGGTCGTTATTTCAAACAACAGATAGCACACAAGCCGGTGTAATCCGGTAGAAAACAGGTTGCAAGAATCCCATACCGTTCACCGTAGACTGTACTTGTTTAATTCCCGGTCAACGTCTGGTCAAACAAAGTCCTAGAATAGGATTAACTGAGAGGGTTAATTTATGTTACCCTTATATAATGATCCTATTGAATCTTTTAACAAATCTCGTATTTGTTATTTCATGTGAGGTTTATTTCTTTTAATTACCTCATGATTTTATGTATAACTTATTTGTTATTCCTTTTGATTTATTTATAAATCCTTTAATGTACATATATGTATTTATTTATTCATGTACTATATTTGTTATTTTTTTTTGTCTAGCTGACATAACAACTTATAATTCCTTAACTATATTTATATGTCATATATGGACATAAATTCTTATAGTTTTCATTATTCCTCCTTTAACCCAAAAGTAATAATCATTGGTTATCTTTAAATTCCTTATAACTATATAAGTCATAGTTTAAACCTCATAACTCCTTTAATCAAATTCTTTCTTTCTAATTCCTCCAAATATCCATGTAGGACCTATATTTATTTTAATCTAATTCTTACCCTTATATTTCGGTTATTTACAAAACAACCACATTAATTCATAAACTTTATATTTAAATTCTAATCTTATCATAGCATAGAGTTTTAACTTCTTATTTAGCTAAATTACAAGGTCACACTAATATTTTGGTATTAGCTTTTAAATATTATAACTTTCAAAAATTACAACTTAGCCCCTTAAATTCTCGGCCTTAATAATTTATTCTTATAATTACAATCTAACCACAAAATCTTATAACCTTTACATAATGTCATGTAAACTATAGTTTTAATTTTAATTCTCCATAAATGCCGAATATATATATATAAATTCTTAAATTACCAAACTAACCCCAAGGTAATTCGGCTTTGTCATTTATTCTTCCTTAATTACATTTTCATCCCAAAACTTTATAATAGTTTCTTAATAACTTATAAACTATAGTCTAAATATTTAATTCCTCAAAATTTCGAGAGTGAACCTAATAATTCTCTTAATTATGAATTTGCCCACTAATAAGTTCCAAACTTTCATAACAATTTTTATAAATTACATAATAGCCCAAAACTTTATAAAGTGTTACTTTAACACTTGTTTAAATTATCTAAAATTCATAAACTTAATTCCTAACCTTATATTATATCATATATATTCCAAGAACACCCTTAACTCTCGGTTTTTGTAATAAACACACTAAACTTTGTAAAAATTACATTTAGGCCACATAACTTAATTAATTAACCATTTAAGCTCTAATAAAATATTTTTAACTCACCAAACTTTATAGTATAAGTTTATATACATAAGTAGCTCTTAAAATCTATTTAACACTTAGAGCATTCGGCCATAATTTATTAAGGACCATATAGTATATAAAAGTGGATTTATATGTCAAAATAACTATACATAAATTCATATGAGTCATATAACTTATGTAAAAATTATTGTAATGTCTTATATTGATTCTTAGCTAAAAATAAGCATTTTTGCCCTTGACATTTCGGCCTTAATTTATTTGTAACTTAAATAAATTTTGTGACAAAAATGTGTCTTAAGGTAAATATTTTCTATATATGTTATAGATTATATTTTGGCATATAAAACCATATAGTTTCGGTTTTAATTAACCTAGGAGATGTACATAATTTTTGTATAATTTTTAGAAGCTTAACAAAGCTTATAACATAAAGATTTACTTAGTAAACTTACTTCTTAACAAAGGTGGTTAGTGCTTGAACTCTTCTTTGAATCTCCAAGCTTTCTCCAAGGTAATATTGATGCTCCACTTCGGTTATATGCAAGTGGTGAAGTTTAGGAGTTAGATCTTCAATAAAGATCTTAAGTAGATTTGTAAGTAGTTTTACAAGAATTTACCTTAGACTTTTTCTCCTTATAATTCGGCACTCCTAAGGTAGATGAAGAACAAGTTTCCTTCATGAAAATGAAGAAAAGAAACCTTAGAAGAAGTAGAACTTGGTTACACATAAAAATGTGCTTTAAGGATTTTCAAGCATTAAAACTACCTTAAGATAACCTTGAATGCTCCTTGGATTAATGTTGGTTTGGACAACCTCCTTGGAGAACTAATTGATGCCGAATGCTTATTGGTGCTAGGAAGAGTTTTGCTTCAAGGCTTGACAAGAATGCTAGGAAATTACCTTAAAGATGAAGATAGAAGTTAAAACTCCATTAATGGACTTAAGAGCTTCAAAGGAAGAAGATGAAGCAAGAAGAGAGAGGAGGGAGCCTTACCAATTCGTTGATGAAGAGTGCAAGGAGGGAAATGAGACTAAACTCACGTATAAGGTAAGAGAATGCAATTTGGAATTGATTTTTGTTTTGTCAATTTTTAATGTCAAATGACTATTCTTTTCTTTAGTTTATTCCATGGGTTATTGGCTCAATAAATGCCCATGTTATCTGCATAATTTCGGACATGTGGGGTGACAAGGCAAGATGGAGAAAATAATGGAGCTAGAAGACAAGGTAAGTTAGGTAAGGTATATTCTTTTGATTTTTCTATGTTTTGTGCTTGTTCTTCTCCTCTTGTAGATGAACGAATTCAAGGGGTCAAATGAGGTGTCTCAATCGACATTGAAGAGCCAAGGAAGAGCAAAGGAAGGTCACATGGAGAAAAGAAATCAAAAGGTGGAATCTAGATCTACTTTTTACCTTTTTGCATTTTGTTTTCTTCCTAGCTCACATGGCCTTATTCCAATGCATAATTTCGACAGCTTGGTGGTCAAATGAGACCTACATACTTTGAAATTAAGTAATATTACACATGGGAAGGTGAGTCACCATGTTCTATGCCTTTTATAAACTTTAAATGCAAATTTTATACTAGTTTTTGGGCATAACTTCGGCCCCTATAGAGAGCCTTGTTGACTAGTCTCTCCAAATTATTTAGAAGGTCATTTTAACCCTATTTAAGATTACCAATTCGTGGCATGTCAAAAACTACAAGGCAATTGCGTAAAACGCGATTTCGTGACACCCGAAGGTGTGTTTTTGTGCTCTAAGGAAATCTTTGGGAACCAAATTGTTTTTATGAGTTCCAAGTGTTTGTAAACGCTTATTATAGTAAATAAACATATATTAAGATGTTACATTGAGTCATATGGGGTTACATTAACCCATGTCATAATTTACGGGCCATCGGGACACTCCCGGGCAAAAAGGAGCGCTAAGAAATCCTCCTGTGGTTTTTGTTGAATTTTGTGAAACCACTTCGTGGGTTCTCTTTAGAATGGTTAATATTGATGTTAGGAACTCTAGGAATTAATTTTATAGGAGTTCGTGCCACCTCGGCACTCCTCCGGACTTTTCGTGCTTTAAGGGACGTGCGTGAGCACTCCCGCGCGTTTTGCGTTTTTGACTGAATATAGCTTAGGGAATATGTTTATATGTTCATATAATAGTTTTATGATCATTTGGTTTGAATATTAGAGGGTCATACAAGGTCATGTTTGACCATATGCTTCTAAGGCGTTTTAGCGTTTATGGAGAAACGACTGTTTTTACGTAACGTTCTCATGCATGGGTTTGCATGCGTACGTGAAATGATTTATAATAGGATTATTTTCCATTAAATAATGGTTTAATAATTTTAATTAGATTTGGGGTATTTCAGTTTTTCCTTGAACATGATTATATTTTGAAGTTTCTTTCTTCACTGTTCTTGGGAATTGACTGCTACTGAGAATCTGGAATGATAAGGTTACTTCTTGAATAGCTATATTTTTGTTCAGCAGGTTTACCTTCGAAAGCTATACAGTCCGTAACAACCTTCAAAACTTACATTCTAAAAAAAAACTGCTACTAAATTAAAGATCACTCTTGCATCTGCTTTGCTAATCTTTGCTGGTATATATGAAGCATGTTTCAGAAGTTCATTTTTGCTAGGATTTATGGTCTTGAATCTTAATTATACGGGTCTTTTGTCTTTTTCCTTTGTCACCTTTTTGTGGGATGAAAGTTTGTACATGTACTAGCTGGCTGAAGCGCATAATATCATAATTAAGTAGTCATGGTAAATACTGCTCTTTTCATGTTATATTTATGAGTGGAATTAATTTGTTGTGCTCTTTTCTTGTATGGTGTTGTTCAGACTAGAAATTTTTGTGAGCAGCTCTACAAGTGTGGAAGGAAGATGTTTGCTGTTGTCTTGCTGACTTGCTTTGGAGGAAGAGATGATGGAAGTGAGACTACTACTAGTTGATCTTGAGAGTTGAGACTTGAGAGAATGTTCAATGTTTAATTAGACTTCACCTTGTAAAAGAAACAAATCAATTACTTTTTTTGGTAGATAGTCATGTGACTTAGATGATTTGAAGTCAAATTCCCCATTTTTGGCTTTAACAGCCATTGCAATGTGCTGCTGTGCAGCAATTACATTAATATGCCTATTTTTAGGATAATTCGGTTTTAATTATATAATTTCGGTTTTTTTCGGTTTATGCGGTTATTCGGTTAAATCGGTTAATTCGGTTGGCCAAATAACCGAATATAAATTCGGTTCGGTTTTCGGTTATGCGGTCATCTAACATTTCGGTTTTCGGTTAAATCGGTTTTCGGTTAGTTCAGTTATTTGGATGTAATTCGGTTAATTCGGTTATAACCGAATTAACCAAAAAACCGAACGGTTTTAAACAATTCGGTTTTCGGTTAACCGAATAAACCGAATAGACACCCCTACCTGAGTGGGCTAACTCCAAAATCAAGGAAGTCAGTCAAGATCGTGATGATCTTCGTCTAAAAGTAGAACAACTCTCTCAAGAGATTGTTAATCTACAAACTGGAGTTGGATCCACTCAATCTAAACCCAAGTGGCAAAAAGGTAAGTTCAATATTCCAAAAAATATGTCCAAATCCGACAACAAAGCCAAGCGATATCAAGAAAAGGAGAAGTTTGACTCCTAGTGGAAAGGACAACAGAAATATGTCAATCTTCCTCCAACTAAGATCTGTGGCTACTGCGCGAGTCTTGGACATAGGGACGGTGCTTGTGATAAATTGAATAAAGATCTTTCATTCAATCTCAAATGAGTTAGATTGATTCTTGAAGCTAGAGAAGAATTAAAAAGATCTAGCTCGAAAAGGGAACCCAAGTACATCTGGGTTCCCAAGTCTAACAAATAATCTTCTATTTTGTAGGTGAAGGCGAATGAAGACAGCTGGTACTTGGATAGTGTATGCTCTCATCACATGACTAGAGACCCAAATCAATTCAATTCTCTTTCATCCTACCAAGGAGGTAAGGTTACTTTTGGAAACAATAACCAGGGTGAAATCGTGGGAGTTGGCTCTGTAGGTAACCCCTCTAAATTTAAAATGATGGAGTCCATCTGGTCACTGGACTTCAACATAGTTTGTTAAGTATTTCTCAAATTTGTGATAGATTCAATTTGGTACTTTTCTCATCTTCGGATTGTAAGGTTTTTGATGAGCATACAGGTTCCTTAAAAGCAGTACGACACAAAGAAGGAAATCTCTACAAAATGTGCTTAAACTCCATCAATCCAGATGATCAAGTCTGTCTAAATGTGCAGTCTAAAAATTCATTGCTATGGCACTCCAGACTTGGTCACGCAAATCACAGGCTATTGAACAAACTCAAAAGTAAGGATCTGGTGATTGGTTTACCCGATACAAACTTTGACACAGACTCCGTCTGTGAAGCATGCATAAAAGGTAAACACACCCGGTCATCCTTCAAAAGTAAGTAAACTCTCTCTACTAGCTCTCAGTTGGAATTACTTCACATGGATCTTGTTGGTCCCATGCGTACTCAAAGCAGAAGTGGTAAAAGGTATATTCTGGTCATAGTCGATGACTACTCTAGATGGACTTGGGTTATTTTTCTGTCTACTAAGGATGAAACTTTTACGGAGTTTGTAAAACTCCATAAAATGCTTATCAACAAATTATCGTTTACATTGAAAACCCTGAGAACTGACCAGGGCACTGAATTTTGCAACAAGTCGTTTGATGAGTTTTGCAGGGACAACAGAGTTGATCACCAAGTCTCATCCACACTCCAGAACAAAACGGAGTCGTTGAACGAAAGAATAGAACCTTGGTTGAAATGGCGCGTACCATGCTTATTGATAGTCAACTAACTCCATCATACTGGGCAGAGGCTGTTAATACAACATGTTATGTGTTAAATCGTGCTTTGATCCATCAATTTCTTCACAAGACACCCTACAAACTACTCCGTCAACGTAAACCAAATCTCATTCATCTCAGGCGTTTCGGATGTAAGTGCTTTATCCACAATAATGGTAAGGACAACTTGGGCAAGTTCTCTCCCAAAAGTGATGAAGGTATATTTCTTGGCTACTCTTCTAAAAGCAAAGCTTATCGTGTTATTAATCGAGAACTCAATGTTTAGAAGAGAGTCCTCATGTCAAGTTTGATGAGTCTCACAACGTTGGCTCATCTTCTGATCAACTTGACTTTGCTCTAGACGATTTCCTCACTGATCCACACTTCATCACTATTCCCATAGGAAGACTCCAAGATTCCTAATCCATCACACCTAATGACTCTTCAGAAAAGAAAAGCAATACATCTGACTCCACTGACTCTGACAATAACTCTGAGACACCCTTGCCTCAAAACTTGAACTTTAACTCCTCTGACACACCCCCTCCAGTTTCACATCGACAGTTCCAACAAAAATCAGCTCACCCTCCTGAAAACATAATATCCGACCTAAATTCAGGTGTTCAAACACGCTTCCAAGCTATGCAAAACCTTTGTGCCTTTGGTGCTTTTCTCTCAAGCAATGAACCAAGAAATGTCAAAGAAGCACTCCTTGATAGTGATTGGGTCACAGCTATGCAGGAGGAACTAAATTCTCTCCAAAGACATGCTGTCTGGGAGTTAGTTCCTCGACCCACACATCAACAAACCATTGGTACTCGTTGGGTCTTTTGTAATAAACTTGATGATGCAGGACAAGTTTTCAGGAATAAAGCTAGATTGGTTGTTCAGGGCTACAATCAAGAAGAAGGGATTGATTATGATGAAACCTTCGCACCTGTAGCTCGTCTTGAAGCAATTCGCATGTTAATTGCGTTTGCTGCATTCAAAGGTTTTACATTATATCAAATGGACGTCAAGACGTCCTTCCTCCATGACTATATTGACAGAGAAGTCTATGTCGAGCAACCCCCAGGGTTCATAGACTCCGTCCATCCCGACTACGTCTACAAGTTGTGTAAGGCTCTTTACGGACTGAAACAGGCTCCGCGAGCTTGGTATGAAAGACTGTCTACATATCTCTTGCAAAATGGTTTCTTTAGAGGTAACGTAGATAAAACACTATTCATTCTTCATTCATCACATGACTTACTTCTCGTACAGATTTATGTTGATGATATTATTTATGGTTCTACAAGTAACACCCTCTGTGACCATTTTGCTAACCTTATGAAGCAAGAGTTTTCCATGAATGAGTTAGGTGAGCTAAAGTTCTTCTTAGGACTACAAGTTCAACAGGAAAAGGAAGGGATCAAAATTCATCAACAAAAGTACATCAAGGAACTCCTCGACAAATACAATCTCAAAAACGTCAAGAGCATGTCGACACCAAGTTGTACATCTGCCAAACTTCATCTTGACGATGACGGAGTCGGTGTCAATGCCACCCAATATAGAGGAATGATTGGGTCCCTCTTGTATCTGACTGCCAGTCGCCCTGATATTCTTCACGCTGTCTATCTATGCGCCCGCTTCCAGGCAGCACCAAAGCAGTCCCATCTCAAGGCAGTCAAGCGTATCTTTCGGTATCTCAAAGGTACAAGTACACTCTATCTATGGTATCCTCGATCTCCTACTTTTACTTTATCTGGATATAGTGACTCTGATTGGGCTGGTTCCCTCCAAGATCGAAAGAGTACTTCAGGTAATGCACAGTTCATGGGTCTTTGTCTTGTTTCATGGTCCTCCAAAAAGCAAAACTCTGTCGCACTTTCTACAGTAGAGGCAGAGTATGTCTCTGCTGCAGCCTGTTGCTCCCAACTCCTTTGGATGAAACAACAACTTCAAGATTATCATGTAACCTAAGAACAGATCCCAATCTTTTATGACAACAACAAAAGCACAATCAAAATATCTGAAAACCCAGTCCAACACTCAAGAACCAAACATATTGAAATCCGTTTTTACTTCTTGAAAGACTGTGTCGAGAAAAAGCTCATTCAACTTGAATTTGTGCCCACAGAAGATCAACTAGCAGATATCTTCACTAAACCCCTATCCACAGCACGATTTGAAGCACTTCGATCAGCAATTGGGCTGACTCCGTCTACCTAGACGGTCGCATCTCCTTGCCCCTACCGCAATCGTCAGCAGGTACTCCCTTATGTCTCACTGAGTCTTTCTTTGTTTACACTTAAATCTGTGAACTGTGTTTCCTTGCTTAAAACGCCTCTATGCTCCTAGCGCTATACATCCACGTCATCTATCCACACCCGCTCCGCCTAATTCCACGCCCTTGATCTTGCGCGCCCCTGATTTTTCTCGCCTGACACACGAAAGCTCTGCACCTTCCGCTAGTCACTTCTGCCTTTATATCATCTATCACTCTACTCCGTCTCTCTCACTCATATTTCCCATACACCCAAAGCTACAATAATTCCAAATGGTGAGCATTAACCTTAACGGCATCAACATCCCGGCTGAAATCTTCCAAGATCCTATCCGCCTTCAGACGTATCTTCAATCAATGGCAAACCCTAACCCATCCCCACTCACCACCACCACCACCACTCACTCTCCCACCAAAACTACAGCCACTTCATCCCCCACACACTCTGCCACACCACCGCCAACCACCTGCGACACTTCCCCCCAACCAACACCTCCATCCGCCGCCAAGACAGATATTCTTGAGACGGATATCGAAGATGTAACCCCACTCCAGACAATGCCACCATCTCCACCACCTCAACAACCCATTCCTACCTCCAATACCCAAGCCACTGACCCACCGCAAGCTCAACCCGAAAAATCTCCAACACCAATGCCACAAGAATCTCAAGAAAAATTGGCAACCCCAAATCCTCCCTCTCCGAAACCAAAACCTAGAAAACGCAAAGCTCAAACCACAACCCGTCCCACAGCCAAACGTGTACTACTACCTTCAGTCGTCCAACCAGTCTCCTCCGGTTCCGACGAGTCTTCCCCAGTCCAAGAGTTGCCCACCAACAGCCACAACACATCCACTGGCGCCACCTCCACCAGGATACAGAAACCGCCCAAGCCGCAACGTCGATGCGCAAAGATAGACCCCTTCACCCAGCACTATATGCTCGGTGATCCTGCTGCGGAAAGGAATATCGTCAGGGGTAAGTTTCTCGATTTTTCATGGGCTCTGTCTTCGAATCTAGGGGAGTTAGTGACAATGCTAGAAGTTCAAGGATGGAAACATCTTTTCTGTGAGATAAACGAGTGGTATCCCCAAGAGTCTGTTGATTTCTATCAAAATCTAGGCATCAGAAACGGTGCCGCGCAATCTTTTGTCAATTCAACTCCCATCTTCTTCAATCTTGAAAAGCTGTCCCAAATTCTTGGAGTCCCTCATACCGGTATGTCCTTCTATGAAAAAGGAGTCCTCCCAGAAATCCCGGGGTCCCACAAAACAAGATCTACCGATTTTTTCTGTACAAAGAAAAAAGTGGGCTCCCCAATACCCCGAGGTGATCTTTCAATACTCCATCAACTCCTACACATCCTTGTCATAAGAAATATCGTTCCCAGAAAAGAAGGAAATCTAATGGTCAGCTGCTTGGACCTCACTATCATGTACTGCATCATAAACCGTCACTCTCTCAATCTGGCCCACATTATTCTCCATCACTTGGCCCAGTCTGTTGATACCCCAAAACACTCCCTGGGATATGTGTTTTGGCTGCCCCGCATTCTAAAGTTCTTTCAGGTACCCCTGACAACATCCACGCCGGAGTCCATCGACGAGGCAGACACCATCAATCTCCGCTATCTGAATCGGCTTACCTCCATCGACAAATCCAAGCTACTGCCTCCACCATCAACTCCAGCGACGGTGGGACCATCGACTTCTCAAGAGGTAGTCCCTCACGATGCTCTCTTACAACTCTTGGAGAAAGTCGAGCTACTCCTCTCAGGCAGCAGTAGTGACTCAGAGCCACTCGCGGATGATGGACATACTTGCTGGGATTGAAACGACTGTGACGGCCTTGCAGGATCACCTCCTTGACATCCAAGCTACCCTGAACCCCAACCCTTAGTTATGACGCGTGTGTGTGTAGTGTTAGGACTTAGGCTGTTTTTAAGTTCTAAACACTTTTTGCTGGTTTGTGTGTGAATACTTTGACTAACTCTTTTGTGACTGATGGGCTTCCCTCTGATGAAAGCAAAAGGGGGAAGCGGTGAATCCCGTCTGGTGTACGGGCGACTCTGTTGCTGCTTTAAAACTGCTTTCGAATTTTTGCTGTTGGACCGTGTGGTCTAGTACTATAACTGCTTTCAATACTATGCCTTATTATGCCTGTTAAACTGCCTACTCAATATCTGCTATGTCACTTGCCTGGAGTCCCTCTACGATTAAGGGGGAACTTCAATGGAGTCTCTGGACTCAAATGCTGCTATTAAGGGGGAACTTCGACAGGGTCGGTTCCCCTAGTCCTTTGTGTTTTTGTTCTTATTTCAGGATTGACTCAATCGGGATTCACGGAGGTTTGCTATCATCAACAATAAGGGGGAAACTATTGAGACATCAAAAGCTATCATCAGCAACAAGGGGGAAACTATTGAGACATCAAAGTGTTGCAGAGATAGCCTCGACAGAGTCAATCATCCTCAGCCAAACACAAAGAGCGAGCTACTGCAAGAGAGTCCGTGCAACTAAGAAAACATGACAGACTCTCCCATGTCGTTGCGAAAACTAAGGAGTGACTAAGGAGCGAACTCGTGAATGCTTCAACGCTGCAACGGTCATGCAACCTCCCCGTCACATTTGAAGTTCATGGCCCAAGTCAGGAGACCACATAAGGACGTTGCCCACTAAGTTAGTTCCAACAATTTCGGAACTAACTCCCTCGACCTGCTGCTTCTAGTGCTGGTATAAATAAGTATTGTAATAGCTAGTTTTAGGTGTGCTTTCATTGAGAAATATTCCAGAGCTTAGAGAGAGAGAAAGAAATTATCTTTGTAAGTCAGAGAGAGAATACGTACCACATTAGTTAGTGCAATCTAGATAGACTCTACCTAGGAAGATCCTAGTTTTGCTACACTTACCATTGTTCCGATCAGAAAGTGTATTGGGTGAGTGAGTGAAAACCGCTAAGTAGATCTCCTCTACTTGGTGGACATTTGTAAGTTGTTTTATTTTGACCAGAGAATAAAATAGCTTATTTGTGTATCTTGTTGAGCTCCACAGAGTCCGTCTATCTTTCATGCTTTATTCCATTTCAGTTTATTCGAGTCTTCCATACACCTCCTTTAACTAGTTCGATTGAGTGCTTCTACATCCCAAAGTGTCTCTTACCTTTAAAGACTGATTGAGTCAAACCAACTCTTAGACTCACACCTTTAGTTGGTTTGAGTTAGCCACCCGATCCTACAGTATGTATGTATTGTAGTATATTTTGCTGGCACATGTAGTGCTAAGTGTATTTTGGTATGTGTGTACAATGTGTAATGTAGTTGTGCTGTATGGTATTGACTCAGTTTGTATTGTGGAATATGTGTATTGTGACTATGTATTGCGTATGGTAATTGTGTAGTGTGCTTGAATTGCATAGTGCTTGTAACCTTGTAAGGTGGTAGTAAGTTACATTGTGGCAATTGGTTTGTCAAATGAGTAGTGATAGTAAACCGTCAACCTTGAGCAACTTTGAGGGCAAAGTTTCTTAAGGAGGGTAGATTGAAATACCCCAAAATTAAAAATAGTGATTAATTAGGCTAATGAAGATTTTAAGGGTGTAATTATGCCTAAATAAACATGAGGGAACAAATCCCGAAGAAAACGGATCCTTAAAACGGATTAAAAACACAAACGAACCTTAAAGCGTGTTTTTCAAGGAAACCGGGAAAACGCGACTTTAAGCGGGTTAAATAGACTTGTAATAATTTTGTTCAACCAAATAGTCATTATTAAACCTTAATGAAGGTCTAGAACCGATAAAATTAATTAAACGAGAAAATTCCGGAAAATGGGTTCCAGTTAGTAAATAGTGTAAAAGACGGGAAGTTGTGGGGTGTGAGTGTAAATAAGCTAAACTAACATGTCCCCTTTTGAAAATAAAAATCAGATTTTTCCCCTTGTGAGTGTGGGTGCCAATTTCCCCCTCTCTCACTCCCTTAATTCTCTCCTTATCTACAAAAAGACAAACAAATAAAGTAGACAAGGTAGAAAAGGGGTGAGAGGGACTCTCTCTCCTCCACTCTCCCTCACTCCCACCGTACACCACCTTCCCCCTCTCTGATTTCCTTCTTCCCCTAGCCGATAATGGAGATTTGAAGAAAACCTACACCAGCCTCCAACTTCTACCTCATTTTTGAGCACTCAATCCTTGTCCAAAAATTACAAAAATTGCACCATTGGAATCCCATTGTCAAGGAGATCATCTTCCTCTTTTCAAAAATCGAAAAGTTCCACTTTCACCTCCATGGGTATGACTCTTTTTGAAGCTTGAGACCACCATTGGAAGCTCCTTCATCACCTTGTTGTCTTTAGGTAAAAAGAAATTCGAAAATCTACCATTTCTAGCTCTCATTTGCAAAATAAGAATTTCTAAGTTTTGAGATTCTTGTTCCTTGTTCTCCAGCCGATTTTGGCTTCATTCTTGGAGTTGGAATATTGCTATTCTTGCTGTCCAAAGCTTCATCTATCCATTGGAAGGTAATGCCTCTTCAAAACCCTAAAACATGTCCTAAATTCTAGGTTAGTAAAGGGGAGTTGCTAAGTTAGTATGGTAATGTGTATGGCTGTAGCATTATTAACTTGGTGATACAAGAACAAGAAGGGAGAAGGAAAGAACAAGTAAAAGAAGAAGAAAGAAAGAAAAAGAAGCTAGCAAAGACAATGTAAATGTTCTTAGCTTGAGCTAGTCTTTAAGGCCTTAGGGTAACAAATTTGTAAATGCTTGTAATGAGTAATGTATGTAGCCTAGAGTAGTAATTGGGTTGTAGTATAATGATGAAGAGAACTAAACTGTTTTAGAGCTTTAGAAAGATGATTAAAAGCTTGTAAAGACCTTGAGAAAATAGATGATGTGTGCAGGAATTAAATGGGTGGTCAGTGCCTAGTATTTGTGTTGATAATGTATGTGATGAACAGGTCTGATATGTGGTAATGAGTGGACAAAACAATGTGGTGGAGACTATGTCAAATTTTACATAGAAACTAGAGGACTTAAGAACTTAATGTAAGTGGAAAAACACTTAGAAAACAGATTTGAGAAGAAGCTAAGTAGTGGGTAGAATTAGAGTGAAGTATAATGCATTTTGAACTCTAGGAATGGCATTAGTAAAGGAAACAATGAATGGTAGAAATGAGAATCAAAAATCTGTAGCATAAGTTTTAGAAAACAAGAGTGGAAAAATTTGTGTAAGGAAACTAAGGATTTAGTGATGAGTTTGAGGAATGAACTAAGGTAAATTAGAGGGTCTAATTAGTGTTAAACATGTTGGATTACATATAGGAAGATTGGGGAAGAAATGGGTAGAAGAAAGGAGTTGAAACAAATTCAATAGGACCATTCTGACCTCGACCGACCCAGAGGGCTGAGTCGGTCGTGGGTCGGTTGGACTAAAACCACTGGAACGTAAACTTTCTGACTTCGACCGACCTAGACGGGTGAGTCGGTCGTGGGTCGGTCGGGCAAGAATTTTCCAAACTCGAAGTTCGACCGACCCAGGAGGAAATGGTCGGTCGTGGGTCGGTCGAGATGGATTCCAGGGCCGATTTCTTTCTGACTTCGACCGACCCAGAGGGGTTTGGGTCGGTCGGGTCACACTTTGGTCGGTCGGGTCCAAACAAAATATATATATATATATACATGTACATACATGTGTGATATTAGTATGGAAGTAATAAAGGTAAGAAATATACACATGAGTAAGAAAACAAACTTGAGAAACGTAGGAAGTAAATGAGTATTGTAAGTAAGTATGAGGAGTAAAGGATTAGTAAATGTAGTTGGGAAACATTAATGAAAGAATGGGATAGGTTAATGGTAGATAATTAACCGCCCCATTCCGTGCATGTTATAGGATTCGAATAGTTGAACACCGAAGGAGAATCGGTGAGTCCAAGGACAACGGTGAACGGTATGAATTTCTCATATCCTATATGCTACCTTGGCTACTCTGATTTGTGTGTTTCTGTGCTATATGATCACCTAAATAAGATAAAAACGCGAATCGGATTTATTGCACCTACTGTGCTTATATTATATTGTTCCTTGTTGGATGCCTATCTTAACTCTCAGTTTGTATAATTCATGAAATGAATGAATGAGAATGAAGTGTGTGTGCCTTGTTGTGTATTGTATTGACCAAGTAATGTAGAACAGGACTTCTAACTAATTCCTAACTAGCTAACATTTCTAACATTAAGAAATTGATAAATTGGAATGAGTAGAAGTCCGATATAGCTTCGGCCACGCGTGAGGAGGAGGAGACACAAGAGGTTGGATCCAAATTCTGGCCTTAATCTTTTCCATGGTCCAAACCCCTTAAATGGGTAGCAACCTGGATTAGTGAGCCACCCAAAAGCCCGGTGGTAGGACGGTGTAGTCCCTGCCCGGAGGTCATACCGACTTAACTTGAGTATAAAGTAAGTAAGTAAGAAAGTAAGTAAGTATTTGTATGAGAAAGAGTAAGACTGTGTAAGTCGTATGATACCGAGTAAAAGAATAAAGAACATCCGATTAACACAGATGGGTAACTGGCTAACAAAGAATGAAGTAAGGATTGTGAAGTGTATTGCTATGCTGTTTGGCTTGTGTATTGCCTTTCGGTTGTATGTACTGTATCCTTGTAAGTATGTGCCTTGTATGAATGTATCATTGTATGTAATAGCATGTATGCATGTATAAAACGAACTCCATGTATTCGGCCAATTAGTCGGCGTACCCTCGTTAGCACACGGTGTATGCGAAGTTTATGCGCAGCTTTTGCTGAGCCCCATGGGGCACTGTTTTTAATTTTATAGGTGTTCATGAAGGATGACGGTCGTGATGAGACCAAGATTGATTTCTTTTTGTGTAGTTAGTAGACAGTGGATGGTGTACCAAGTTGTACACGGCTGAATGCCTTTTTGAATAGCCGGTGTACCATGGGGTACACCCTTTTGGATATTGCAGGAATTGTGGATTTGGTAGAAATGAGTAGGTTGGTAAACTCATGATTTTTGTAACTTGAAGAAGAGATGTAATTGATTATATTTTTGGATACTCGGTAATCAAAGGTTGTAAGTAAATGATATGTATGTGTTGGGAAGTAATTATGGAAGCTCGGTATTTTCTGATCATCGGACCGTTACTATATGTAGAGTAAGCCTTGCTAGCCATATGGGCGGTTAGCGGCGTTGTATCACCCGCCGTAGTATTTGTATTTCCTCTGCGAGTAGTAAGATAACCAAGACGATTAGACAGTAAGTAGAGGATTAGCGGTAGAGGTGTTACAGTTTTCCTTAATACGTGGAGGTGCAGTGTCCTGGATACGACTTATGGGAACTGACACAAAGTGAGGATCAACTAAATAGCCATTAGGGGCAAAGTTAAGTTCATCAAAAGATGAGCCAATATTATTAAACTTATCGAACTTAACGTGAGGGATTTCTTCTAGACAATGAGATCGTTTGTTTATAACATGATAAGCTTTGATTCTAGAAGAATAGCCAAGAAATATACCTTTATCACTTTTGGGAGAAAACTTACCCAGATTATCCTCAGCACTGTTGTGGATGAAACATCTGCTGCCAAAGCACCTAAGGTGGGTTAAATTAAGCTTACACTGGCGTAGAATCTCATAGGTTGTCTTTTGAAGTAGGGGATGGATCAAGGCATGATTAAGCACATAACATGTTGTATTGATTGACACTGCTAAATATTATGGGGCCAGTTGACTGTCAATGAGCATGGTGCGTGCCATCTCCACCAATGTCTTGTTCTTACGTTTAACGACTCCATTCTGCTCGAGAGTCCTTGCATATGAGATTTGATGATCGACTCCTTTAGTTCTGCAAGACTCATCTAAATACTTGTTGCAAAACTTTGTTCCCTGGTCAGTTCTCAGGGTTTTGAGTGTGAAAGAATATTTATTGATTAACACTTTATGGAGCTCCTCAAACTCAGTGAAAGTTTCATATTTAGTAGCAAGGAAAATAACTCAGGTCCATCTTGAATAGTCATCGACTATAACCAAGATGTACCTCTTACCAAATCTGCTTTGAGTATGCATGGGACTGACAAGATCCATATGGAGTAACTCTAATGGAGAATGCTTTGGCTCTTAAAGGACAATCTAGTGTGTTTACCTTTAACACATGCTTCACAGATGGAGTTTGTGTCGAAGTTAGTATTGGACAAAACAATGACTAGATCCTTACTTTTAAGCTTGTTGAGCAACCGGTGATTCGCGTGACCAAGATGTGTGTGTCAGAGCTGTTAGCTTGTGGAGTGTACGTTCAGACAAACTTGGTCATCAAGGTTGATGGTATTTAGACACATCTTGTACAATTTCCTTCCTTGCATTCTGTGGCTTTAAGAGACCCTGTGCGTTCAAAAACTTTACAATCAACGGATGAGAAAAGTACTAAATTAAATTTATCACAAATTTGGTAAATTCTCAAATGACTATGTTGAAGTCCAATTACCCAATGGAATCCATCTACCTTAAACTTGAAGGGATTGCCAACGAATCCAACTTCCATGATTTCTCCTTGGTTGTTGTTTTCAAGGGTGAGCATACCTCCTTTGTAGGCTGAAAGCGAATTGAATTGATTGGGATTTCCAGTCATATGACGGGAGCATCCACTATCTACATACCAATAGTCTTCATTCGCCTTCACCTATAAGAAAGAAAATACTTTGTTAGCCTTGGGAACCCAAATATAATTGGGTTCCTTTTTCAAAGCAGATTGTCTTAACTTTTTACATGATTCAAGAATTAATGTGACTCGTTTGAGATTAAAAGACAAATATTTTTGTAGTTTTTTGCAAGCATTGTCTTGATGTCCAAAACAACCACAATATCCACAAATCTTTGTGGAAGGGACATTGACATATTTTTTATTGCCTTTTCTCCAGAAGTCAAACTTCCCCCTCTGTCTTTGTCGTCTGTTTTTATTATTAGGTTTAAAGACAGTGTTAGGAAGATCGAACTTGCCTTTTTGCCACTCAAGCTTGGATTGAGTGAATCCAATTCTAGGTCATAAATTAGTTACCTCCTGAGAAAGTTTTTCAACTTCCTTTCGGAGATTATCACGATCCTCACTAATTTCTTTGATCTTAGAATTGGCCCACTCGGGCAGTTCCGAGGGTGTGACATGTTTGATGAAGTTAACAGGCTTAAAGGCAAGCACATATTCTTTTCTTTCAATTGTCGAGTGAGTTGATTAACAAAGGAATTCAAAGAGATAATCTGAGATTCTGAGTTGTTCAACTCATTCTACAAAGAACATCATTTATCAACAAATTATGTAAAATCTTTCTTGAGAGAGTCAATGTGAGTCAATGACTCTTGTTCCCTTTGATTTGATTCAATAAGGGTCTTGGCTTTATCTAGCTCCTTTTTAGAGGAGTCTACAGAAATTCAGGAATCTTGTTAATCTAATCGAAGTGAACAAGCGACAATCCTATGTTCTTCAGTTTCATCTCTGGGAGCATTGATTATAATTTTTTATTCCTCAAGTTCATCTGTAAGTTCAGAGTTTTGTCTAATGAGGTTTTCTTTGAGAGAGTTAGTGTCTGAGATAATTTTAGCTATCAAAGTAAGATATGAGATATACGATGAAGATATGTCTCTAGATGAGATCTTGTTACCTCGTTATCGTGAATGATGGAGTGAGTCTAATCGTGTGCCATAAGGCAGATTAGCCCAATTGACTCTACATCGGGATCATTAGAGTTTGAATCACCCCATCCAAATGAGGCCATTAGCGATCTTCCTTGAGATCTTCTAAACTGATTATTGAGAAAAGGACAATCCTTTTTGACATGACCAGGTTTGTTGCAGTTAAAGCAGGTGATAAAGTTGAGAATTTGTTTTGTAGGGTTAGTGAACGACCGACTTTGTCGGTAAGGTTGACTATGCATAAACTTGCAGAAATTCTTTACTATAAAGACAAAGTCTTCCATAGTCTCTACCTCACTCTCCTTAATGATGATGTCAAATAACTTAGCTTTTGTTTGCCGAATATGATTAATATAAGCGCCCTCTTGACCACTATGGGGAATCTTGACCTACAAAGCTTGGTCATTAAACAAAGTAATTTGACTAGAGGAGAAAGAAGCTACATTACCACACTTCTTTCTGACGTTTTTCTTGTACTTATCCATTGACTGTAGGTAAGAACTAAGTCCTGGAAGCTCCACTTAGATAAATCTTTGGACACCTTGGTGGAGATTATAGTTTTTGACCATTCCTCTTTAAGGCTGTCAAGTAGCTTGTGCAAGACACTCTCCCGATCCAGTAGGATATTGATTTCCTGCATGGTGGTCGTTGATAAGTTAAATCGATCAAGTTCATATTCTTAGGACTCACCAGGTTTTTGGAGAAAATTCTCGTAGTCGATTCTGAGCTCTTCAGCTTTGCATTTTTTTAGCTCAGTGACTCCTTTGTGAGTTGCTTGGAGAAGAGTCCAGATTTCATTTGCTGTATTGCAATGGTTGACTCTCCTCTGCTCTGAAATGGATAGGCAAGTGTAAATAGGAGTGTCTCCCTCGGTGACAATCTCCCACATTTCAGAGTTGATTGCCTTAATGAGTTTTGTTTGATCTCATTCTTCTAATGGTCATAGTTTGTAGACGTGAGCCTGGGATGCTCAAAGTGCATCTTATTGTTTTGGTTTGTGAAATTATCTACCATTTCTTCTTGATTGGGATGTCAGCTAAACGAGGCTTTGATACCACGTGTAGGATCGGTCAGCTGGCTCAAAACACTTCAACGTGTGAGTCTGTGAAGTGGTTGACTCATTCAAACTAAGGGTGCGGGCGCAGTTACTTGAACTCAAACAAATACACAATATAAGTTATTTTATTTTTTTGTAAAATAAAACATTTTACACCACCCACTAAGTAGAAAAGATCTACTCAGTGGAACCTCACCCACTTATCCAACACAATATCGAATCAGTACAGTGACAAATGTGATGAGACTAGAATCTACCTAAAGTGACTCTATCAATAAGCGTAAACTGACACTAGTACTTTTCTCTCATGAATACAAGCAAAGCTCTCTCTAACCAATGCTCTGAATAATTTTCTCTCTGATGTCTGAAACTAATCTTTGGAAAGCACAAAAAACAACTGAAAGCTTTGTCTCTTTATATATCAAGGTCTCTAGAGTCGTTAAACGAATTTGTTCTGAAAATCTAGGGATATGACAGTTTTTCAGTATTAATTCTGGAACTGACTTATTTCTCAGATGATTGAGGTTGTGAATCCGAATATTGTGGCCCAAGGAGGTTGACCGTTGCATGTGAACGTTGGCAACAACCAGACACGTCTGGATCCTTTAAATTATATATATAGTATTTGTTAATTTGTCAAATATAATAATATATATTAATATTTTATAAATTATATATTAATTTTAACTTTAAATTATAAATGACATATATTAAACATTTATATAATGTATACATATATATTATATTCATATCCTTATCCATATTTATATAAATTATAAATAATATATATATACATAGTAATATTTATATTAAATATAAATATTTTATATTAATAATAATAAAAAATATGTTTCTTATATTCATATTTATATGATTTATATAGCATATATATTAATATTTGTTTATGCTAAAGATGATGATAAATGTAAGATGGAGGAAAGAGAAATACATTTCCCCAAGATTGTGGAGGGATCGCTATACTATCATTTATATAACACTAATTAATAAATATAAAATATAAATTATAAAGTTGGTACTAAAAAAACTTAAAAATTTAATTTCAATTGTGAGACATTTCTAATATAACATAAATAACATATACTACAACTCTGCAGCTTATTACTTTCTATGAATTGTTTAAAATTCTTTTATTTAAATGAGGACCATAATACTACTCAATCAAACTATTTTTAAGGCAGTAGAAAATTACAAGATGACCATAAAAGTTGAATTTTTGCCTAAAATCTCTAATCTTTATTCTAATTTTAGTATCTTTTTTATCACTGGACATGACATTTAACTGTTTTTTTTTTCAAAATGACATGATGTTTTACTGTTATATTAGATGGAATAGTTATAAAATTCTTTTGTTCTAGTATAGAATTTGTTAAATAGAAACCCAATTTCTTGACTACAACCATATGTAATTATAGGTAGCTACATATAGCTCATACATGTATATTTGGTCATTTAAAACTGTACATTTGATCATTTAAAACTGTACATTTGATCATTTAAAAATGTATTGATGTACATATAAATATATACAATGAATTCTGATATTCTTAAATTTGTACACAATATATACATATTAACAATATAAACTGTACAATAAACTTATAACATTTGTACTTTTACTCTATTCAAATTGTACCCTAAGAAATGTTGTCAAAGATAACTACCACAACATGTAGCTAACATTCCAAACACATATTAAAACACAAGAGGTTTACAGATGGAGTACAAAATTGCTTAGGCCAAGACACTGCACAAAACTCTTTTCAAAAAAAAAAAAAAAAAAAGACACTGCACAAAACTGTGTGTGCCGAACGAGAACGAGGATGAAGCAACCGTGGGCCTCCACTCTCCAGGGTGCCCAGCGGCGTGGCGTTAAAGTGGCGCATAATGACGACATGCGACCAAAATTGCTGAGCCCCGAGGTTGCTTCACCCCAGCTCCCATCTTTTCTCAGCGGAGCGGAGTAAGCTTTAGTTCACCTCGCACACGTACACATATCTCGGAGCTTCGTGAAGGGGTGGTTGGACAAACTCTAGGTGCCTCTCGCTCTCTCTTTTCATTCCATTTATCTCATTGCCTAGGGTTGTCCCTGTCCAATCTGCTCATCGCAATTTTCTAGTTCTATCCAGTGGTTGCTTTAGCTCGATTTTGATTAAGAGTTCGTGCTAATTGTAGTTTTATGCACGGAGCTTTGTTTGTTGTGTAATTTTCGTCGCATTTGTCTGTCTCCGTTTTGTCTTTTTGAGAGAGTTCTGGTAGTTTGACCAACGTTCGTGGTTGTTGATGTGAAAACTTGGTTGTCTTCTTTTTGACGCCAGTGATCATATTAAATGACAGTGTCGTGGTGAACTAGATAGCCTGGACTAGACACTTGATTGATGACAATCTAATTGATCAGGTTCCGGAAATTTGAAATTCCTCTTTATCAATGCTGAACAGTAACTATATCAGGTTCAACCATTGGCAATTTGGCATTGTGCTATGAAGTGCATCAGATATCAGTTAACTTACTCTTACACAAGTTATGAACACTTACAAACAATGCATCTGTAAGTCCTGACCAGGATACTAGTTGGATAAGAGTATTATTTGGTTAAGAATATGATCACTTAAAACTACAGATAAGTCATCTGTCACAAATTAAAGAGCGCCTTAGTTTGTATTATGTTGTGTTGAAGTTCCATTAGTGTTCTAGTAGTGTGAGATATCCTGTATTTACTTGATGTTAGTAAAATTCTAATTACTTGAATTGTGGAGAAATAATCAAAAGAGACTTCGTATGGTATGTCTTGGATGAATAAGACCAGCACATATCAGCCATGGTAAATGAATGGTACTCTATCTGAAAGTTTTTATTTCTTATTCTGTTTCTAGGTTTCACCCAACCGAATAGGAAAGATGAGCGAAGTCAAACATACCAAATTCAGCTCTAAAAGACTGAACACCAACCCACACCAGACATCAGCATCTTCTAAATGCTCTAAAGATGTGCATAAGAAGAACAAAAATAGGAAATACGCCAAACTAACCTTGGAGAAGAAAGACTGGGCAGGATCAATATGCTCTGTGTGCATGGAACCCCCACACAACGCAGTCCTCCTTCTCTGCTCCTCCTACAGCAAAGGCTGCCGCCCTTACATGTGTGCAACTGGCCACAGATTCTCCAACTGCTTGGAGCAGTACAGACAAGCGTACACAAAACTCACCTCTCTCCAATGCAGCAGCGAGACCTCTTGTGAAAAAACCCTGCTCTCTTGCCCCATTTGCCGAGGCCAGGTCAAGGGATGGACGGTGGTGGAGCCTGCAAGGAAAGAGCTGAACAAAAAGAAGCGATGTTGTATGCAAGATGACTGCACGTTTGTAGGTAACCATAAGCAGCTGAGGAAGCATGTCAAAAGTGACCACCTGTTGTCACCACTTCCTGGGGAAGTGGATCCGCTGCTCCAGGAGAAGTGGAAGGATCTTGAGAGGGAGAGGGAGAGAAATGATGTGATAAGTGCAATCACTTCGTCTGATCCGGGTGCGATTGTGTTGGGTGATTTTGTTATTGAAGGGGGGTTTGACCCGTGGCACAGAGTCTATGATGATGATTATGACTTTGATGGGGTCTTGCACAGACCACAATTTGAGGTGTTTCGTGGTGGTAGGGGTGATGCCCATGATCACAGTGGTAGCAACAGGCGGAGACTGAGGTTCTTTTCAAGTAGGAGACAGGGGCGATTCCTGGGACTAGCAGCTAGAAGGGGGCTGGTTTAGGTTATTGGGTGGACATCATCTAAGTTGAAGTTAGGAGTTGTCTAGTTTATAGATTGTTAGTCCATTTAATCTTTGGAGGTTCTTAAATGGTATGTGCATTTGTGGCTTCTCTTGCAAAGCCTTGTTAATTCCAGTCTGCAGCTCATACAGCTTCATTGCAATGATTATGCAGACATTGGCGAAGTTTATTTGCAAGGGCATTGGATTAAGAAGATGGTCATTAGTTGTAGGAAGAAGGAACACCATATGTAGTGTGTTTTTTAGTTGCACCACTAATTTAGGTCTTGTCTAGTTGCAGTCTTTATCCAAAATGCTTGTTGATTTTGATGGTTAAGAGGCTCCTGTGTCGATTGTGTATATTGTGTACATCAGCATTGGGATCAGGAGGTCTGTGGACCTGACAAAGGATGAATGAATTGTCCATATACCTACTCTAGCCCTGACTCCTTTGACTGACCTCTTCAATCTAGAGCCACTGTAAGCAGGTTGGACTTTCTTTTGTTTGAATAATTTATTTTCATTCTGATATATGATTATCCATTTGGTGATTTGCATTTGTAGAAATATGGGGTCGTTGCCTATCTGGAATCAGATATATATACATATCTTAAACTAGGTTATGTATGTAAGAGAATCCTGAATTTTGGGCGACTAATGAAGGCTTACTTATTAACTATAAATCATAAGCTTGTTTGCCAACAGATTTTTGTTTCTGTCATCAGCAAATTTACATCGAACGCACTCCAAGGCTTACGAATTATGTGAGTGATTGGTGATTGATGGTTGTTATGTGGAACTTGAAAAACAGGTATTTAAATGTTATAACTGATATAAGTTGATTGTTTTGATGTAAGACACCGATATTATGTTTAGAAGTATGTGCGAAACATGCTAATTACGTATGGGTTTAATAATGGTACCCTAGTAAGGAAAGCCAAGTCTCACAACAACACTATTTTATTAAACGTTTTTACAATCTTTTCTCTGATTTTCTTAAAATTATTAAAAACTTGAGTTGTTATCTAAGAGCCTCTTTTCTCACATCACTACTTGAATTTTTCTTTTATAATAAATTGGAGTAAATTCAAGTTGATTGTAAATACCTTAACTCACTCTTATAAGTAGTTTAAATGTACGTGAAATTATGCAATAGTTATTAGATTCAACAATCAACTACAACAATAGAAGAAGAAGCAATAAATGACAATAACCAATCAACACTTTAAGTCTTTCTCAAAACAATGAGTCTTAGCTACAACCATATGTAGTCATCTTTGGCTACATTTTTCATGGTATAGTTTGTGTAGAGTAAATGTACATGTTTTATAAGTTTGTTGTACAGTTTATAAAGTTAGTATGCACATTTAGTATAAATTCAGAAATATCACAATTCACTGTATACATGTACATATACATCAGTACAGTTTTGAATGATCAAATGTACAGTTTTCAATGACCAAATGTACATGTATGTAGCTATCTATAACTACATGTAGTTGTAGCCAAGAAATTGGGTTCTCAAAATCAGCCTAAAATTTGATGAATCCCTTAAAAGATTGATTCTTATTTTTTTTCACAACTAGGAGCATAAAGAACAAACCAAAATTAGCATTCTCTTTCTTCTTTTTCTATGTCTACGAAATTATTGAAGAACTTATTTACTAGTTTTTACCTTCTACTACATTTTCAGTTATTTTTTAACTTTATTGATCATATGTTTCACCCTACTTAAATCTAAGAACCTGAACAAACAATATCCAGACAATTATAATAATTCATTTGATAACTTGGATGATGTGATAGATTAATGGAATTTTTATAGTCATTTCAAGATAGTTAGTGTCATTCATTGTCTCCCCTCGACGGAAGTTTCCTAATTCTCTTCTTGTTATTTCCTTACTTTCTTAGTTGAGGCTACACTCTTCCACATCCATCTGGTCTTTTCTTCTTGTCTTTAGTGGTTATTTCCTTACTTTCTTAGTTGAGGCTGCAACTTTGAACTTTGCCTAGGGAATGGGTTATTTCTTGCTAAACTTGCATGAGAGTGTGAGAAAACTGGTTGTCATACTCATTCTCTTTCTCCCACTATTCGATTTCTCACCGCCGGCGCCGTCCCTTCCTTTCTCCTATCCTTGTTTATGTTCCCCGATTGGTGTTGTATCATCCTCATCTCCCATGACCGAGATTCAAATGCAAGCTCCGAGCGATGAAATCTCGTCTAAATGTGAAGAGCTCACTCTTACTTTGGAGGAAGGCGAAACCACCTCCCTAGATGATCTTGTTCTCTACCATGCATTTCCCTCGGAACATTCACATATGAAAATTCTTCTCGCCAAAGATGATGGATGTGAGGGCTATGGAAGCCACGCTCAGCCAAGTTTGGCAATTCGATGGAGACTTCAAGATACGGGGTGTTGGCAAAAGTCTTCTTCTGTTTGAGTCTGCTATTAAAGACAACATACAAGTGATCCTCAATCACGGTCCATGGTTCTTTGATGGATACCTCCTCTTATTCCGACTTATTGATCTTCTAAAAGCTCCAACCGATCACAAGTTTAGATGGCTAGTGTTGGGCAAAATAGTAGTGAAACTATCTTGCGAAGTAATGCGCAGTGAATCCAGTCATCGTAGTCCAACAAGCTCGTATCCACAGAGACTTCATAACTATCTAATCAATTATAAGTTTAGTGTTTGTGCAAGAATATAAGCAAAAGTGCACAAATGTAAATTGGGGGTTTGGGGGGTTTTTGCTTGTGATTGGAGAAATAAAAAGAAAAGCAATAAAGCTAAACTAACTAATCTGGGATAGGTGTAGCACGGGATGGAAAATTGCACTAACACCCCTTTACTACCAATTTCAAATCTTTGATCAATAGCTAACCAACGGGAATTAGATTAATAGCCAACTCTTGGCCTATTAATCCTAACCAATTCAAACGGAAACTGACTGTTAGCTCGAGTCTCCAATTCAATCGGAAGAATTAAGCTCAAATCTACCCTAAGTTGCAATGAAAACCTCATCTCAAGATCAGTGGAAATATTTAGTCCCAACGGTATAGATTTCTATTTCCAGAAACCTGTCCATAGAATTTCACACTACTGCTAATCTAATTGGTGATATCAAACCAACCAATTTAACATAATGATAATTAATTATAGTAGGCCCTAAGTAAATTCCGAAATTAACAAAGACAAGCTTAAAGGTTATAATCACTTAATAATCATCTTTAGTTAAGAAGAAGGACTAAAATATAGCATAAACATCAATCCAAGATTCAACAATGGAGTTTGGGGAATTTGGGGCAAAATCCCAATCCCTAGCTACAAGGAGACTACTGTTGGAACCCAAGGTTTTGCTGATTATGGCAACAGAGTAAGTCTGGTGACAGAAGAAATATCACTGATAATAGCATCAGAGCAAGTCTGGGCGATGAACGAGTCTGACCGCGGAAGGAGTCGTTCTGCGACACAAGACTCTCATGGAAAGTTATAGAAGCTAAAAGGCGACACTCTACTGTTAGAACGTGGAGAAAAACAAGGAAATAACTGTCACGCACGTTCAAATATGATCAGGCCCGAAAATCAAGGCGGTCAAGCTGAAAGAGCGCCAGAACGAGTCCCACTACAGAGCTGCTGAGATATTTCCCGCCCAATGCGTAGTGGGAGATCATGGGAGGTCATGGAAACATCATTTTACACGTAATGGGAGCAGAAACTTCGAGTATTATCAGTATTTAAGCACCTAGAATCATTTGTAATCGTTGGAGCTTTCACTTCCACATTTCGATCGAGAGAGAGAGAGTCATATTGAGAGAGAAAGCATTTTCGAGAGATTCTAGTGAGACTTAGTCAATCAGCTTAGGTATTTATTACCTATAGAGCACACTAAACACTCCCCTTTACTCCTTGTTACGCATTGATCAAAGCCGAGAGTAGAGCGAGTGTTGGATGAGACAGAGTACCTCAGTCGAATCCCAAGATAGGAAGCTAGGTTGTAATTCACATTGAATTTCAATATAAGTAGAATCCTATCTTATTAAATTATATACAAACGCTTCCGCATTATCTCCTTGGCAAATACTTGTCTCCAAGTAGGGTTGGTCTGAGACTAACACCTCAGACCTACTCGGTCAGCACCCCGATCCCATCAAGTGGTATCAGAGCCTGTGTTGGCTGACAAATCTCTCAAGATGGAAGATCTTATCAACTTAGAGGAGCCCGAGTCATGCACCACCTGTATGGCGTGCTTGATGGCTCACAATGGTAAGAAAACCGCTCATGATCAGGTAAGTGAGACTCCCTCTGCAATGAAAATTTGCGGAAATTTTGGTTGTGATGGTCATACGGATTATTCTTGTAATAAACTTCGTGATTTATCATTTAATATATCTCGTGTGTCTGCAATTATCAAAGCTCATGATCTTTACTATAATAGTTCTTCATCATCATCTAAGAGGGGACCCAAGTACATCTGGGTTCCCAAAACTAACCTGTAGCTTTTGCAGACAGAGTGGCTCGGAACAATGACTCTTGGTTTCTAGACAGTGGTTGTTCAAGATATATGACAGAAAACCAAGTTGAGTTTACGAATCACTCTGACCATCAAGGGGGAAAGGTTACTTTTAGAGACAACATGCACATAAAATCATAAGAATTGGCTCCACTGGTAACCCCTCTTTATTTAAAGTTCATAATGTTTACTTAATTGTTATTTTTGGACATAGTTTCTTAAATGTCTCTCAAATTTGTGATTTCTCCAATCTTATGTTATAAGATTTATGACTCTATCACTCATGATCGTAAGGAAATATGGTTTATGACTCTAAATTTGGTGATCTTAAGGCAATATGGCACGTGTTGATATGAATATCCGATACATATATGAGAATCACGTGCAGAAAGCAAGTAGACTCGGTCTGTGAATCATGTACCAAAGCAAGCCGACTATCTCTGCGAATCTTGTGCAGAAAGCAAGCCGACTCGCTCCAGCTTCAAGTACTTTGAAGACTACGGTATTTTTGGTCAAAATGTTACCATTATGTATGATAATACCAGCTAAGGTCGTCAAATTCTCTAAATTTCATGCTCGCACTAAATTTACATACTTGAGTTCTCATTTCTTACACGATTATGTGGAGATGAACTTAATCTAATTAAACTAAGTTTCCACAGACCCTAGCTTGCTGATATCATCACCAAGGCATCACACATGGTTGCATTTGAGCTTTTTCGTACACACCATGGCATGACTCGTTCTAAGTGAGGGTGGTTGTATCTCCTCTCCCTCTTTGAGACAGAGTCTGGGTACTCAGGTATAGTCTCTCTGGCACCATACTCTCCTTGGTTAAGTTGTTCAACTAAACTTTGTCTACAAATGTTTTTTGAAAACCCGCCAAGTTTTTCTTTACCAATTCGACCAAAGCACCCACATCAACCATCCCACGACCCCAACCCACAAATTATCCTAACCCTCAAACCACTCCTACTCACTCTCCCACTCAAAGCCGAAAACCCTCCAAACAAGGCATTATTGTTATCCCAACTCCCGAAACCATCACTAAGTCTCCCATGGCCGTCTCACCATACAAAAATCCCATCCACTTTGGGTCCATCATTACTAATGCCCAACTCACCCTACAGCCCTAGTCAATTACCCAACCTACCTTGCCCAAGCTCCACTACTATCTCAGCCGAAGCCCTTGGCACTCCTACCAAACCCACTACCACTACCACTGAAGCAAAACCGACTACCTCTTACTACCTAAATCAATCACAACCCCTTCCCTTCATTCGACCAAGAAATACTGCTAGAGTCAATCTGCAGACAGAATCGGTCTGGCAAAAATACCCACGTAGTTGAAGTGAATTTCAAAAAAAAAGGGAAAGAAAAGAAAAAGAAGAAAACCCATGAGAAGGCTAAAACAAGGAAAATTACGATCGTCTCTTCAACTTATATTCAATTTGAAGAAGAAGAAGAAGAAGTACTCTTGCTCTAGCCACGATTTCCAAGAGTGGAACTTGCGTGACTCTGGTTTGCGCTTCACAACAACGCTAGCTTGCACATATGGGTATGAATACTTTGGCTAATACGCTTCACTACCACGGTTAGCCACATCTAGCACTCTCTTGAGATTCAGAATGAATGGGTCAATACCAAGATGCATACCAAATCCCACACCCTATTTCCTAGCCTGCCCCCCGATCCCCACACAATACTCCGGTTATTCCTACCCCTGACCATACTTTTAACCAATCTCAAACTTTGTATCTTAACGGTGTTTTTATCAAACTTTGGCAGACTTTGTTGGTTGACTATTTATCCATGTGATTGCTTCTGATGTCAGACATACTCACCCTGTTTTGCCTAATGATGTCAAAAAGGGGGAAAGCGGTGAATCCCACTCTCACTAAGACGAATTAATGTTTTTGGTGGTAGGAAGACTTGAATTGCACTTATAGATTTTGCCCTGCTTGATGGTTAAGCAGACTGCTTCTGTTTAAGCTTAGTTTAATTCTATTATGATCTTCTCTTACTGGTCTTGTCTTAAATGACGTGCTCAAACTTAGGGGGAATATTGGACTAAGGGGGAATCAATCAACGAGAGGTTGGTTCTTCCAAGCTTGCTTTGCTTGTGTGTCTTTTTTGCAGGTTAACTCGCGCTACGAGATTCACTCAAGTGGTTTTTGGCATCATCAGCAAAAAGGGGGAAATGTATGAAGATATTAGAGTTTTGCTGAAGATTGCCAAAGCCTAGCCACCAGCAAGAGTGGGTCGGAGAATTGAAGCAACGAAAAGAGACCAAGTCAAAGACAGTATGAGTTTAGTGAACAGTAACTCCCTCTGCAGAACAAGTCATCCAGCTTACCCACAGACAAAGAGTCTCGACAGACGTAGTTGGTTGTCAACCAACTCGATCTGTCAAGCGGTTTGCATTCATATCATCTTATAAATGATGCTCAACTTAAGGGGGAACTTTATCCCATCTTGACTGAGTTGGTTCCCTTTGCCATCATCAGCAAAAAGGGGGAATTTGTTGGAACCCAAGGTTTTGCTGATTATGGCAACAGAGTAAGTCTGGTGACAGAAGAAATATCACTGATAATAGCATCAGAGCAAGTCTGGGCGATGAACGAGTCTGACCGCGGAAGGAGTCGTTCTGCGACACAAGACTCTCATGGAAAGTTATAGAAGCTAAAAGGCGACACTCTACTGTTAGAACGTGGAGAAAAACAAGGAAATAACTGTCACGCACGTTCAAATATGATCAGGCCCGAAAATCAAGGCGGTCAAGCTGAAAGAGCGCCAGAACGAGTCCCACTACAGAGCTGCTGAGATATTTCCCGCCCAATGCGTAGTGGGAGATCATGGGAGGTCATGGAAACGTCATTTACACGTAATGGGAGCAGAAACTTCGAGTATTATCAGTATTTAAGCACCTAGAATCATTTGTAATCGTTGGAGCTTTCACTTCCACATTTCGATCGAGAGAGAGAGAGTCATATTGAGAGAGAAAGCATTTTCGAGAGATTCTAGTGAGACTTAGTCAATCAGCTTAGGTATTTATTACCTATAGAGCACACTAAACACTCCCCTTTACTCCTTGTTACGCATTGATCAAAGCCGAGAGTAGAGCGAGTGTTGGATGAGACAGAGTACCTCAGTCGAATCCCAAGATAGGAAGCTAGGTTGTAATTCACATTGAATTTCAATATAAGTAGAATCCTATCTTGTTAAATTATATACAAACGCTTCCGCATTATCTCCTTGGCAAATACTTGTCTCCAAGTAGGGTTGGTCTGAGACTAACACCTCAGACCTACTCGGTCAGCACCCCGATCCCATCAACTACTCAAGCATATTAGAAGTAAAGAGGAGATAATGAAGAGAAATGGTCATGGATAAGGTGTGGAGCTTCAATGGAGGTGGAGCTCTTTCTTTCTCCTTCTTCCTCTTCTCTTCTCTTATTTTTCTTCTTTCTTTTCTTCTGGTTCGTCGCTGAAGTGCTCGAGTCTAACTCCCTCTCTCTTCTCTTTTCTTTCTTTAAACGCGCATATCTGCTCTGTCTAGGGCTTGGTCCAGGTTTCCGTCCAGGAATTAAACCCGGACCAGCATACGTGGTGCGCCCTCAGTGGCTGGACTTGCGCGGACAAAAGACAGAACTAAAAAATGCACGTTATTATTGTCCGGGTTTGTTACCCGGACAAAAACCCGGAACACCCTCAAAATTGTCTAGAAGCTTAGTCGCTGCTTTGGTCCGGGTTTGTATACGCGGACACAAACCCGGACCACACCTGAAAATTGGCACAAGCCTTATCACTGCTTTGGTCCGGGTCTATATACCCGGACACAGACTCGGACCACTCTTAGAAAAATGGTCCAAGCTTGTTTTTGCTCTAGCTTCTTCGTTCTAGCTCATAATTTGAATCCGTTTACGTCCACGCGTTTCTCTCTTCGTCTAGTTTTTTCCTAGCTATGTTATTCCTCCTGTTTAAACTACAAATGTGTAAACCACCAATAATTGTGGCATGGGAGTGCTGCAGAATGTTTATATCGTGAGTGGTTAAACTGGTGTAAATTTAAAAGAAAAGAAATTAAAACTCAAATTAAACGTCGGGCTGCAAACAAATCCCGGTCGTGATAGTATAGAAAAGTGTAAGCGACCGGATTATCGAACCGTGGGACTTATAGTGAGATAAGTAGTACCTAAGCGTGTCACAAGAGGGGGGTTTAATTGACTTGTTTCTGAAAAGTAAATAACAGATTAATTAAGTGAAATAAGATGAATTAAACGGAACTTCGGGTTCAGGTTAATATGATTTTATTAATTGTGCTATCTCTACCGGTTTAATAAAATAATTTGGCAAGATTCCTGTTATTTTCTTAAGGTCCGATGAAAACTCATAAGAACTCGTTTACCTGTAATGCAAGGTCCGATGAAAACTCAAGCAAAAAGCGTGTAAACGGCAGAGGAGTGTGAGGAATTTTATTCTTGCAACATGTATTAACTTAAACGATGAAAATAAGTTCTTACAGTTTTACGGCTTAATTAACCCATCTGTTTCTAACCGATGAAATTAAAAACAGACTTAGTAAGGCTTTTTAATAAATCGATGAAATTTATTAAAAAGGGAGAGAAACAAAACTTTAATCGTAACAAACTGAATTTATTTTAACCGGTAGAAATATATTACACAGCTAACAAACCATAATTAAAACCCTTGCCCGGAGCAAATCCTCCTTAGCCTGACATATTAACTGGTAATAAGTCAGACAGAGGTTGGACGTAATAACAATACGGGATGCGTGGATGATGAATGGAGAAAATGAAGAGGAAGAAGAGTGGGAGCATACGTAGGATTTTTGTAACTGAAATGAGAGATTTTGAGTGTTGAGTTTGGGGTGGAACGTATGTGAGCGTGAGTGGTTTTTGATGAAGTAGCAGTGGCTTTTTATAGAGGAGAGGAAGAAGA
The DNA here is from genome assembly GCA_023374045.1 of Limonium bicolor. Lineage (NCBI taxonomy): Eukaryota > Viridiplantae > Streptophyta > Magnoliopsida > Caryophyllales > Plumbaginaceae > Limonium > Limonium bicolor. The sequence continues at coordinate 221,378,023 of CM041781.1, forward strand.
AGATCGATTGCAGACAGAGGTGGAAGAGCATTGATTGCTCATTAATTGCAGGGGACAGAGCTGATGACGCGTGAGGAAAATAAGGTAGGCGGTGCGGAGTAGATGGATATGGCAGAAGCAAGTCGACGGGCGAAGTCGACGCCAAGAAGAAAACTGGCGCGCGTTGAGGTTTTAGTCACGTCCGCCTAAGCAACCGCCCCATACTAGGTGGTGCTTTATGTGTGTCCGCCTGAACAACCGCCTAAAAGGCGGTTCCCTTGTCTCCGCCTTTCCTTCACGTCCGCCTGCAGTCCGCCTTGACAACCGCCTGCAGTCCGCTTGACAACCGCCCTGGAGTCCGCCTGTCTTTAGGCGGTTGCAATGTGTGTCCGCCCAATATGGGGCGGTTGCCCATGCGGACACAAGTGGTCTTGACCTATTTTTCTTCAAACTTTAACCGGCTCTAGATTCTTCGTTTGGACTCCGTTTTCTGAGCCGTTTGCGTCTATGCGTTCGTCTCTTCGTCTACTTTACTCCCAGCTTGGTTTTCCTCATGTTAAACCAATAAATTTGTGAGATAAACAATAAAACATAAACTAGAGGAAAACTAACCGAAGTGGAGAAATGAGCAAGAAAAGTGCTAATATTATATATGAAATACACCTATAAAACATGCTCATTTGGACACTTATCACACCCCCACACTTATCTTTTTGCTTGTCCTCAAGCAAAACCATGTACCTAAGTAAGTAGGAAATGCTCAATACTAACAAATATTATTATGAAGGGTAGGATAAAGTAAAGTTCATGATCTTTTTAACTTTTTGAGGAGTGTGAAAAATCAACTGCTGGTGGCATAGGTGTGCTCAGGGTAAAAATAAAATATAGAGTTTCGGGGTATGATCTAAGGTACTTCAATGTTTCTTTTGTTTAGGTGACTCTGAGAACTTTTACCATGGCCAACTTCTCTCAAGAATGGGCATTGAGGAGAAAACAAAAGGAAAATAGATTTATGCATTTGTTTCACTTTTGCATAAGGATGAGAAAATGTAGGCATCACGCCTTTGTATTCAAGAACACTCAACTCTCTTTTGTTGGTTACCAATGGTGTCTCGCAAGTCCCTTATTTTTTTTATTCTCTTTTTTTTAACAGAGAAGCCCCTTAGCAATCCCTAAGAGAGAAGACAGAAACCCTGAGCAATAAAATCCAACCATTTGCAGATTATTTGGTCACACCGCATATAAAATGCTCCTCAAAAGTAATCAAATGAAATTTTAAAATTTGTACCATTTATCCCACAATTCATAATAGTATTTGTTTTTAAAGAGAACAACCTACATTAGCAGGGTACATAATTTTAATTTTTGAACAAATGCAAGATAAGCAGAGAGATTTAAACAATTAAGCACAAAATGCCCTAAAAGGCTCTTCCCCCACACTTAAGCTCAAGCAATGCCCTCATTGCGTAGATGGAATAAATTATAGGGCATGCAATTAATAAAGGAAAGAGTGTACTCCCCAGATTTCGTAGAGTGTGTAGAGCTCCCCCACACTTGAGTGCAGCTGTGGAATGTCATGAAATGAACCTGTAAAGAATATTCTACACAGCCAGAAGAACTCAAGTAAACCTGCATTTTATTATAACATAAAAGGGAAAACAACATTAAATTTAAAGGAAAGATAAAAGATAGATAGTGGGTTGCCTCCCACCAAGCTGCCCGGGTTTAACGTCTCTAGCTAGACGTATTTGACCAAGCTTTAGGTTGGAGAAGAGTTTGAGGGCGAGGTATCTGAACTGCTGTGTTAGAAGTTTGTACACTTTTGTAAACTTATGATGTAGAGGTGTTGTCTGCTGTTCCTTTGGGGTGGAGGCTTCCTCGTATTCCTGTAAGAAAGAAATTGCGAACAGAGCATTATTATTTTCAAGAATTCCGGCATACCTTTTTAGACGGGATCCATTGACTTGAAGCTTTCTCCTTTTTGATTCTGGAGTTCGTAAACACCAAAAGGAGTGGTTCCAACAACTTGGAATGGGCCAGTCCAGTGAGACTTGAGTTTTCCAGGAAATAGTCTCAATCTGGAATTATAAAGCAGCACCCGTCGCCAACCTTAAAGTCGCGTTTGTGGATCATTTGGTCATGATGTTTCTTGGTGCGCTCCTTGTATATTGTCGCACTACGGTATGCCTGATCTCTTAACTCCTCGAGTTCAGAGAGTTGAAACTTCCTTTTCTCCTGCGGTTCTAAATCGAAGTTTAGGGCCTTGAGTGCCCAATATGCCTTATGTCCAGCTCTACAGGCAGGTGACATGATTTCCCATAAACAAGCTTAAAAGGAGACATCCCGATGGGAGTCTTGAATGCAGTGCGGTAAGCCCAAAGCGCATCATCTAGCTTAAGTGCCCAATCCTTTCGTGATGAGTTAACCGTTTTCTGGAGAATCCATTTTAACTCACGGTTCGAAACTTCTGCTTGGCCGTTTGTCTGGGGGTGATAAGGTAGAGCTACCTTATGACGTACCCCGTACTTACCCATAAGCGCTTCAATGAACGGTTGCAGAAGTGAGATCCTCCGTCACTGATGATAATTCTAGGCACGCCAAAACGGTAAAGATGTGCTTCTTAAGGAATCTGGTTACTGTCTTTGCATCAGCATGATGACAGGGTATGGCTTCTACCCATTTCGACACGTAATCCACTGCCACTAAAACATATTGGTGGCCCTGCGAGGAAGGGAACGGTCCCATAAATCAATGCCCCAACAATCAAAGAGCTCCACTTCTAGTATTCCCTGTTGTGGCATTTCATGTCTCCTGGATGTGTTACCCATTTCTGACAATTATCACATTGTTTGCAGAATTGGTACACATCTTTATGAAGGGTCGGCCAATAAAATCCTGAGGCCAGGATCTTAGCAGCGGTCCTTGTGGGTCCATGGTGACCTCCGGCTTCCCGTGAGTGACAAAAATGTATGACGCTTGAAACCTCATCTTCCGGGAGACATCCGAATCAACCCATCAGCACAACTCGGAACAAATACGGATCCCCAGAAATAATGCTTTGAGTCAGAAAGAAATTTCTTCTTCTGGGGTAGATAGATCATAGGGTACTGTTCCGGAGACTAAATAATTGGCCAGGTCCGCATACCATGGCTCTTGTACTTTGGTGATTGAAAAGACAGTCTCATCGGGGAAGAATTCGTTGATAGGCACACTATCCGTAGGAGTTACCAATCTGGAGAGATGGTCAGCGACGACATTCAATTTCCGCTCTTGTCTTTGACTTCGATGTCAAACTCTTGAGTAGAAGAATCCAGCGCAATAAGCGAGGCTTGGCTTCTTGTTTTGCAAATAGATATTTGAGAGCGGAGTGGTCTGTGTGCACTATGACTTTGCTTCCCCATAAGTACGACCTGAACTTATCAAGGGAGAAACTATAGCCAGAAGTCTTTTTCAGTGGTCGTATAGTTTTCTGGGCGTCGTTTAGTGTCCTGCTGGCATAAGCAATCACTCTCAAAATTTTCTCTTTTTTCTGGCATAGAGCTGCCCCCACGGCGTAGTCACTTGCATCACACATGATCTCAAACGGAAGAGACCAGTCAGGTGGTATGACAACAGGTGCTGATACCAATTTTTGTGTTATAGTTTTGAAAGCAGCTGAACACCTTTCATCAAATGAAACGGGGCATCTTTCTGTAGCAGGTCGGTCAATGGTTTGCTGATTTTGAGAAGTCTTGTATAAACCGCCGATAAAATCCTGCATGCCCGAGAAACGCTCGGATGTCTTTAACAGTAGTTGGTGCTGGTAATTTCTCGATAACCTCTACCTTGGCTTTGTCCACCTCTATTCCTTCTGCCGATATTTTATGTCCAAGGACAATCCCGTCCTTGACCATAAAATGACATTTCTCCCAGTTTAAAACGAGATTTGTATCCTCACACCGTCCTAGGATCAAATCAAGTTGTGCCAAGCATTTATCGAAACTAGAGCCATAGACCGAGAAGTCATCCATAAAGACTTCTATGCTCTGTTCGATGAAATCAGCGAATATTGCTTGCATGCATCTCTGGAAGGTAGCAGGGGCATTACATAGACCGAAGGGCATTCGTCTGTGCAAAGGTACCGTATGGACAAGTGAAGGTTGTCTTGTCCTGGTCCTCTGGTGCGATTGGATTTGGAAATACCCTGAGAACCCATCTAAAAAGCAGTAGTACTCTTGCCCTGCTAGTCGTTCCAACATCTGATCGATAAAGGGGAGAGGGAAATGATCCTTCCTGGTCGCCAAGTTTAAGCGCCGTAGTCGATACACATGCGCCAACCTGTGATCTTTCTTTGAGGGATAGCCTCTCCCTTATCATTATAACAGCTTCGATGCCCCCTTCTTCGGGACAACTTGAACAGGACTGACCCATGGACTGTCAGAAATTGGATAAATGATGTTCGCATCAGGAGTTTCAGAACCTCCTTTCGAACTACCTCCTTGAGGTTAGGGTTTAGCCGGCGTTGGGTTGCCTGATAGACTTGTAGTTTTCCTCCATATAGATGGGTGCGTGCAATAGGAGGGGTCAATTCCTTATATCAGCAATAGTCCACCCGATCGCTGTCTGTGTTCTTCAATACCTCGAGTAGCCTTGTTTCCTCCCCGGAATTCAGAGAAGAGGAAATAATGACAGGCAAATGGTCATCTTCAGCTAAGAAGGCATACTTGAGTTTAGAAGGTAGCTCTTTAAGCTCGAGCTCTGGTGGTTGTTCTATTGATGGAATTGATTTTTGAGGTTTTCTGTCGAGTTCTTCGATTGGTGGCCGGTAGCTTGATAACCAGTTTTTCCTTTTCCATACGCCAGCATGGCGTTAACTTCCGGATCCTCCACCTTTTCTTCTAGAGAAGTAAATAATACTTGCTCTAGTGGTTCAGCTTCATTCGGGATGGAAGATAGGGAATACATGTCCTCATCTGTAGAAAAATCGCCTTCCTCCTCCTCATCTGTTAATCCCACTGTCTTAGCATGAGGAGAAAAGTTAGAACTTTCTTCATCATTTTCTGCATGTCGAATTCGATCGTTTCGTCCTCGTACCGCAGAGTGATTTTCCCGTCGTGGACGTCAATGATGGCTTTGGCAGTACTTAGAAACGGTCGACCTAGAATCAAGGGAACCTCAACATCGTCATCCATTTCTAGAATGACGAAGTCAGCTGGAAAGATAAAGCGAGAGACTCCAACTACCAGATCTCGGACTATGCCCATGGGCTTGATCTCTGATCTGTCTGCTAGTTGGAGTTTGAAAGGAACCGGTTGCATTTCTCCTCCTTTTACTTTCAAGAAGGTGGCGTAGGGCATGATATTAATGCTGGCTCCTAGGTCGTATAGACCGCTTCCACAGTCTACTCCTCCAATAAAACACGGGATTACGGGATTTCCCGGATCTGTTTGTTTGGGGGGAAGTGCTCGAAGAAGGGCCGCAGAGCATTCCTCCGTGAGGTGCACTGTTTCTTTTCCAGGTTTTCTTTTCTTCTTTGTTCAGAGATCCTTTAGGAATTTGGCGTATTAGCATCTCTTGCAAGGAATCAATTAGAGGTATGTCGAGGGTCAGTTTCTTGAAAATACTCAAGAATTTGGGAACTGCTCATCTAGGTGTTTCTTTTTCATTCTGTTTGGAAAAGGGAGTTCACTGTTTTTAGGAGTAGAAGTTGGGATGTCGATTGTAACTAGAGATGGAGGTGGAGTAGCAGGAGTAGAAACTTGGATTTCTAAGGGAGGTGAAGCTGGTTTGGTAGTTTCTTCAGCATTGATATAGGCCTCTTCATGATTTTCTTTTTCTTTCCTTTTCTGGTGGCAGTTCCCTTCCACTCCTTAAGGAAACTGCACACAAATTTGTTGATTGAAATGTGCCATCGTCTATAAGGATTGAATTCGCTTGTTCTTTTGGATTGGGGTTAGTCTGTGAAGGGAATTGACCAGGTGGCCTTTGTTGAGTGAGTAACTGTTGAATCTGAGATTGCAAGGCTTTTTTGGTCTTTGCGCAGAGCTGCGACCTCTTCTTGCGTATCTCGGATTTACCCATCATCGCCTTAAACATCTCTTGCATTTGAGACATATCAGACTCAGGATTCGAAGAGGTTGAGTCGGTCGACTCGATGAAGCTTCATTGCCATAAGGCTGTTGTTGATATTGCCTTTGGCCTCCTTGGAAATTGGACTGAGGTCTGTAATTTGAGATGGATGAAGGGTATGGGGTTTTGGATATTTCTGTGTTTGAGTAGCGAAGGTTGGATTGCATGTTACGTTGCCAAGGTTGTCTGTACCCTTGATTGTTGGTGATGTAGTTTGCCTCCTCTGCTGCTTTTAATTCTTGTTAAGCTGGGGGCATTGTTCATAGTCATGAGGCCCACCACATTGTGCAAAAAAATAACAGGAGATGATTGGGATAGAGGAGATAGCCTGGAGGGTAGTAGATGATCGGGAAATCATCGACTTAGCTTGCTGGGGGTAGGAATTCATAGCCATCCGCTCAACCACTTTTTGCAGAGTACTGACTTTTGTTGCCTGCTGAGCATTGCTTTCCATGAGTTTGTTCATGGCTTTTCATCAATTGGTCGAACTTGTTATCACTTTCCCCAACATGATATAATCCTGGAGTACCCGCTCCTTGATCCACCGGAGGCCCAGTCTCTGATTTCTTCACAGAGAGACTCCATGCTATTCAGGAATTGTGCTCCTGGCTTTTTCAGAATATCGGCCCTAAGGAGGATAATACCATTGTTCTGCACGGACCGATCAAGCCTTTGTAGAACAATTGTGATACTTGTTCTTTCGTCAGACCATGGTGAGGACAAAGTAGTAGACCTTTGAAACGATCCCAAGTTTCACAAATATTTTCCGATCCAGGTTGCTTGAAATTATAGATTTCAGCAATCATCTCCAATGTTCGGCTCGGGGGTAAATTTGTCGTAGAACTTGGTGGCATGTCGTCCCAGGTACCGATGGTACTTGGTGTCAGGCTATGATACCACTTGCTCGCACTTCCCGTCAGGCTGTGAGGGATAATGACAATCTTGCGTACTGAAGTACTGCGTCGGTCGCAGTAAGACTGTTGGCATGTTGCAAGAATTTTGTAACATGTAACAGGGCTTCGTCTGGACTGGTGCCATCAAACATGCCCAACTCTTTCACACTCTGATTTGATGATTGGCTTCAGCTTCTGCCACTCATCGTATTCGGATGGGCTAAGGTGAGGAAGGATGATAGCAGGCTGTTGTCCTTGGTTAGACGGCCTGTTGATATTTCGAACTGTCGCTGGTGTAGATGCCATGTCAGCTTCCGGGTCAGATTTTATCACTGTGGTGGTAATGTATTGTTGAGTTCGGTTCTGCCTTAGAGTGCGCAGAAAGGTTCTCTCGATCTCTGGATTGTAACCAACCGTGTGATATTATATTTTCTGGGAGACTGTTTGACCTGGTAAAAGGCATTCACCACTCAAAACGAGAAAGAACTGGTTATGTGTTAGAAAAAATAAAATGTTAGGAATTAGTTGACAGAAATTTTAAGTTAGTAGTTAGAGACAATGGAAAGAAATGACAATGGAAAGAAATGACAGAAAAAGCGTGTAAACGGCAGAGGCATGTGAGGAATTTTATTCTTGCAACATGTATTAACTTAAACGATGAAAATAAGTTCTTACAGTTTTTTACGGCTTAATTAACCCATCTGTTTCTAACCGATGAAATTAAAAACAGACTTGTAAGGCTTTTTATAAATCGATGAAATTTATTAAAAAGGGAGAGAAACAAAACTTTAATCGTAACAAACTGAATTTATTTTAACCGGTAGAAATATTACACAGCTAACAAACCATAATTAAAACCCTTGCCCCGGAGCAAATCCTCCTTAGCCTGACATATTAACTGGTAATAAGTCAGAGGTTGGACGTAATAACAACGGGATGCGTGGATGATGAATGGAGAAAATGAAGAGGAAGAAGAGTGGGAGCATACGTAGGATTTTTGTAACTGAAATGAGAGATTTTGTGAAATACCCCAAACCTTGATATGTGGTTTAAATATCAAATTATGGTATGTAAAGGCTAAAATGCCTTAGTAACATCAGTGAACAATTTAAACCATAATAAATGCAATAAAGCATTAAGACACAGTTTGAGCAAAAACATGCTCTAATCTATGAGTGAACTTGGTTAGGACCCAAAGAGCCTACCAAGACTTGATAACATTAATTATGTATGATAAGGCTAAATAAGTCCTTAAGAAACTTTGGTGGACAGTTAAACCAAATAAACATAAGAAAATACCTTAAAGCCAATATGAGCAAAATGTGCTCTAAGCTTGGGAGGAATGTGTATAAGACCTAATGGTCATACCTATACCTTATTTATATGTTAATGAACATATTAAATCAATTACTAAGAAACCAAGCTTGAAAACAAGTTAAAACACAAAATGTGCTTTAAGGAGTCTTAAAGCACGTTTTTGAAAATTGTCTTGTAAATGAGTTTTGAATGGCTAAATGTCCATCATTACTCTTTAATTAACATATGTACTATATAGTATCACATTTGGGTGGCCATATTAGTGGGAAATCAAAAATTTCACTTCTATGTGCCTTAGTTTGTGAATAGTAATTTTTACAAGCTAGTATATAACATATGTTATGTTAAGTAATTAAATTGACAAACAAAGACTAAATACCCTTGTTATATTAAAGGGGGCCGGTTTTTGTAGTGAGGAGTCACCAAGTATGTTAATTTGTTAAGTAAATAAATGTGACTCATATTACTATTTGCTTTAAGACTTAAATATCTTCAAAAAGTAAGTTCTATCTTCATTCCCCTTCCTTTCCTTCATTTCCCACGGTTCCAAACCCACCACCAACCTCTCTTCTTCATTCTCTCTCGGTAATACCACTACCTCCATTAGAACTCAAGCTTTGAACTCTTGTCAAATCTTGCTCTCTTGTCCAAATCAAAAACAAACACCACCATTCTCTTAGTTAAGCCAAGCTCTACAATCTTGTCTCTTCAAAACTTCAAAACCTCCATTTCGGTGCCAAGAGAAACCACCATGGGAGGAGCTTAAGCTCATCTTTTCACATATTCTTGTTCTCCTTTGCTTCAAGGTAAGGAAACTCAAAGAAAATCCATGTTTTCCTCCATGTTTTGTTGTTGTCCGAAAATTCACCATTAATGGAGCTCTTATATTGCCTTGTTCTAGCTTCATTTGAATCTTCCAAGGGCTAGGAGGAGTCCTCTCTTGATACTTATTCAAGTTCTCTTCCAATTCCAAGGTAAAACAATTACCTTAATGTGTTAAAACAATATGTAACTAGGGTTTACAATGAGATGAAGCTTAAAGCTTGAATACTCATTATGTTGTTTGTACAATGTATAGAACTTGACAAGGAATCAAGTACCCCACCGGTTTGTAAGGAAACAAGAAAGAAGTTTGTGAGGAAAAAGAGGTAAACAAACTATCTCAATGTAGTTTAAATGCCTTAGGAAAATGAGCTTGATTTGCTTGATAAAATACCTAAGGAGCCAATGGTGAGTGACCTAGTAAAGTGTTCTCAAGGAGACTAGTAAAAGAACATATGTTTTGGTGTATGTATTTGCAGGTCAAAGGCATTATTTATGTGGGAAATTCAGTGTTTAAGGTGATGTTATTTAAGGGCCTAAGAGCCATGTTATTTAAGGGCCTAAGTGCCAAGCAATTTAAGTTATGCACTATATTGTGATGTAGTGCTTAATGTGTGAAGTTTGTGTACAAAAATGTGTTTGATGGATTTTAGGTGTTTTGAATGAAATAAGGTAAAAACCTAAGTGTTTGGATGTGAGTATATACAAGAGAAGCTATGGCCAAATTTGGAAAAAAATGTGTGAGAAGTTCTAAGTGTTTTAAGTGGTTTTGGTGAACTAGGAAGTGTTAAAGGTGAATGAATGTTTACTTGGGAAGAAAACATGTATTAAGGTGATTTGGAGTGATGCAAGGATTTAGGTGTTGTCTTGGAAGTTCTAGGAATTCAATGTGTGTTTAGTGGATGTGTGTAAGTCTTGGAGGAGTTGTCTAAGGTTTAGGTAATGTTGATATTCAAGGAATAAATGAGGTTTAGGTAAGATTTTGAGTAAGGAGCTTTAAGAAGTTGTGAAAAGGAGATTTAGTTAGTAAGAAAAGAAGTTGAGGGATGATGATAAGGTGTAGAGGAAACACCTTGGTATTGTGGTCATTATAGGAAATGCCACCTAGGATCATAAGGAGAAAATTGTAAGTGTTAGGAATTTTGTGGAGATATAAGTAAAGGTTTAAGGAATTAGGAAAATAGTTTTGTGAGTTTTAAGAATATCTTAAGGGTGTTTTTGAAGTGCCAAATGATGTTAGAACACATTAAGAGGCCTTAGGAGATTTGGTGAAGAATTGGCAAATTTGAGTAAGTTTAGAAGGCGACCGACCCAGGGGCCGACCCAGTTTTTGGGTCGGTCGAGCCTCTGTTAAATGTTAGGAATGTGTTCGGTAATGGTCCGACCCAAAAGGGTGGGTCGGACATGGGTCGGTCGTCAAGTTTCAGAGGAAGGAAATGTTCGCACATGGACCGACCCAGAATGGTGGGTCGGACGTGGGTCGGACGGGCACGATTATAAGGAAGTAAAAGGGTTCTGTAATGGACCGACCCAGTTGTGGGTCGGTCGGTGGGTCGGTCGGACCAAAAACATGGTTTAAGGTTATGAAATGATATGTGATGATGGGGATTGGTAGGTAATGATGTTATAAGGATGTTGAGGACATGTTAGGTGAGTTTTAGTGAAAATAAAATGGGCTAAAAGTTGTATTAAAATGTGAGAGTAAAACAAGTTAAAAATGTTAAGTTATGTAACTAAGTTAACGGGGAAAAATTAAGCATTGACATTAAATGATCAAACAAACCCCGATGTTAATGAAAACACGTGTGATGTTAACAGTTGTTCGAGAATTGCTCGAGGAACATAAATGGACAGGATAAGTGGACTCCGGTGACAGGTATGGTTTTCTTGCAACCTGTGTCCTACCGGATTACACCGGCTTGTATGCCAATGTGTTTTTCTGTATGTTTGCCACGTTATGATATAAATCATGAAACGAGTTTACAGTCGTTATTGTTATTGTATGTTTACGTGCCGATACCGGTAACCTCTAATGCGCTTGACGGGCTAGTTAACCACTATTAGGTAAACGTAAGAGAACGGTATCCGGTAACAACGTTTCCGACTTAAGGAACGTTCTAACCACGGCTATGCGTGAGTTGGTTATGTGATGTTTGTGCGTGATGTTTGTATGTGAATGTATGACTCTCTCTTCCCTTGTGTATGTCTAACAAGACTTAACCCAATGTTGTTTTGTTTAATAAGTTCAAAGTTGAACTTCTAATAAGTGCTAACGGGGGAGTGAGGATCCGGTCTGTTCCGGCCACGCGTGTGAGTATGGGGTCGTTGTCATAGCAGGTTCGATCCTCCTGTATGTATTGGTTGTTTTCCAATTTGGTTCCCAACCTTCCCTTTAGCTTAACCAAGGCTATTACTGACTCACGTCGGGCCACAGGGGCATACTATTTTATGTTTGTTTCGGTGTGCTTGGATCACTATATCCGGGACACCTTGTGTTAAGTTAACCGTTCATTTAACGAAACGGTAACGAGTTATGTAACGAGCTTATCATGAGACTGGCAACATTCTCTAGGCTCACCAGTGTGTAAACAATGTTTGGGTCGGTTCCTAAGAGAACCATTCCCGTTGTGTTATGTGTTTTGTTGTGATGCAATATTTATTGCGGTGTTATGTTGTGCACATGGAAACGTGCAAAGTGTTGTTAAGTGTTGTTACGTAGTGTATGTTATATGTTGTAAAATGTGAAGTGTGTGGATCATGGATATGATTCCCAGTTTGTGATAAGAGGCGTTTAAGGGTAACCCGAATTAAGGGTATGTGTCGTCTATTAAGGAAGTAGCTCCATCAGAGGAGGAACACTCTAGGGATGATGTATACCACGAGTGACTCATTAAGTAAGGATATATTATCCGTTTGTTGAGCCCGTTGAGGCGAATGTTATGAGATGTGTGTTCGTTATTACATGTATGATTAAAATATAATCAACCGCATGTTAAGACGACAAGTAGTTGTGCGTGGCCCGGTAGCATGTGGGCTGCGGGATTACCATACCAGCAAAGGTGCTGAGCCCCTTGGGGCCACCCCTTTTTCTCTTCTTTTTCTTATTTCAGGTACAGAGAGCTGGAAGCCGTCCGAGAGTAAGACGGGGTAGACATTGTACATGGGTGTTCATTTAAGTATATATATACAGTAGGTGTAGTAAGACCGATATTGTTGTCGGCACCAGTTATAAATACTCGGTATAGTTGATAAGGTGTACGTTGTTGTTGTTGTTAATGGAAATTGATAGTATTGTGTAGACGCTCGGGAATTTAGCCCATCAGACCGGTACATTGTGTATGTATTAGCCTTGTTAGCCACGTGGGTGGCTAACGGCGTGTAACACCAACAAGTTAAGTAATGTGATGAGGTTGTTCTTCCGCTGCAGTTTGTTGTAAAGTATGTTAATGTTGGATGGGGTGTTACAAAAAGTGGTATCAGAGCGAAGTATCGCTCTGATGATTGAATTACCGAGCTTAGGAAGTACCGAGTTAGGATTTTAGTGCTTTGGGTTAAGGGTTGAGTGATAGCGTGAGAGATACGCTAGTTAGGAACTACCAGTGGCTACTGGAAACCTACAGTATCCTTCCCACCCTCCACAATCCCTATTTTATAACTTGGGAAACAACGCCAGAGAGATGAAAGTCCTCTCTTACTCGGGGATACCCGATCTGGCTGTTATTAAATACCCTTAGGGTACGGAGAACCTGACATACGGTAGATCCCGAAAACTGGGAATCCCGGAGACGGTCTCCATCTGAATAATGTTAACCGCATTTCATAACAATGAATGAAGGATCTTGTGTATTGGAGAATAGAATTTCCGGCAACCTGGGTCGACATGCAAAGCAGTCGAGAGTAACCAGCTTGCAACGCACCTACCGTGCAACAGGCAAGAAATGGATTAATAACACCCGAGACAAGTGTCTACGGAACCACAGTTGATAAATAAAACACCAACGGTATACCAACCGACAAAGGAACTACAACGTAGTACCCAAACAAGAGACAAGTCTCAGTAACCACGACAAGTGCGTGGAACGGGCTACAGAGAGAATACAATACTAAGAAAAGGGGGGGTCTCCCAGAATGGGAAATACCCTAGTTAATGATTATTATGTGAATACAGTGAGAAGTCACTAGACAAGTTATTATCAAGACAGTAAGATCAGTGAGGGCCAACAAGGCCACTGATGACAGTGCGGGTAAAAACAATACCACAACCGGTATGTGTTAAACTGATAGCCAGTTAGCATGGCGCACTTGCCATAGCAAGTGCTGCTATAACAGGCTGTTCGGGAAATTTATAGCCACTACAGAGTACTTAGTAAAGTACCACGAAGTTAAGTGTGAACATTATAACCATGGAAGGGCTTACACCTGACCTCTGTAATTGTAAGTACACCAGTCAGCAAAAGCTAGACTTGGTTAAGGTAAGAAGATGTTGTGAAACCATGAAAATTTTCTTTCAACCCAGATTTATTCAAACCCTTTTTCTTTTCAAAACCAGATTTTCTTTCAACCAACACTTCTTTCCAACCTTCTCTTAAACCAAACCAGTAAAACCAAGGACAGTTGACGAGGATACAACAATGGATAAACTTTCCCTCGATTAAGTTCGGGAAGTAAGGAATGAATATTGTCACGGGACAATATAAGGGAGTTGACAACAGAATACTTCACCTAGGCGTGTGACGGACACTACAAGTGTACCGACTGTGTTGTGGGACGACCGCACTCCGATAGGAGCATGTGGGCCTGACAGACCTACTTATGGGTTAGTTGGGTAAGTAGCAATGTATCAGTAAGATACCCCATATATGTATACGAGTAGTCCGAAACACGGAAGTAGTCGACTCCGTCTACGGTCAGCAGTATAAATCAAACAAGAGCTAAGGATTACAAGGAATAGTTGAAGCTAAGGAATTCAGTTAAGTTAGCAAGACTAAAAGGATTAGTGAACTCCTTTCAAGGAAATGTTTAAGAGTTAGGAAGTGCGATGGGCACTGACTGTTATGTAAAGACATCACATATGTCTTAAGGATCCTTAGGGATAAACATTATAGCTGGAATGGTGACCCAGCCTGTACATGGCAGCAGATGCCTAATGTGACACATTAATGTGCAATGAACGGATAATTCCCAGAATGAGTACCTACACTACCAGGAAATGTTAATCTTCACAGAAGAAGATAATACCAGTAAAGAACGCGGAAGGCGTAGCTAACGGAATGTACCAATAAGTGTGAGCCAAATGTAAAGGCATAACTTAACACCCAGGCAATCCTTGAAGGGTGTTCACATCAACATTGTTGAATGAAATGCATGACTGAAGCACAAGGGTTGAAACTAACACCCAGTTTAGACATGAGTTGTCAGGAGACGGACTGACAATCCTAAAGGGCATCCCATGAAAGGAAACGTGATGCAACGACCTTGTATATTGTACAGAGAAGTACATGTGTGTGGACAGCCTATAATGAGCCAGCTCAAGGCAAATAAGGCTTATAATCCAAAAGCAGATATCATATAAATTCGATTGATGGTAGAAGTTTAGGTTGTATAAGCGAATAGAGTGGTAAACGAACCACTGCATCAAGAGTGGGGATACCTCTCGATATTGTGAGACCGCAGGAGCGGTAGTTATGTGGATCAAGTTCAAGAAATATTTAAGGATGGACGATGTTATTATTGAAAGAGAGCAATTGGCTTAGTACTATGTGTATAAAGGGAAACACCGAGCTGAATAATGCCGGCTTGTGACTGGAATGATGGATGCTCATCCAAATGAGGGATGAACCATAATGTGAACAATGTAAGTTTATGTGTGGGAGTTGATGTGACAGTAAACACCATGTAAGTTAGTGTATACAATAAGCACGGTGCGCAGTAAGCGACCGTTGTATAAGTGTTATTGAATAATGATGTGGCAGATAAGACAAGTTAGAGTTAAACCCAATGGACATGCAAGCAAGTGATGATAAACAGACTGGGCAATAAGCCAGTGGTAGGTACTATGTGATGAGGAACTCAGTGTGAATTCCATAGCGAATCGCATAAGGGATTTACTGTCAAAGTTTACGCCTCTGCACTCTGTATGACTGAGTGTTTTGGTATTGCACTTGCGCAGTATGATCGAATGAGATAGCTAGGAATTGGAAACATGTTGATTGTGGACAAATAATGTTATAATGGCCGATGCATAGGAAATGCAAGGCCGCACCAATAAAAAGTACTTGTACAAAACCAAACTGGAAATATGATTAACAGTAAGTGACTACAGTAGCACTAGCTGCCAAATATCGGTATGGAATATACCACAAGGTTGTAAATAGCCGAGAGAGCACTACACACTAGGTAGTAGCTCAATCTCACCGACAGTAAGTCGAAGGGAACAAGTCAATCATTGGTGAAACATAGCTGTATCACAGTAAATGGTTATGAAGTGGATGAAAATTGTGAAACCACAATCCGCTCAGGGTAAAAGATCCGTGCGTCGGTTGAGAAACCATTGTTACCAAGATGAGGGTGACAATTGGGGATGTCAATACAGTAAGAATAACAAATGGAGCAATTAAGCTCTACAGTTTAAGTTTCGCAGCAGAAACTAGTGAGCCAGTGATCAAGTGTTGAATGTGCATGGTGAATATGATGGATGGCTAATTATTAACGCCTAGAAGCCTAACGGCCAGAATCGAAACTAACTAAGAGTTTAAGCAACTCCGATGAGAATTCTTGGTTTAGGAACTAAACCGCCAATATGGTTAAGATCCTCTAATCAGAATCCATTGTGTAATAGACCGTGGAAGTTAAAACACTTCACGACGGCAGAGCATTTAAGCAATGTTTAGTGACTGATTACGTGGGCGTAATCCCTTTTAAGGGGGTAGAGCGCAAAACCACTTAGTGTATATTACCGTACAAGTGTACGTAGTGTATGTGATTTATATTGTGCATAGCACAAAATTATATTATTGTTTTGATGATTGGTGTGTGTGTTACGTAAACATACACACTCATTCATGGTTTAATGTGGTAATTGCGCACAAAGATGCGAATACCATTGTGATAAGTGTGTGTGTTTGTTAACAGTTTGTGTGGTAGTACAAGTGTGGGAGTAGAGAAACTCCCGGGGGAATAAGAGCCCCGACAGTGTATAAATGTAAAATCAGGTGTTGTATTTTGATAAAATTATGTATATATATAGATGTATACTTAATAAGTGATGCATGAAAGGGCATGATACCGACATAGAACTAGTGAGAAGAGATTCCCTAGGCAACAGGATTAAAAGTGAATGGAGGTAACTGATAGACGGAGTTCTATCCTTTGGAGATGTTGTGATCATGACTAGAATGATTCAAAAGATAGAAAATTGGAAACGAGTGACTACTTGATGCTTGAAAATGAAGTGGAGGTGGAACTTGATTTGCATGTGATCAAGGGAAGCCGAACACAAATTGGGGTGGAAGGATAGTTTCAACACCGATGCTGATCACATCAGGGTTGGATGACTCTTGAAACTCCCTATAAGTGGTCACGAATAACCACGCTAATAAAGAAGCAAGAGCTTAAGTTGGACTTGGAGTTGTGTGTGTTTTCAAAGGATTTTAAATTGGTGTTTATAAAACGTTGGTGGATACTTTACGTAATTAAAGTTCCCTTACTTAACCTCACAAAGAAATTTTAAATTTAAGTGATTGTTTTAAACTCCCAAGGCACGGGGACGGAAGGTGTCCATCGCGACCGGGTTCTGCGGGATCACAGTTATATCAAGGTATATTTTGATTGCTATACATGCTCTGACATGTTGTGTGGTATGTGTAATGAATGTTGTTTTGACTTGGATTTCTAAGTGTATACTATCAAGGCCTATGAGTCTAAATGTGTGTGTTTACATAGACCTATGTGTCTAAAGACTGTTATGTTACCAGGACCTATGGTCCAAATGTTGTTAGGTTACCCAAGACCAGTGAGTCAAGGGGTTGTTTGTATGTGTAAGTATTGTTAAGATACCCGGACCATAGAGTCCGAGGTTATCATTTGGATATGTTATGTTATGTGTGGATGTGAAGTGTTGCCCGGACCATCAAGTCCGAGGTTGTGATGTAAAGTGTTTGGTTAAGGAAGTTATTTCCAATGATTACGTGTTCTAATCTAATGTAATATATGTGAAAGTGTGAACTTCGAGGACGAAGTTCTTTTAGGGGGTAGATTGAAATACCCCAAACCTTGATATGTGGTTTAAATATCAAATTATGGTATGTAAAGGCTAAAAAGTGCCTTAGTAACATCAGTGAACAATTTAAACCAAATAAATGCAATAAAGCATTAAGACACAGTTTGAGCAAAAACATGCTCTAAGCTATTGAGTGAACTTGGTTTAGGACCCAAAGAGCCTACCAGACTTGATAACATTTAATTATGATATGATAAGGCTAAATAAGTCCTAAGAAACTTTGGTGGACATTAAACCAAATAAAAACATAAGAAAATACCTTAAAGCCAATATGAGCAAAAATGTGCTCTAAGCTTGGGAGGAATGTGTATAAGCTAACTGGTCATACCTATACCTTATTTATATGTTAATGAACATATTAAATCAATTACTAAAGAAAACCAAGCTTGAAAACAAGTTTAAACACAAAATGTGCTTTAAGGAGTCTTAAAGCACGTTTTGAAAAATTGTCTTGTAAATGAGTTTTGAATGGCTAAATGTCCATCATTACTCTTTAATTAAATATGTACTATATAGTATCACATTTGGGAGGGCCATATTAGTGGGAAATCAAAATTTCACTCTATGTGCCTTAGTTTGTGAATAGTAATTTTTACAAGCTAGTATATAACATATGTTATGTTAAGTAATTAAATTGACAAACAAAGACTAAAATACCCTTGTTATATAAAGGGGGCCGGTTTTTGTAGTGAGGAGTCACCAAGTATGTTAATTTGTTAAGTAATAAATGTGACTCATAGTTACTATTTGCTTTAAGACTTAAATATCTTCAAAAAGTAAGTTCTATCTTCATTCTCCCTTCCTTTCCTTCATTTCCCACGGTTCCAAAACCACCACCAACCTTCTTCTTCATTCTCTCTCGGTAATACCACTACCTCCATTAGAACTCAAGCTTTGAAACTCTTGTCAATCTGCTCTCTTGTCCAAATCAAAAACAAACACCCCATTCTCTTAGTTAAGCCAAGCTCTACAATCTTGTCTCTTCAAAACTTCAAAACCTCCATTTCGGTGCCAAGAGAAACCACCATGGGAGGAGCTTGAGCTCATCTTTTCACATATTCGTTCTCCTTTGTTCAGGTAAGGAGGAAACTCAAAGAAAATCCATGTTTCTCCATTTTGTTGTTGTCCGAAAATGCACCATTAATGGAGCTCTTATATTGCCTTGTTCTAGCTTCATTTGAATCTCCAAGGGCTAGGAGGAGTCCTCTCTTGATACTTATTCAAGTCTCTTCCAATTCCAAGGTAAAACAAACCTTAATGTGTTAAAACAATATATGTAACTAGGGTTTACAATGAGATGAAGCTTAAAGCTTGAAAATCATTATGTTGTTTGTACAATGTAAGAACTTGACAAGAATCAAGTACCCCACCGGTTGTAAGGAAACAAGAAAGAGTTTTGTGAGGAAAAAGAGGTAAACAAACTATCTCAATGTAGTTTAAATGCCTTAGGAAAATGAGCTTGATTTGCTTGATAAAATACCTAAGGAGCCAATGGTGAGTGACCTAGTAAGTGTTCTCAAGGAGACTAGTAAAAGAACATATGTTTTGGTGTATGTATTTGCAGGTCAAAGGCATTATTATGTGGGAAATTCAGTGTTTAAGGTGATGTTATTTAAGGGCCTAAGAGCCATGTTATTTAAGGGCCTAAGTGCCAAGCAATTTAAGTTATGCACTATATTGTGATGTAGTGCTTAATGGTGAAGTTGTGTGTACAAAAATGTGTTGATGGATTTAGGTGTTTTGAATGAAATAAGGTAAAAACCTAAGTGTTGGATGTGAGTATATACAAGAGAAGCTATGGCCAAATTTGGAAAAAAATGTGTGAGAAGTTCTAAGTGTTTTAAGTGGTTTTGGTGAACTAGGAAGTTAAAGGTGAATGAATGTTACTTGGGAAGAAAACATGTATTAAGGTGATTTGGAGTGATGCAAGGATTTAGGTGTTGTCTTGGAAGTTCTAGGAATTCAATGTGTGTTTAGTGGTGTGTGTAAGTCTTGGAGGAGTTGTTTAAGGTTTAGGTAATGTGTGATATTCAAGGATAAATGAGGTTTAGGTAAGATTTGAGTAAGGAGCTTTAAGAAGTTGTGAAAAGGAGATTTAGTTAGTAAGAAAAGAAGTTGAGGGATGATGTAAGGTGTAGAGGAAACACCTTGGTATTGTGGTCATTATAGGTGAAATGCCACTAGGAATCATAAGGAGAAACATTGTAGTGTTAGGAATTTGTGGAGATATAAGTAAAGGTTTAAGGAATTAGGAAAAATAGTTTTGTGAGTGTTTAAGAATATCTTAAGGGTGTTTTTGAAGTGCCAAATGATGTTAGAACACATTAAGAGGCCTTAGGAGAAGTTTGGTGAAGAATTGGCAAATTTGAGTAAGTTTAGAAGGCGACCGACCCAGGGGCCGACCCAGTTTTTGGGTCGGTCGAGCCTCTGTTAAATGTTAGGAATGTGTTCGGTAATGGTCCGACCCAAAAGGGTGGGTCGGACATGGGTCGGTCGGTCAAGTTTCAGAGGAAGGAAAATGTTCGCACATGGACCGACCCAGAATGGTGGGTCGGACGTGGGTCGGACGGGCACGATTATAAGGAAGTAAAAGGGTTCTGTAATGGACCGACCCAGTTGTGGGTCGGTCGGTGGGTCGGTCGGACCAAAAACATGGTTTAAGGTTATGAAATGATATGTGATGATGGGGATTGGTAGGTAATGATGTTATAAGGATGTTGAGGACATGTTAGGTGAGTTTTAGTGACAATAAAATGGGCTAAAAGTTGTATTAAAATGTGAGAGTAAAACAAGTTAAAAATGTTAAGTTATGTAACTAAGTTAACGGGGAAAAATTAAGCATTGACATTAAATGATCAAACAAACCCCGATGTTAATGAAAACACGTGTGATGTTAACAGTTGTTCGAGAATTGCTCGAGGAACATAAATGGACAGGATAAGTGGACTCCGGTGACAGGTATGGTTTTCTTGCAACCTGTGTCCTACCGGATTACACCGGCTTGTATGCCAATGTGTTTTTCTGTATGTTTGCCACGTTATGATATAATCATGAAACGAGTTTACAGTCATTATTGTTATTGTATGTTTACGTGCCGATACCGGTAACCTCTAATGCGCTTGACGGGCTAGTTAACCACTATTAGGTAAACGTAAGAGAACGGTATCCGGTAACAACGTTTCCGACTTAAGGAACGTTCTAACCACGGCTATGCGTGAGTTGGTTATGTGATGTTTGTGCGTGATGTTTGTATGTGAATGTATGACTCTCTCTTCCCTTGTGTATGTCTAACAAGACTTAACCCAATGTTGTGTTTGTTTAATAAAGTTCAAAGTTGAACTTCTAATAAGTGCTAACGGGGGGAGTGAGGAGTCCGGTCTGTTCCGGCCACGGTGTGAGTAGGGGGTCGTTGTCATAGCAGGTTCGATCCTCTCTGTATGTATTGGTTGTTTTCCAATTTGGTTCCCAACCTTCCCTTTAGCTTAACCAAGGCTATTACTGACTCACGTCGGGCCACAGGGGCATACTATTGTTATGTTTGTTTCGGTGTGCTTGGATCACTATATCCGGGGCACCTTGTGTTAAGTTAACCGTTCATTTAACGAAACGGTAACGAGTTATGTAACGAGCTTATCATGAGACTGGCAACATTCTCTAGGCTCACCAGTGTGTAAACAATGTTTGGGTCGGTTCCTAAGAGAACCATTCCCGTTGTTATGTGTTTTGTTGTGATGCAATATTATTGCGGTGTTATGTTGTGCACATGGAAACGTGCAAAGTGTTGTTAAGTGTTGTTACGTAGTGTATGTTATATGTTGTAAAATGTGAAGTGTGTGGATCATGGATATGATTCCCAGTTTGTGATAAGAGGCGTTTAAGGGTAACCCGAATTAAGGGTATGTGTCGTCTATTAAAGAAGTAGCTCCATCAGAGGAGGAACACTCTAGGGATGATGTATACCACGAGTGACTCATTAAGTAAGGATATTATCCGTTTGTTGAGCCCGTTGAGGCGAATGTTATGAGATGTGTGTTCGTTATTACATGTATGATTAAAATATAATCAACCGCATGTTAAGACGACAAGTAGTTGTGCGTGGCCCGGTAGCATGTGGGCTGCGGGATTACCATACCAGCAAAGGTGCTGAGCCCCTTGGGGCCACCCCTTTTTCTCTTCTTTTTCTTATTTCAGGTACAGAGAGCTGGAAGCCGTCCGAGAGTAAGACGGGGTAGACATTGTACATGGGTGTTCATTTAAGTATATATATACAGTAGGTGTAGTAAGACCGATATTGTTGTCGGCACCAGTTATAAATACTCGGTATAGTTGATAAGGTGTACGTTGTTGTTGTTGTTAATGGAAATTGATAGTATTGTGTAGACGCTCGGGAATTTAGCCCATCAGACCGGTACATTGTGTATGTATTAGCCTTGTTAGCCACGTGGGTGGCTAACGGCGTGTAACACCAACAAGTTAAGTAATGTGATGAGGTTGTTCTTCCGCTGCAGTTTGTTGTAAAGTATGTTAATGTTGGATGGGGTGTTACATTTTGAGTGTTGAGTTTGGGGTGGAACGTATGTGAGCGTGAGTGGTTTTTGATGAAGTAGCAGTGGCTTTTTATAGAGGAGAGGAAGAAGAAGATCGATTGCAGACAGAGGTGGAAGAGCATTGATTGCTCATTAATTGCAGGGGACAGAGCTGATGACGCGTGAGGAAAATAAGGTAGGCGGTGCGGAGTAGATGGATATGGCAGAAGCAAGTCGACGGGCGAAGTCGACGCCAAGAAGAAAACTGGCGCGCGTTGAGTTTTTAGTCACGTCCGCCTAAGCAACCGCCCCATACTAGGCGGTTCTTTATGTGTGTCCGCCTGAACAACCGCCTAAAACTAGGCGGTTCCCTTGTCTCCGCCTTTCCTTCACGTCCGCCTGCAGTCCGCCTTGACAACCGCCTGCAGTCCGCTTGACAACCGCCCTGGAGTCCGCCTGTCTTTAGGCGGTTGCAATGTGTGTGTCCGCCCAATATGGGGCGGTTGCCCATGCGGACACAAGTGGTCTTGACCTATTTTTCTTCAAACTTTAACCGGCTCTAGATTCTTCGTTTGGACTCCGTTTTCTGAGCCGTTTGCGTCTATGTGTTTGTCTCTTCATCTACTTTACTCCCAGCTTGGTTTTCCTCATGTTAAACCAATAAATTTGTGAGATAAACAATAAAACATAAACTAGAGGAAAAACAACCGAAGTGGAGAAATGAGCAAGAAAAGTGCTAATTTATATATGAAATACACCTATAAAACATGCTCATTTGGACACTTATCAAGTGCTTAGGGGAAAACAAAATATAGAGTTTCGGGGTATGATCCGGAGTTCTTCAAAGTTCTAAAGATAGGTGACTTGAATAACTTTTACCATGGCCAACTTCTCTTAAGAATGGGCATTGAGAAGAAAACAAAAGGGAAATAGAATTATTGCATTTGTTTCACTTTTGCATAAGAGATTAGGAGATAAAATTTAGGCATGTAGCCTATGCTTTTAAGAACACTCAACTCTCATTATTGGTTACCAATGGCATCTCTGAAGTTCCTTAGAGAATTTCACAATGAAACACTGTTTAGCAAGCTAAGAGGGAAGACAGAAGGAATCTCTAAGCAATAAAATTCCAGCAATCTAAGATCACTTGGTCATACCGCATGAAAAATGCTCCTCAAAAGCAATCAAAATGGAAAATTTGAGCATTTATCCCATAATTCATAATAGTATTTGTTCTTAATGAGAACAACTCACATCACAAGGGTCCGAGTTTTTTATTTTGGACAACCGCACGATAAGCAGAGAGATTAAGCATGTAAGCACAAGATTTAACCGAAAAGGTCACTCCCCCACACTTAATTTTAACAATGTCCTCATTCTTCACCAAATAAACTGGGGAAGGTTCCAGAAGACCTTTTTGGGAAGCAAATAGAGAGGACATGCGATGGACAAAAACAACATCATAGCACATAAGCTATGCCCACTGATAGAAACAAGCAGAGTCATAATGAAAGAAGAAGAGTGAGAGTATAAAAATCTAAGAAACTAGTATTCCCCTGAGATTGTTGTTGCTTGCATTGAAAGAACTTCCCCACACTTGAGCTTTAGTCTCAATTAGCGTAGCTTAGTTACGATATGGACTTTAAGTTGCACCTGCAAGAAACACTAGAACCAACCAACTACAAACGGGGTTAAAGTTAGCAAAAACAAAATCAAATGAGAACTTAACAAATTAAAATAAAGAAAAATGAAAGAAAATGCAAGAAAATTTCATCTGGGTTGCCTCTCGGGAAGCTGCCTATCTTTAAGGTCTTTGGCTAGACCATACCACTGTGAAGTCATCCGGGATTGAATATGAACATTGAAGTCGGCTTCAACAGGTGGGTGGGGTGGGCATCATGAATCATTGAAAAATGACCCGGATCAAAAGGAAATGTTACCTCAACACATATAATGTAGAAGTGCATACTCCACCGATCTTTTGTCAGGTAGAAGTGTTGAGGTTGTTGATCCTTGGTGCGAGGATCAAATTGTAGTGGAGCCTCCTCTTTGAATTCAAGGATGAAGGCATCCTTATCTTTAATGAGCAGTGCAAGGAGAACTATGGGGCGGACTTCGTCTTCTATCTCTAGTCCAAGATCGAATGGGAAGGTGGCCTCCACACGTAGTGGGTGAACTTTCATTCCACCCTACTTCATTGGTGCATGGGTGGGGGAGGCCTTGATCCTCCAGATGAAGATCAAAGTTTGATGGCTCATTCTCCTCGGTTTTGAGGATGTAGTAATCCTCGCCTTTGGGGTGAGGCTCATAGGAAGAGCCTTGATGGACATCAACTTCAGAGGGAGATGGCTCATTGAAGAAAGCACTCTCCTCTGATGACTCGGAGGGAGGTGACATCTCCTCCTTCTTAGGGTTGTAGAGCACGGAGAAGGAGGGGAAATAACGGTAGTTGACTTCAAGAGAGGAGACTCCATGAAGTCAAGGTGGAAGTTGTCTCTGATGGCTTGTCTTCAAGCTTAGGCGGATGGTTAAATGGTGTTTGCTCATGTTCAAATGGGGGAGAAGATAGAGGGCAACTCAAGTCCTCAGCAAGGTGATCCACTTTATAAACCATTTTACTCTCCAGTTGTTGTGAAGTGAGGTTCAGCAAGCGTTTCATCATCGCGTTTATCTCTACCAATTCTGCATAGAGCTTCAGTTGGTTCATGTCGAGGTCTCCTTCCTCAGTCTACTGCTCCATCAACCATTTCATTCTCTGGTTGTAGCTCCCTTCAAGCTGGTGTAATGAGTAGGTCCATGTCGATGGTGTTTATTCTAGCAATAAGATCCTCAAGAGTGAGTGAATCTACCCTTGTCATGATCTCAGAACAATGAGTATTCCCGTGGTCTCCTCCACTCTCTTGGCACCCAATCCATCAGTTGATGTCTTGTTCTGATCTTGAGATTAGATCCTCATAAGGAGGGCACATATGGAAGGTTCCACACCCTTGACAATCAATGTATTGGTTATAGGTTGCTCCAAAGGTTTAGCCGTAACAACCTTCCGCTTGATCATCATGACCATCAATCAAAGATAGGTTCCTTAAAAAAATACAAATTTATACACAGAAGAGGGAAATAAAGCAATAAAAAAATATGCACAAAACTAAACATATAATAAACCAGATAGTTGGACCAAAATCCGCGGCAACGGCACAAAAACTTGTTGGGAAAAATAGTAGCGAAACTATCTTGCAAAATAATTGGCAGTGAACCCAGCCATTGTAGTCCAACAAGGTCGTATCCACAGGGACTTCATAACTATCTAATCAAGTATAAGTTTAATGTTTGTGCAAGAATATAAACAAAAGTGCATAAATGTAAATTGGGGGATTTCGTTGTGATTGAAGAAATAAAAGAAAAACAATAAAACTAAACTAACTAATCTAGGATAGGAGTAGATCGGGATGGAAAATTACACCCACACCCTTTACTACTAATCATGGAATCTTCGATCAATAGCTAAACAACGGGAATTCAATTAATAGCCAACTCTTGGCTTATTAATCCTAACCAATTTAGACGGAAACCCACTATTAGTTCGAGTCTCCAATTCAGTCGGAAGCATTAAGCTCAAATCTACCCTAAGTTGCAATGAGAACCTCATCTCAAGATTAGTGGAAATCAGCTAACATTGATTTAGTCCCAACGGAATAGATTTATATTTCTAGAAACTCGTCCATAGAAATCCACACTAATGCTAATCTAATCGGTGATATCAAACCAACCAATTTAACATAATGATAATTAATTAGAGCAAACCCTAAGTAAATCCCTAAATTAACAAATACAAGCTTAAAGGCCATAATAACTCAATAATGATCTACAATGACTAAAATATAGCATAAACATCAATCCAAGATTCAACAATGGAGTTTGGAGGATTTGGGGCAAAATCCCAATCCCTAGCTATAAGGAGACTACTCAAGCATATTAGAAGTAAAGAGGAGATAAGGAAGAGAAATGGCGATGGATAAGGTGTTGAGCTTCAATGGAGGTAGAGCTCTTCCTTTCTTCTTCTTCTTCTTCCTCTTCTCTTCTTTTTCTTCTTTCTTTTCGTCTAGTTCGTCGATGGAGTGCTCGAGTCTAACTCTCTATCTCTTCTCTTTTCTTTCTTTAAACGCGCAAATCTACTCTGTTTGGGGCTTGGTCCAGGTTTCCGTCCGAGGATTCAACCCGGACCAGCCTACATGGTGCGCCCTCAGTGGCTGGACTCGCGTGGAAAAAATACGGAACTTTAAAACGCGCCTTGTTTTGGTCCGAGTTTGTTACCCGGATACAAACCCGGACCACCCTCGAAATTATCTAGAAGCCTGCTCGCTGCTTTGGTCCGGGTTTGTATACCCGGACACAAACCCATACCACACCCAAAAATTGGCAGAAGCTTTATCACTGCTTTGGTCCGGGTCTGTATACCCGAACACAGACCCGGACCACTCTCATAAAAATGGTCCAAGCTCGTTTTTGCTCTAGCTTCTTCGTTCTAGCTTGGAATTTGAATTCATTTGCGCCCACGCGTTCCTCTCTTCATCTACTTTTTTCCTAGATATGTTATTTCTCCTGTTTAAATGATAATTGTGTAAAACAGTAATAAAACACAAAACTAGAGGAAAACTAGCTAGAGTGAAGAAATGAGCATGATCAAACATATGAAATACACTCCTAAAACATGCTCTTTTGGACACTCATTAGCTAGCAATGTGGGTAAA
The DNA here is from genome assembly GCA_023374045.1 of Limonium bicolor. Classification (NCBI taxonomy): domain Eukaryota; kingdom Viridiplantae; phylum Streptophyta; class Magnoliopsida; order Caryophyllales; family Plumbaginaceae; genus Limonium; species Limonium bicolor. Next base: position 221,404,694 of record CM041781.1, read on the forward strand.
GATCCACAATGTCCCACTCATATTCCTCAACAAGGAATTCACCCTTAGGGTTAGCAACAAATTTGGGAGCTTTATGGAATATAGTGATGAGGAAGGTCCCCAGGCGGGTGATTTCTTGCGTTTTAGAGTTCTACTTGATATCTTCAAGTCAATCTTGCGGTGTGCAAGGTTTCAATTAAAAGGTTGTGACTTGGTGCTATGTGTTACGTATGAAAAGATGCCCACTATTTGTTTCAGTGTGGGCTATTCAATCACACCACCAAAGATTGCCCAATCTGATCTGATCTTCTAGTTGGGGTCTATCCTTATGGACCATGGCTGAGAGCAGCGTGTAACGACCCCAAATGTGACCTAATTGAAATACCCCAAACCTCAACATATTATTTAAATGGTTAAATATGGTATTATAAGGCCAATACGTGCCTTAGAAATTTTAGTAAGCAATTTTAACCATAGTAAACACAACAAAGTACCATTAAGACAGTTTGAGTAAAAACATGCTCTAAGCTTGGAATGAACTTGGTTAGGACCCAAAGAGCCTAAAAAGACTTTATTAACATGCAATTATGATTTCTAAGGTTAATTAAGTCCTTAAGAAATAGTGGTAGACAATTTAAACCAAAGAAAACACAAGAAAACATCATAAAGTCAATTTAAGCAAATACTTGCTCTAGACTTGGTGTAACCTTGTATAAGACCTAAAGGTCAATCCTAGACCTCATTAACATGATAATGAACATGTTAAATCAATTCCAAAATAAAACCAAGCTCAAAAACAAGTTTAAACACAAATTGTGCTTTAAAGAGTCTTAAAGCACATATTTGAAAAGTTGTATTGGGAATAGGTTTTAAGTGGCTAAATGCCAATCATTACACCTTAATCAATATGTGTACTACTTAGTATCACATTAGGAAGTCTAAATAAATGGGAAATAAAAATTTTCACAAATATGTGCACTAATTATGAATAATACCCAAATAGTGCCCAAAATAAGTCAAATGACTTCTTAAATTGGTCAATAGTCAAATTAGCCCATTAATATCCTAACTAAATGAGGGGGGACGGTTTTGAAGGTGGTGAGTCACCATACCAAGCCAGCCAACTAAAGAAAGAAGAGGTAACTAAAGTAAAGTTACTATTTGCTTTATAACATAAAATATCTATTTAACTTACCTTTCACCTCACTTTTCTTCATCTTTCCTTGTTCCCACCGTCACCAACCTTCATCCTCCCAAGAAAAAACGTTTTTTCTACAGCACCTCTCCATTCTTGATCTTCTTTTCCTTGTAACTTCTAACTCCATGCTCTAAATTCAATTTCAAGACTACCTTTGTCTTAGTTAGGCCAAGCTATACAGTTCTATCTTTTCAAATCTTCAAGAACTCCATTTTGGTGCCATGAAGAATCTCCATTGAAGGAGGAAAAGCTCCACTTCTTGCACCTTGTTGTTCTTCCTTGTTCTAAGGTAAGAAAAGAAAGAAAATTCACATTCCTTTCATTTTTGAACATGGCCGAAAATCACCATTAGTGATGCCTTGTTTTTCTCTTTTAGTAGCTTGATTCAATATCCAAAGGGTTAGAAGGAGTCCTACCTTACTTCCTTATCAAGCTCTCTTCCAAATTCCAAGGTAAGCATCCATTCAAGTGTTTAAAACACTTATTGAAATTTAGTGAAATACCCCGAACTTAATTAGGGTGATTATATTACTCTAATATGATATTTGAGGGCCTAATATTGCCTATGTAATTTTGGTAAAGAGAATAAATCCAAAATAAAAGAGAAAAACGCCTAAAAAGTGAAAAACGCTAAATTAAGTGTTAAGTGACCGTGGGAGGAATTCGACCTTTACAAGGGTCTTATATGGATATCTAATGCTTAATAAGGCCTAAATAATAAATGGGAACAATTCCCGAAGAAAACGGATTCAAATAATGTGTTAAAACGCTAATAAAGCTTTAGCGCACGTTTTTCGAGAAAACCCAAAAACGTGACTTTGAGTGGTCAAATGAACCCGTAAAAATTATAGTTCATTAAACAACTATAAATAAACATTAATGGGAGCTTAATAACCATTAAAACTAAAGAAATGAGAAAATTCCAGAAAACGGGCCCGGTAAGTGAATAGTGCTAAAACCGGGTAAATTAACGAGCGTTTTTGTAGAAAACGAAAAACGCTCCCAGCTTATATACTGTATGGGGCCGGTTTTTATAAGGGAAATCAGCCCTCTCACATAACTAGCTAGTTATTAAAAAGGAAAGAGCAAAAAGCAAAAAGGGTACTTATTCCCTTTTCCCTCTCTCTCCTCCTCATTTTCTTTTCCCTCTTCTCTTTCCTCCTTTTCCCCTTCCCTGCCGATTTCTCCCCTCTCCCTCTGGATGGGATGATTTTGAAGCTCCTCACCAAGATTCCATGGCTACTCCACTTTCTCCTTCATGCTCTAGATTTATTAAAGCTCCAATCACAAAAATAAATACATATTCTTCATCTCCTCGTCAAGCTCTATCATTCTCTCTTTTAAAAATCCAAAAATGAAGAACTTCATCTCCATGGGTTTTCCCCATTTGAAGAGAAAATGGCATCAACTTGTGGCTTGGTGTCTTCTCTCTCTCCTAAGGTAAAAATCTCTAAGAAAAACCTCATTTTTCTCCACTCATTTGTGCTGGCCGATTTTGCCCTCTCTCATACCTTGTTTTCCTCTTGTTTTGGAGCTTTGTGTCAACCCTCCAATGGTGGTGGAACCCCCTTCTTGACTCAAGGGGTGAAACCCCTCTTAAAAACTCCAAAACGTAAACCCTAACTATGGTGTTTTAAGTCTTTCATTGGATTAGTGTATTTCCAAGGGTTTAGGATTTTAATTATGTTGAATTTTATGTTTCTTGGGTGTTGGGATGGAGTTGGGCAACTCCATTACAACTTGGCCGATTTTGATCAAGAAAGAGAGAAGGGGGAGATTGGAAAAGAAAAGGAGAATTTGTGAGCTTAAGGTAAGAAACTCACCTTAATGCTTATTTTGATTATTTTAGAACTTGGGATGGGTAATTAATAGAATGAAACCAAAAACTTATGGTAGTAATGTGTTGGTTGATATTTGAGAGAAATTGGGAACTTGTGTTGATTTAAGGGCCTAAGTGCCATTGCATTTGAGTTCTGGTATTATATTGTGGTTTATTGGGATTTTGGAGCTATAATGTTGTATGATGTTTTGGATGGAATTAATTGTGTGCTGGTAGGACCCTTTAAGGGTGTGGCTAGATTAGGAATGAAAATTGGTGAGAATTGATGAAGTTGAGGATGTAGATTTATGGGGAGGTTATGACAGAATTTTAGTAGGAAATGAGTGTTTTAGGTGGCTTGGTAAGTGGGGGAAACTTAGGTGTTTAGTTGGTTTGAGTAGGGTGGATTAATGACCTTGAAATGGTATTTGGAGAACTAGGGAGAGGAGTATAAAAATCTGTAGCAAATAGCAAATGAGGATCTTAGAAATGCTAGGAAAGAGTTAATGTGCAAAAACTTAGAAATGGAGGATGGACTTGGGTTTAGATAATGCAAATGTCTAGGAAGGTGTGGTGATGGTCATGAGGTGTTTTGGTAAGGTTGGTAGGAGGTAGAAACTAGAAAGAAGAAGCTAGAAATGCACAAGTGTGCAAAATGTGAAAGTGGGAATGAAATTTTGTAGAAAATTGAGCAAGAATTGGAGTAAGGATTTAACCAAGGATTTGAAGTGGTTTAGAGCATGTTTTGAGGTGTTTAATTATGTAGGAAACTTGTGGAAAGTTTATGGAATGATTAGGGGTGGATTAAGGGTTGATTTGGGGGTGAAAAATCACCTTAATAGCAGCTTTTAGCAGGGTCTGGGACTTAGGATAGGAACCAAGTCCCGGGCCGCATAAAAAAACAAGCCGAGAGTGAAAACTGGGATTGGTCCGGGACCTAGGTCCAGGACCAAGTCCCGGACCAGGGTAAAAAATGTAGCCGAGAGTACACAGCAGTATTGGTCCGGGACTTTGGGTCCAGACCAAGTCCCGGACCACCCCCAGAATTCAAACGTGGGTGTTTTAAAGGGCTTTAAACATGGGGTATTGAATGGTATTGGTTTTAGATGATGTTTAGGAGTTGTTTGGTGACCTTTAAAGGTCCTAAGAAGTGTACACAAGTTTGAGAAGTGATTGAGAAAGTTGTGAGTTTAAGAGCACATAAACAAACTAAGTATAACAGGATAACAGGGTAAGTACGGGAGTAGCAATTATGTACGTACCGTAACGCCTTAATATTAATAGAACCATTTGACATGTAATCAGTGGTTCAAGAGTAAGACTCGAGGGACAAGTGTGAACCGAGGAACATGAGAACACCCGGTAAAGTTAACCCCGGTGAAAGGTATGATTTTCTCATGCCCTGTATCCTAACTTGGTTACTCTGATTTGTGTGCTTGTTTGATTGTATGATCACCTAACAAGATAAATGCACGAATCGGATTGTTTGTACTCTCTTGTACTTGTATTGTATTGCTTGTTGTTGGATGGTGAATTGAATTTAAGTTTGTATAATTCATGAAATGTGTGAGTGTGGATGAATTGTTTGAGTGTGAATGAGCACTGTAGTGCGACTCATAGTTGAATCTTGTTTGAGTAGTGACTCGTAGAGAGAGTCAAGTTGTGAATTAACAAAGACATAGAAACACACTAAAACTATCGAACCAAGAAACGATAACGTTAACTTATGAACTCTCTACAACGTGAGAGAAATATACAGGATTAGTAAACTCCCGATAACGGTTAGAGAACCGAATTGAGTTAATCCACACAATAAATAATAGTGGAAGTACATAAGTAACCTCTATCTAGAGGAATGATAATTGTTCAAAATATGAACCTTGAGTAAAGTAAAGTATGGTAAGGGATCACCAAACCCCTTAGAAAGATAGTCGAACCCCAATGAGAGAATCCGACTAACATAAACAATGTCCCGAACATGAGAGTATTCGATAAGTTGGGTAAAACCTTAAATCTTAGAATACTAGACATTGACAATTCTCTAAGCTAATGGAGGATATCGAGAGAGATACTTCTAGACTAATATATGAGATTGTGAAATGACTCCGAGAGAGGAGTTTTGGGAATTTGAGTAGTCTGGTAGAGAACCGGACATTTGAGAATTTGTGGAGCTAATTGTATAGCTCCATTTGTATTTGTAAGCCCGGTGGTGGGTCTTGTGTATGACCCTGCCCGGAGGTCGTGGGCAAAGACTTAAAAGATGCCTTTAAGTATTACTTTGAGAATTGAATTGAGAATTTAAGAATTGAGATTTGAGCCGAGACTTGAAAGACTTGAGAAATTGAGTTGAGTGGAGAATTGAGTTGAGTATTGTAGAACTTGCCTGAGGTAGAGAGTAAGACAAATTGAGTATGAGTACCCAAGAGAGTGGGTAGGACAATGAGTAATTGAATAAGGCATAGTGAGGTAGAAACCCTCAAGCCTAAGTATAGGACATATTAAACTAACCTCTTGATGTGTGTTAGTGTTTGTGTTCGAAGATGAATCTTGATTGTGCTAATATACATAAATAATGTATTATTGCCTTGCATGCTGTTTGAATTAAAATGAACCGCATGTTCTCGACCAAAGTAGTCGGCGTACCCCTGTTAGCACGTGGGGTATGTGAATTTCATATGCAACAAATTTGTTGAGCCCCTTGGGGCACTGTTTTTATTTTTACAGGAACAATGAAGCCGAATACCGTTCGAGTGTAGGACGGGTCGCTATGTAAGTGTGGGTAGCTGTTTAAGAAGTTGTATTTGTTTGTATTATGGAATTGTAAGACCAAAAGGTCACCAATAGACTTGGGAATTGTAGATACTAGGTATAGAACAAAATTGAGATTGTATTGGTATATTATGGGATTGAAGTTTGTATTGGGTTTGAGAATTGATTAAGGAAATGGAATGTATCGTTTGGATAGAGTGCTCAGTATAAAACCCATCAGACCGATATTGTAATTGTATTGATTGTTTAGTTTGGATTGGCCTTGTTAGTCACGTGGGTGGCTAACGGCATTGTATCACCCCCGGTTGTATTGGATTTCCGCTGCTTGTGTATTGGTAATGGAGACGGGATAGGAGTTAATTGTGTGATTACCGGTAGGGGTGTTACATTTAGGGTTTGTTTATGAGTTCAAGTATAACACTTAATACTCATTACCTTTACTTGTATAATTGATTAGAAGATTGTCAAATAAACAAGGGTTCATGCCGGTTTTCAATCAAGGAAAACAAGAGAAAACAAGTGAGGAAGTCTTGAACAGGAAGAGGTAAATGACCTATCCTAATGTAGTTATGTGCCTTAGGAATTTGAGCTTTAATTGCTTAATAAACAACCTAAAGAGCCAATGGGAAATGAGTTAGTAAAATATCCACAAGGTGGACTATAAGGACATGGGAGCATTGTTGTGTGTATTTGTAGGTTGAAGGCAATTATATGTGGAAATTTAGTGTTTAAGGTTAATGCAATTTAAGGGCCTAAGAGCCATGTCATTTAAGGGCCTAAGTGCCAAGCAATTTAAGTTTATGCACTATATTGTGATGTGGTGTAGTTAAGGTCTAGTTGTGTGTGAAGAACATTCCTTGTGAGGATGAATGTCTTGAATTGTCTAAGGTTGAAAAACAATGTGTTTGTGTGTAAGGTTATGCTAGTGAAGCTATGTCAAAATTTGGTAAGTAAATAAGAAGTTTTAGGTGTTTAAATGAAGTTTGGTGACCTAGGTTGTACTAGGAATGGTTAAGGTCTAAATTGGTGAAATAAAGTGAGCTAAAGTGTTCTTAAGTGTTAAAATGCTTTGGGCATTGTCTTGGAGGTTTAGTGAGCAAATGAATGATTTTAAATACACCAAAGTCATGGTGAGTGTGTTGTTAAGACTTGTGTAAAGTTTGGTGAATAAAGGAAGTAAAATGCCTTGTGAAAGGTTGAATGAGAACTTGTGGAAAAGACTTTAAGGAGGTTGTAAAAAGGAGATGATGATGATGCGAAATGATGCTTAGGAGGGGTTACCATGTTTTGGAGGAATACCTTGGTTAGTGGATATAGTAGGCATGATTTACCACTTAGAAAACCTAAGAAAAATGTTATGAGTGTTAGGAATGTTTGTAAGAAATGAGCAAGTGTTTAAAGGTATCAGAAGTAAGTTGATCAAAGAAGTGAGATGGAGGCTTAATCATGGCTAAAAAGTGATGTAAGGGTGCCTAAATGGTGTTAGGACATATTAGGAAACTTGAGGATAAGTTTGCAACAAGTTAGACAAGTTTTGGAAAGGTTCTACAGTCGACCGACCCAGGGGACCGACCCTGGCTGGGTCGGTCGGGCTGAGATTCCCAAAGGACCGAAGTTCTGACTTCGACCGACCCAGAGGGTTTTGGGTCGGTCGGGCTGAGCTTGGGTCGTTCGGGCAAAAGTCAGTGAACGAGAATGTCTCTGGAGTGGACCGACCCAGGGGGTTGGGTCGGTCGGTGGGTCGGCCCATACTTATAAAAAAAATTTAATGTAAAGAACGTTAAGTGGTATTAGTGGTATGCCATTAAGAGGGTAATGATGGTTAGAAAGATAAGTATATAAGGACTTAAGAGGTTAAGTTAAGTAAGATGATTTAAAATGTTTAAGGTTATAAAATGACATGTAATGAAGGGGATTGTTAGGTACTGATGTTTTAAGGATATTTTAAGTGATGTTTGGTGAGTTATAATGACCATTAAGAGGGAGAACAAGTATAAGTTTAAGTGTGAAAGTATACAACATAAATATGTGAAGTAATTAGTTAACCGGAAAGTAGGAACAGTAATTAATCGTTCGATTGGATGAATTATAGGAACGAGAACTAGTCGAAATGGCAGCTGGGACTAAGAGGGTGTCACATTAGGCTAGCCAACCTCAAGGTGACATGTATGGTTTTCTTGCAACCTGTGTCCTACCGGATTACACCGGCTTGTGTGTTGTTTGTTTTTCTGGATGTTTATGACTTTGTAAGACTTAAATCATGAAATGAGTTTACAGTCATTGTTTTATTTGTGCGGGTGTGTTTCCGATGTCGTTAACCTAGAATACGTGCTAACCCGCTAGTTAACCAAGGTCAGGATTACGTAAGAGAACGGTATTCTGTTTTAACGTTTCAGCCTAAGGAACATTCTAACTACGGCTATCCGTGTGTTTAGTGTGTGTTGATGTGGGTGCAAAAGTGTTTACCTCCCTTGTGTGTTTAACCAAGTTGTAAGACCATATGGTGTATGGATGTGATAGGTTCCATAAATGGAACTCTTAAATATATATATATATTAATGGGGGGTGAGGAATCCGGGAGTCTCGGTCGCGCGCGCATGTACGGGAGTTGATATCCATAATGGATTCAACTCTCTCCCATGTATGGTTGTTTTCCTTCTTGGAATTCAATCTCCCACAAGCCTAATAAAAGGCTTTCCTACCTGACTATTGTTCGGGCTAGGGGGATTATGGTAAGGTTTGTTTGGGAGTTGATGTCTATATTCGCTTCGACTCCCACTCTGTTATTGATTATTTTTCCTCCTTGGATTACAATCGCCCACAAGCCTAAGATAAATGGTTTTCCTATCTGACTATTGTTCGGGCTAGGGGGATTATGTATAAGGTGTGATTGGGTCACTATATCCGACACATATAAATAAAATTATGGTGTGATGGTGTGGTCGGTTCTATATTAAGACCGACACACCCAAATAAGTTATTGTGTAGCGAGCTTAACATGAGACTGAAGTCACTCTCTAGGCTTACCAAGTTGGACTAACTGGTGTTTGGTTCGTTTCCCTCAAGGGTTTCGTTCCTATTATGTTATGTATGTTGTTGATGCTATGCAATTAGTATTGATATGCTTATGAGTGTTGTATGTTTGTGAATATGTTATGTGTTTATGGTTCTACATGCATGACTTAAATATAATCAACCGCATGCTTAGACGACAATTAGTTATGCGTGGCCCGGTAGTATGCGGGCTGCACGATTACCATACCAGCAAAGGTGCTGAGCCCCTTGGGGGCCACCCTTTTACCTTTTCAGGTACAATGGAGCTGGGAGCCGTTCGAGAGTAGGACGGGGTGGTAGTTTGTACATGGGTAGTTATTTAATTACGTATGTATTGTAGGTGTAGTAAGACCGAAACTGTTATCGGCAATAGTTTACAAAGACTCGGTACAGTTGGAATGTAAATGTATATTGATCATTGGATTAGGAACGGGATTGTATTATGTAAGTGCTCATGAATCTGGTCCATCAGGCCGATACACTATGTAAGTATTAGCCTTGTTAGCCACGTGGGTGGTTAATGGCGTGTAACCCCATGAGTTAAGTAAATGCTGAGTTATGTTTTCCGCTGCAAATTGTTGTTAAGTATGACTTTGTAGTTGGGGTGTTACAAAAGTGGTATCAGAGCGAAGTATCGCTCTGATGACTGGAAATACCAAGCTTAGGAAGTACCGACTTAGGAGTTTAATACTTTGGGTTAAGGGTTGAGTGATAGCGTGAGAGATACGCTAGTTAGGAATTACCAGTGTGTACTAGAAACCTACAATATCCTTCCCGCCCTCCACAACTCCTGTTTTATAACTCGGAAGAGAATGCCAGAGAGATGAAAGTCCTCTCTTACTCGGGAAAACCCGATCTGGCCGTTATTAAGACTCTGTAAGTAAGAAGAACTTGTCATACGGTAGATTCCAAAAACTGGGAATCCCGGTGACGGTTCCCGTCTGAACGACGTTAACTGCACTTAATAGTGATGAATGGAGAATCCTATGCACAGGAGAATGGAATTTCCGGCAACCTGGGTCGACATGCCTAGCAGTTGAGAGCAACCAGCTTGCACAAACCAACCGTGCAACAAAGCGAGAAAGTGAAGTAATAAAACCCGAGACGAGTGTCTACGGGACCACAATTGTTAAATAATACGCCAACGGTATACCAACCGACTAAGGAACTACAAGGTAGTGCCCCAGCAAGAGACAAGTCTTGGTAACCACAACAAATGCGTGGGAACGGGCTATGAAGAAAATACAGTGCTAAGTAAATTAAGGTCTCCAAGTATAGGAAACGCCCTAGTTAATGATTACCATGTGAAGACCAATGAGAAGTTGTGCAGAAGATTAATTACCAAATTAGAGCATGAAAGTAAGAGCCAACAAGGCCGCTCAATATTGTGCGGGTAAGAACAATACCGCAACCGGTGTGTGTTGAACCGATAGCCAGTTAACATGGCACACTTGCCATGGCAAGTGCTGCTTGAACGGGGCTGTTCGGGAAAATTTAACAATTACGAAGTACTTAATAGAGTACCATTAAGTTGAGTGAGATAGTTGTAACCGTGTAAGGGCTTAACAGCCTAACCTTTGTAATTGGGAATACACCAGTCAGCAAGAAGCTAGACTCGGTTAAGACAGAAAGACATTGTAATACCGTGAGAATTCTTCTTTCAAACACAGATTTATTTCAAACTCTCTTTCAAAACCAAATTTTCTTTCAAATTCATATTTATTTCTAACCTTCTGTTAAACCCAAATCCTCTCGAACTTCAGATCATCTTTTAAGCCAAACCAGAGGACCTACACCGGCCTCAGCGCCACACAGTAGGTAAGTCGCACCCAGTTCACTTTCGAATGACCTTAGAAAAATTCCTAAAACCCGAGGATATCAATGAGTCCGTACTAAATACCAACAGTGGGTTGACTTCCTTTGATTAAGTTCGTGAAGCACTAAATGCATGTATCATAAGACGATATAAGAGGAGTTGACAACAGAATACTTCACCTAGGCGTGTGACGGACACTACAAGTGTACGAAAATGAAATGTGGGACGAACGCACTCCGATGGGAGCTTGCGGGCCTGACACTCATTCATGAGTTAGTCGGGTAAGTAGCAATGTATCAGTAGGGTACCCCACAAATGTATACGAGTAGAGTCAGGAACACGGGAAGTAGTCGACTCCGTACTACGGTCAGCAGTACAAATTTAAACCATCGAAGATTGAAGTTAAAGGACTCAGTTAAGTTAACGAGACTAAAGGAAGTAGTGAATTAGTTTCAAGGAAATGTTCAGGAGTTAGGAAATGCAAAGCGCACTGACTAGTAAGTAAAGACATCGCATATGTCTCTAGAATCCCGAGGGATAAACATGATAGCTGGAATGACGAATACCCAGCCTATACATGGTGAGGCAGATGCCTAATATGGACACGTTAATGTACAACGAATGGGATGAAATTCCCTAAATAACCACCTAGGCTATCAGGAGACATCGATCCTCATGGAGGAGGATATTAAACCCAACTAAGAACGCAAAGCGATGTAGTAAACTAAACGTACCCACGAGTACAAGCTAGATGTAATGGCATAACCTAGTAACACCAGGAGTGTAACGCCCCGGTTTACCACCACCATATACTTAACCATTTTTTTTAAATTCTTTAGAGATATGCTATAACTGAAATAACACCTTTAGCTTGTATTATACATGCGTCAGTCTTTTTACATAAGGTCCCCTAATACTAGCCCCGGGGGTTACCGCCACACTTACTAAAGACTAGTAAGTGTAAGGCTATTACCACTACCACCCCTACATTAGCTATCTTACAACGCTATTCTCCTACCAAAAGAGTGACACAACCAACCCGTCACTTTACACCTTAGTACCAAAAGACCCCTTCCAGCCAACTACTATGTTAGCTCCTACTCCTATTTTACACCAAAAGCAAGGGGTATCAAAGACTATTACATCGCTAGCATCTTAGCATGGGACTACTTCCATGTACTCATAAACCGTGGAAACTTCATAGGTGATGGACTGACTACTGCCATTCTCCGGGTGCCTAAAACCCTGTATCTTCTTATTCCACTCCTCAAGCACTATCTCGGTGACCCCAGGATGAATACTCCTACGATAGGTGACAAACATAAAAATATAGAAAGTATCGGTGGACTCGTCCTCAGTGCAGAGAAGGTGACCATCCCAGTTACCCTGAATACACAGAGTTCATACACAGGAAAAACACAAACAAATAAAATCAGAAAAACTAAGTCAATACAACACACCCCGTAAAAACTTATTTCTCTTAAAACCTTTGTTCCCAGTAAATATTAACAATTATAAGGCATAACGAATCAGAAGAGATCACACACCATTTACCTGTACCAAGAATTATCAAGAGATAATTAATATCATATATAAGATATTTCCAAATGAAGTCCACAACCACCACCACCCACCCTATGTCCTTAAGTGTGCACACCCCCTATTGAAAACTTCTGCCTGATGAGTGGGAAATATGAATGGTTTTAGTGGTCTTTAATGCTTATTTTTCTTACGCGCATGGATAATATTCCACACTTGTCATACGTTTTCCGTTGGTTTGTTGTTTGTTAAGGGTTGATACCTTTTACTATGTTAAAATACAGAAAAGCCAAGGAAACAGTAGATTAACTCACAAGGGAGATGATGCAACAAACAGGGGTCGAATTGGAGTCAGAACGATGAATTTAGAGGATTTTGAAGGTATGTCCGAGCTTGAGTCTGAACTTCCAAGCTCGGACGCAAGTCGAGAGTTCATGTGCTATGCCTGATGGAATGTCCGAACTTCAGTCCGGACATCGAAGTTCGGACATGGGTCGAGATTCACAATGAGAAAAGTCAGAGTTCTAGCTTACGGTGCATGCCGAACTTGTGTCCGAACATCAAGTTCGGACACAAGTCGAGACTTTCGGAATTGGAGCGCTCAAAGCATTGTGTTCGAACATTGAAGGTCGGACCAATGTTGGACACGACTAAAAGTTCAGCAGAAGTTCGCGTTTTTGAGGGGAGAAGAGGAGAAAAATCTATTTAAGTGACCTAATCAGAAGAGAGGATCATCATTCATTATCTATCACTTATCACAACACTCTCACGCTGCCAAAAACAACGCTCCTTCCACTCATCCATACCATCAGCATCACTTCACCTTCAATCCCCATTCATCAAGCAACTATCATCATTGAGGAGGAGCATCGACAGAAGGGAGTCAGTCCATCATCTTCAACCTTGCGCCTGCAGCCATTGATTCTGGATAATCGTTCAATTCGAGGGTTTTTCTTCCTTTGATGAATTCTATGTTGATTGATCTGCTTCTTTGTAATGTCTGGCTAGTAGGGATTAACTCTGGGGTAGGTTGTTCGTAATGGATACAATGTAGTTAAGAATTCTGCAATTTGATTATGAGACTGTAATGGATTGTTTCTAGGTTAATGATTATCATTCATCTTCTCTTAACTTCGCGAGTTATAGAGTTGTTCTGCGAAACCTATTAGGATCAGACAAGGTGATTAATAGGTAGTTCGAATTAACCTGGAGATTTGGGGAAAGATTAGTGGATAGATAATCTCTTCTACAAAACGCTAACAATTCTTTGCGCTTATTCCGCCTATATGTGTTTTGCCAACTGCTAGATTAGAGTTGACATGTTCTGATAGGTGAGCTCTTCAATGAACTAGGATTTAGCATTGAAGAGATAGAAAGAATTGGCCTTTCCGTTTCTCATAATTGAATTGTAGATTTTACTAGATTTTACTAGATTTAACCAGAAAAGAACAACCCGAACCCGGAGTTCCACTCACTTTATCAAACTCATCACTCATTTTCATTAATTGTTTATTTAAGCTTTGATTTGCATTTATTCAATTCAATCGCAAAAACAATTCACAACCCCCCTGAATTTCCAGTTTTCTTATGACTTAGGCTTATTTATTCAAGTCCCGTGGTTCGATATCTGGTTGCTTAACTTTCTATACTATAGTGACCGGAATTTTTGCAACCCGACAGACTTATTGATTTGCTAATTTCTAGGTTCAATTAGTTTAGTTTTTAGTATATCAATTTCCCTGTTTGCAAAATGGCGCCGTTGCCGGGGACTTGACTTTGTCAAGTCCTTTGCCTTGGTTGTCAATTGTTTTTATTTTATTTAATTTGTTTTGTGTAACTGTGCAGGTGTTTGGTGAATGCACGACACCCGATCTCGAGGCCCACCAAGATTCAATGTAGACCCAGAGATCAACCGTACAACTCGTAGGGCGAGAAGAGCACTCACCTTCACCATGGCTGCTAACGCACCAGTAAATAATGAGCAGGCCACATTGGGAAGAATTAATCGCCCGCCAGCTGCCCCCAGAAGAGGACCTGTGACTATACCGAACCTCACAGCAGAATTAACAGCAGAATGGCAAAAGTTAAAACCAAGCCATCAAACAAATGCTGTCAGGAATCACCCAGCAGGGACCTTCTCAGGCGCAGACCCGGCTGATGCGCTCGACCATGTCCATCGTTTCTTAGTTCATCTGGATTCGTTGGGGATGTCTCAGGGGCTAGAGGAGTATGCTCGGCTGTGCTTATTTCAGCACAGTCTATCAGGGGAAGCCTCGAAGTGGTTCCACCGTCTACCACCAGGTATCATCACTACCTGGGAGTTGATGACGGAGCGGTTTTATGAGAAGTATATCCCCATCTCCCGGACCAGACAGATGATCGCTGACCTGACCGCCTTCAGACAGTCCGGCAGTGAGACAATCTGCGAAGCTTGGGATAGATTCAAGGAGCTGCTCCGTCAGTGCCCTCATCACGGTCAGAACATGACATCCTTGGCCCAGGGGTTCTTCCAAGGGCTGAGAGATGAGCATAGAGGCGAGGTCCGAGCTGCACTGGGTGGAAATTTGCTGGCTAAAAGTGGAGAAGAGTTTATGTCAGCCATGGAGTCCTACTGCGAGGAGTCCGCCAGTGGAGCAGTAGTGGTGGAAGAGTTTTCACAGTTGGGCAGACTTCCTCTCGGACTCCAGATCCTATGATGGAGCAGATTGCTGCTGAGCAGGCCCATTTAAGTACCACAGTGGGTAACATGGCGAAGATGCTCGAGCAACTCACTATGGGACAGACATCTGTGCAATCTGTCAAGAAGGTGTCTACTGGTCCAAAGGAGGTATGCTGTTCTCAGTGCGGAGACAGCCATGATTATGAGGACTGCCCGATGGTTGCTGAGATGAGGCAGACTGAAGAGGCAAATGCAATTGGTCAGTACAACAGGCAGCCTTGGATGCAGAATCAGCATCCAAACCTGAGGTACGGGAATCCAAATAACGCCCTCAACTCACAGCAGATGCAGCCTCAGAGGGCAAGTCAGGGAGGACCACCCGGTTTCATTAGGCCCCCATACAATCAGTTTAGGCCACAATAATCTCAAGCTCAGCAATCACCACTGAGCTCAAATAATGCCAATCTAAGGAGATGGTGGATAAACTGATGGCTTCTCAAGAGCAACAGACAAGTAATAAATCAGAATCTGGCAGCTGGTCAGCAAAAGCTCGAGAACGCCATGGTGGAGATGCAGGGAAAATGAGTCAGTTGACTCAGTTCCTCCTACAGTAGAGACCGTCTGGATCACTGCCTTCCCAACCAGACCCCAATCCTAAAGCTCAGTTGAAGGCAGTGATGGTCTCAGATACCG
The DNA here is from genome assembly GCA_023374045.1 of Limonium bicolor. Taxonomy (NCBI): domain Eukaryota; kingdom Viridiplantae; phylum Streptophyta; class Magnoliopsida; order Caryophyllales; family Plumbaginaceae; genus Limonium; species Limonium bicolor. Next base: position 221,420,220 of record CM041781.1, read on the forward strand.
TGGTAGTTGAGGACTGTTCAGATTCTGAAGAGGTGGCGACAGTTACCTTAAGAAGTGGGAAGCAGTTAATGAATAGAAATCAAGTGGCTGAGGACCAAGCTGACGAGGAGACCGGTCGCCCTTCTTCTAGCACTGGTGCACCGTCAGGGCCCCTAGCCCCTACTGAGGTAGTTGTTGAGGAGACCCAGGCTCCTATTTCTTCCCCTTCTCATACTTTAAATGCTAAAAACTCCAAGGGTAAGGGGGTTCCTAAGGAACTTCCTTTCCCTAATAGATTGAAAGAAAAAGAACTTGATGATCAATTTGGGAAGTTTTTGAGTGTGTTTTCGAAGCTTACTATTAATGAAATACCCCGTATTTAAAAATAGCGATTAATTAGGCTAATAAGTAATTTAGAAGCTTAATTAAGTATAAATAATTATTAGGGAACAAATCCCGAAGAAAACGGATCCTTAAAATGCATTAAAATCACTAATGAACCTTAAAGCGCGTTTTTCGAGGCCCGGGAAAACGTGTCTTTAAGCGGGTCAAATAGACTCGTAACAATTTTGGTCAGCTAAATAATCATTAATAAATGTTAGTGAAGCTTTAGGACCAATAAAATCAATAAAACGAGAGATTAGTGAAAACTGTAAAAAACGGGAAGTTGTGGGGGTAGAAGTATAAATAACAAAACTTATGTGTCCAATAATGTAAAAAGAATTTTTAAAACCCCCATACTCTATGTGTGTGTCCGATTTTGCCACTCACACACACATACCACTTCTCTTTTTACTCACTAGAGACAAAAGCAATAAAGTAACATTACTCTCACATTTTTCTCCTACCTACCCATTCTCATTTTCTCTCACGTGGACAAGCCCCCCCTCATTCTCTCTTTTCTCCTTTCTTCCTCCTCAAGCGATTTTCATGGAGATTTGAAGAACCTCACAAATATACTCACTTCTCTCCTTGTAACTCCCTCATACATTCTCCAAAAATTATAAAAAACTACACCATTGTGTTCCTCTCTCCAAGAGCTACACTTCCATCTTTCCAAAATCCAAAAAGGAGCAATTTCGATTTTTGGGTATATCCCATTTGAAGTTTCAACACCACCATTAGAGGCACCTTGGTCTCCTTGTTCTTCTAAGGTAAAAACATCTCCAAAAACTCCATCTTTTTCTAGCCTAAATGGCAAAACAATTTATAACTAAACCCTTGTTGTTCCTTGTTGTTCTAGCCGATTTTGGCATCTTGGTGGAGTTGGAATTTTGTTTGTTGAGCCACTCCAAACAACATTTGAAACCTTGGAAGGTAATGAAGTTCTAAACCCTAGAAACCTACACTTAAAGCTTAATTAATGCTAAGGGTAGTTTTAGTATTGAATGTGTATTTATGTATGGGTGATTATGTTAGATTGTAGAGTTTGCAAAACCGAAAGAGAGAAGAAGGAAGAAGAGAAAGAAACTTAGAAGGAAAAACAAGGTAAGGGATGCTCACCTTTGTGTAGTTTTGTATAAGTGTGTGTAACAGATTTTTAGAATGAAAATTTGTATTATAAATAGTAAGCATTAGTAGTATGATGGGTAAGAGAAACTAAGCATTTTGAAACCCTTGAAACATTGTAAAAACTGTTATAAAACAGATTGGGATTGATTTGCTAAGTGCAGGAATTTTTGTAGTGTTTTGGTATTAGTAGTTGTGTATGGGAGCTTGTGTTTTGATGTTATTGAACAGGTGAGATAAGTGTTTAAAATATGAACTAGACCATGTGGTGAGTGCATAGAAATACAAGAGAGACTATGGCAAAATTCACCTAGGATTAGAACACCTAGAGAATTAAAACTAGGTGAACTAATGTGAGTTGTAACGATTTTGTTTGAGGAAGATAGAAGATAAGTTGAGAGAGATAGATAATGTATTATAATGCGTTGAGAGTGCTAAAAATGACATTAGAAGAGGGAGATGTAGATGAGAAGTGTAAGTGTTAAAATCTGTAGCATAATGTAACTAGGAAATAACTAGTGCAAGTGTTGAGTGAAACTTGGAGAATTATGTGAGTGAATGAGTATAGAATTGTGTAAGGAGTTAATGAGTGAACTAGGGTGTATTAGGAGGTTTAATTAGTGTTATAGCATGTGGGAATGAGTGTAGGAACAATGGGGAAGTAATGGGTAAAAGAGAGGATTGAAAACAGAAATTAAAATGCAAATACGGGTTTGGACCGGACTTGCGACCGGACTTGCAAGTCCGGTCGTGCCCAGATTTACAAGACGGGGAAAGCTACTGGAATCGACCGGACTTGCGACCGGACATGCAAGTCCGTCGAGCAGAAAATTTTCCCGTCAGAAAGCTATGGAATCGACCGGACTTGCGACCGGACTTGCAAGTCCGGTCGAGCAGAAAAAATTTCCCCTCGGTATGCTACTGGAATCGACCGGACTTGCGACCGGACTTGCAAGTCCGGTCGAGCAGAAAAATTTCCCGGCAGAATGTTACTGGAATCGACCGGACTTGCGACCGGACATGCAAGTCCGGTCGGACCAAAAATTTTCCCGATGAAACCTACTGGAATGGACCGGACTTGCCCAGGGTCGGTCGCAAGTCCGGTCCTGACAAAAAAAAAAAATTATTTTAATTTAAATAGTAATTGTATAATATATGTATATGTATACCCGTACATATAGGTATATGTACATGGATGAAAGCATGCCAAAGTTAAGTAAGGAAGTAAAACCTAAGTAAGGAAAAGTAAGTAAGTAAAGAGCAAATGTAAGAAGTATAAGGACATAGTGAGTATGTGTTAAGTAATGATAGTTAGATTAATCATTTAATTGTATGTATATAATAGGATTTGATTTGTGACACCGGAAGGACGTTTGGAATTACGAACAACGGTGAACGGTATGAATTCCTCATGCCCCGAATGCTATCATGGCTACTCTGATTTGTGTGTTGTGTGCTAATTGATCACCAATAAAGATAAATGCACGAATCGGAGTTAATATGCTTACTTGTGAATATGTAGTGTTGTATGATGTATATCTTCTTAAATCTTAGTTTGTATAATTCATGAAATGTATGGATGATATGAATGTGTGCATGTATGTTGCATTGTACTGTGACCGAATATGTTTATGAATGGACTTCTAACTTATTCCTAACAAGCTAACTCCTAACCTAAATTGGTAATTAAATTGGAATGAGTAGAAGTCCGATATAGTTTCGGCCACGCGTGAGGATGCGGAGTCACGAGAGGTTGGCTCCAATTCCTGACTCTTAAACTGGTCCGCGGCCCAAATCCCTTAAGTGGGTAGCATCCCGGATTAGTGAGTCAAGTAAATCCCGGATGGGACGGTGTAGTCCCCGAGGCCGGGGTCCCGACGACTTGACTTGAGTATAAGTAAGTAAGTAAGAATGAGTAAGTAAAGTAAAAAGGAAGTAAGTAATTGTAAGTAAGAAGAAGTAAGTAATGAGTAAAAGAGTAATATGCATTCCGATTAACCCGGATGCACAATTTGGCTAACCTTGTGAAGGTAAGTATTGTGAGCTCTATTGTATTGTTGCCTTGAAGTGAATGATGTATTGTAATGTATGTATGATTGTATGTAAAGCATGTATGCATGAGTAATGAACAAGCATGTTTAGCGGTCGCCAATTAGTCGGCGTACCCTTGCTAGCAATCGGTATATGCGGAGTTTATGCGCAGCAATTTGCTGAGCCCCTTGGGGCACCATTTTTAATATAAATGCAGGTGCAAGAGAAGGGTGAAGCTGATGAAGACCTAGTTTGTTTCTTGTCTTCTTTTTGTAAGTAAACAATGAATTTGAGATCGGTGTACTGAGTAGTACATGGCTTAGATTTTTGAATAGCCGGTGTACCATGGGGTACACCTTTTTGGGATATTGTGAAGGGATTGATTGGTATAGATGAGTAGTTGGCAGATACTCATTCTTTTGGGAAACTTGGAAGGTTGTAATGAATGCACTTCGAATATCGGTAATCCTTTGGTAGTGAAAGTATTTGTAATTGGTAAGTTTGTTTTAGTAGCTCGGTATCTATTGGCCATCAGACCGTCACGTGAGTATTAGTAGCCTTGCTAGCCGTATGGGCGGTTAGCGGCATTGTTTCACCCGCCGTAGTAAGTAAGTAGTATTCTTCCGCTGCGAACTCATTGAATTAACAGGACGATTAGACGGTAAGCATAGGATTAACGATTGGGGTGTTACAATTAATATCCCCTTGATTGATGCTATCAAGCAAATGCCTAATTATGCTCGCTTTGTGAAGGATTTGATTTCTAACAAGCGAAAGTTCAAGGAAAGTGAGATTGTTCAGCTGACAGAGACGTGCTCTGCAGCCATCCAGCAGAAGCTCCCTCTGAAGTGTGGAGATCCAAGGCAGCCCATCATCCCTTGCACCATTGGAGACATGGACTATGGGTATGGACTCTGCGACCTTGGAGCGAGTATAAATTTGATGCCATATTCAATGTTTAGGAAGCTTCATGCTGGTGAGCTTATCCCGATCAATTTCAATTTGCAATTGGCTGATCGTTCCTCAATCAAACCTCGTGGTATGGTTGAGAACGTTGTGGTAGGTGTTGGTAACTTCTTCTTCCCTGCTGATTTTGTTATTCTTGATATGGATGAGGATGTTGAAGTGCCATTAATTTTGGGTAGACCGTTCCTGCGAACTGCTAAAACTGTCATAGATGTTGACAAAGGAAAGATCACCCTTAAATTTAATAATGAGGAACTTAGCTTTGATATTACTAAGATGATGAGAACAAATGCTTCCTCTCATGCTGTGCTTTCAGTGGATGTTGATTGTTCTGATGACTATGATTCGTTTGTCATTAAAGATACTGATGACTCTTCTTTTCTGCGTGAGGATTATGATTTGCTAGAGCAGGTGTTATGCCACTCGATTGAGGATGACAAGGAGAGCGCTGAGGTAGCTATTGTCCAGCAGCTTAATCAGGGACAAACCTACTTTCGCCCTCATGCTCCTCCTGTGGAGCCACTGGACAGGCCTACTCAGAGGCTCATTCCTTCAGTAGAGAAACCCCCTACTCTTGAATTAAAAACTCTCCCTTCAAATCTTAAATATGCTTTCTTGGCAGAGGGTAGCGCCCTGCCTGTTATTATCTCTTCTTCTTTGTCTATTTCGCAGGAAAGCAGACTTCTGGAAGTATTAAGAAAGCATAAGGGAGCTTTGGGGTGGTCAGTGGCAGATATAAAAGGGATTAGTCCAGGGTTCTGCACTCATCGAATTTACATGGAAGACAGTATCAAACCAGTGAGGCAGCCCAGAGGAGATTAAACCCAAACTTGAAGGAAGTAGTGAAAGCTGAGGTGTTGAAGCTCTTGGATGCAGGCATCATTACCCCATCTCTGATAGCCGCTGGGTTTCCCCTGTGCAAGTTGTTCCCAAGAAAGGAGGAATTGTGGCGGTGCCCAATGATAAGGGAGAATTGGTGCCTCAAAGACAGACCACTGGCTGGAGGATGTGCATCGATTACCGGCGGTTGAACGAAGCCACAAGGAAGGACCACTTCCCGCTGCCATTTATTGATCAGATGTTAGAGCGGCTAGCTGGGCAGGAGTTCTACTGTTTCCTTGATGGGTACACGGGTATTTCCAGATCCCCATTGCGCCAGAGGATCAGGAGAAGACCACCTTCACCTGCCCGTATGGCACTTTCGCATATAGGAGGATGCCATTTGGTCTTTGCAACGCACCAGCCACATTCCAGCGGTGTATGATGGCCATTTTCAACGAGTTTATTGAGAAAAGCATAGAAGTCTTCATGGACGACTTCTCGGTATATGGCCAGAGTTTTGATGTGTGTCTTGATCAGCTGGATCAGATACTAGGCAGATGTGAGGAGACCCACCTGGTTTTAAATTGGGAGAAGTGCCATTTCATGGTACATGAGGGTATAGTGCTCGGTCACAGGGTCTCAAAAGACGGTATTCAAGTGGACAAGGCGAAGGTGGAAGTCATTGAGGGGTTACCTCCTCCCACTTCAGTCAGAGGAGTTAGATTTTCTGGGTCACGCAGGGTTCTATCGAAGGTTCATCCAGGACTTTTCAAAAATTGCGAAGCCCTTGTCTGATCTTCTGCAGAAAGATGTAAAATTTCACTTCTCAGAAGAATGCTTGAAGGCCTTTCAAACTATCAAGAGTAAACTCATCTCTGCCCCCATTGTGGTTCCCCCTGACTGGTCCCTTCCTTTTGAGGTCATGACAGATGCTAGTGACTTTGCTATTGGTGTTGCACTCTGTCAAAGGAAGGATAAAGTATTGAGGGTTATCACGTATGCGAGTAAGACTCTGTCGGAGCCTCAAAAGAACTACACCACCACTGAAAAGGAGCTACTTGCTGTGGTGTTCGCTCTTGACAAGTTCAGGCCTTATTTGCTGGGAAGTAAGGTAATTGCTCACACCGACCACTCTGCCTTGAAATACCTATTCCAGAAGAATGATTCTAAGCCTAGACTTCTAAGATGGATCCTGCTTCTCCAAGAGTTCGACTTGGAAGTTGTTGATAAGCAAGGAAAGCAGAATGGGGTTGCGGATCATTTATCTAGGCTTGAGACTCCAGATGACGGGGTTCCCATAAATGAATTCTTTCCTGACGAAACAGTCTTTGTAATTGGGAAAGTTAAAGAGCCATGGTATGCTGACCTGGCTAACTATCTTGCCTCTGGTTTGGTTCCCCATGATCTAAGTTACAACCAGAGGAAGAAGTTTCTGTCTGAAACCCGTCATTACGTTTGGGAGGACCCCTATCTCTTCAGAGTATGTGCTGATGGTTTAATCAGAAGATGTCTCCCTGACGAAGAGGTCAACAGTGTAATTGAGTTCAGTCATTCCCGAGAGGCAGGTGGTCACCACGGTCCTACTAGGACAGCTGCTAAGGTATTAGAGTGCGGTTTTTACTGGCCCACTCTACATAAAGATGTCCACCGCTTCTGTGCTCACTGTGATAACTGCCAGAGGATGGGGAACACTTCAAGAAGGCATGCGATGCCTCAAAAGGGAATCCTTGAAGTTGAACTGTTTGATGTCTGGGGTATTGACTTCACTGGCCCATTTCCTTCTTCTCACGGAAACCACTACATCCTCGTTGCTTTAGATTATGTTTCCAAATGGGTCGAAGCAATCCCCTGCTCTTCTGCTGATGCTAGAACTGTGGTGAAATTCTTGAAGAAGAACATCTTTACCAGATTTGGTGTGCCAAGAGCTATCATCAGTGACGGAGGTTCTCACTTTTGCAACAAGGCTTTTGATTCTCTGATGACGAAGTACGGGGTGACTCATAAGGTTGCTTTACCTTATCACCCCCAAACTAATGGGCAAGCAGAAGTGAGTAACCGAGAGCTAAAATGGATTCTCCAGAAGACAGTCAACTCCTCCAGGAAGGATTGGTCTATCAAGCTTGACGATGCTCTGTGGGCTTATAGAACTGCATTCAAGACTCCCATTGGGATGTCACCTTTTAAGCTAGTATACGGGAAGGCTTGTCATCTCCCAGTTGAGCTAGAGCACAGAGCTTATTGGGCTTTAAAGGCTCTTAACTTTGATTTGTGCGATGCTGGAGAGAAGAGGCGATTTCAGCTCTCTGAGTTGGAGGAACTGAGAGACCAGGCGTACGATAGCTCAAGAATCTATAAAGAGCGCACCAAAAGGATCCACGACCGGATGATACAAAAGAGAGACTTCAAAGTGGGGGATCTAGTGCTGCTTTAACTCTAGGCTACGTCTCTTCCCTGGGAAGCTAAAGTCACATTGGTCAGGCCCCTTCAGAGTTGTGGGAATTACATCCTATGGAGCATACGAGCTGGAGAATAAGACTGGTGAAACCTTTAAGGTAAATGGTGCTCGATTAAAAAGCTATCTTGGTACTGATCATAATCTTTTACCCTTGCAGGCAATATTCTTTTTGGAGAGTGATTCAATCCTACAACAAAGATGATTTCGCAAGAGACGAGCTCGAACATGAAGAAGAAGAAGTTCTCTTGGCAAATGCGGAAAGAATTGAGGAAGTTGAAGGAATTCGCTGTAGCTGTTGTAGAGCTGCCACACCACACTTGCTCTGATTGATAAGCAGGAATTGTCTAGCTAAAGACATTAAAGAAGAGCAGCTGACTGGGAGGCAACCCAGTGTTGAATCGGTATTTTAATTCTGTGTTTTTATGTTGTTTATAGTTTTGTTTTAGGATAATGTTTTTGCTACAGTGGTTTGAGCTCAAAAAGGAACAATTTGGTGCATTGTGGGTGTTGTCCGAACTTCAGTCCGGACATCGAAGTTCAGACTCAGTTCGAGAGTTTGAAGTCTGTACAAAACGATATGTCCGAACTTAGGTCCGAACTTCTAAGTTCGGACATTACGCGTAGAGAAATCGGAAAGGAAGAACAATATGTCCGAACTTCGGTCCGGACATCAAAGTTCGGACCTGATTCGAGAGTTTGGCACTGCCCAGGTATGTATGTCCGAACTTCAGTCCGAACGTTGAAGTTCGGACACTTCGAAATTTCTGAAACTAAAGAGGCGCGGACGGACTTAAAACTTGCAAAATCTTTCTTCCTCCTCGCGACGCACACAGAGCCCCCAAATCTCCCTCTTCTTCAATCTCTCACAACTCCCTCAAAACTCCACCAAATCTCTCAATCTTGGTACCAATCTGCTCGGTTTTTGATTCTCCATCACTCTAGCAACCAAAATCGGCCAGCAAATCCCCACACCAGTCCAAATCTGACCCTGTTCGACTTCGAACCCTAACTACCGAATTTGGGGGTTTTTGAGTTCGATTCTTGCAGATTTTGCTGTTCTATCTACTTCTTAACATTCATTCAACTCAAGCAAGGTAATCTCTCCACTTTTCTACATCGTTTAATGTGTTTTTGACAAGTTTTGGAATCTGAGGTATGCAAAGTCGAGAATGTGCTGTTTATTATTGAGATTTCTGAGCTTCATTTGCGTATATGGGGTTTATTTTCTGCTATGTTGTAAGTTGCTGGATAGAAATGTTTAAGACTACACTACTGTGATTTCATTGTAGATATTTGAGTGTGTAGTTTTATTTTGCATGGCTGAACTGAAAAAAAAGTGACTGAGATTAAGCTGAGTGTGTTGGCATACTGTGCCTTTTTGTCCGTTAAGTCTCTGCTGGTCACTATTTGTTGAGGATTATCATTGCAATTGAAACATTGATTGACCTTTGTTGTGGAGAATGATGAATTTTTATGGGGAGACTCTGTCGAATTTTAGATAAATTCAGTGCATACTTAGACTATTTCATTGCCTTCCTTTATTTGACATTGGTTGCCCTTATTGAGCAGATGTTGAGCCGATTTGCAGGCCGTGGTAAGAGGGTTGCGGGAGCTGGCACCAGTTCAAGGCGTCGAGGTCAGCAAGATGAATTTCGAAACGGCACTGCACGCGAGTGGTTCGCCAAGGAGATGGATATAATTGCTGAGCAGGGTGTGGTCCCGGAACTGGAGCAGCAGCTGAGACTGAGGGCATTACTGGACCCATTTAGTTGGGGAAAATTTTTGAATATGGGGGGCCAGTATTCTGAAAGGTTGGTGCGCATGTTCTATGCGAATGCAATCTACCAGGACGGCCAGATCAAGTCCATTGTAGACGGTGAGAGAGTGACGGTCTCCACCTTGGAGATTGCTCGCTATCTGGACCTTCCTTATCCCGCCCCCGAAGCTCCTCAGCACCTCAACCCCCATGATTTCAAGGTAGCAGCTATCCACCACTATACCCCCCTCATGGTTTAGGGACCACGACGACGCAGAGGGGATGACCCATCAAAGCAGGTCGTCCCTGCTGATTCGCTTCAGAGCCCTCAGGAGAGAGTCCTGTTCGCACTACTGGCTGCAAACGTTGTACCACGTCAGAGCTCGGACCTGAACCACACTGACTTCCTACTTCTTCAGGCAGTGCTAAATCCAGCATTTGCAGGGGCTGCTGAGATTACCTACTCGTCGTGGGTGATCTTCTTGCACATGCAGCATATTATGGAGCACAAGGACCGCCACAAGCTAGGTTATCCGGTCATGCTCTGCCACATCCTTAGGAGGCAGATGGTTACCATTCCCTCTGTAGGGCTGCATGCTGCGCGGTCTCCTATCGATGTGGGCGCCCTGAAGAAGATGTGGTTTGAGTTTAGCGAGGGACAATGGAGGAAGAAGGCTGTCGTGCGACCACAGAAGCGCCAGCGAGAGGCGGGTGAGGGTCCGTCAGAGCCCGCCCCTACTGCTACACCTGACAAGGAGGAGGCCTTTCTTGCACTGCCAGCTCCTGGGGGCGAGTATCTCACTCGCTATGAGTTTGATCAGCTGGAGTCCCGCTTCATGGAGATGGATCGACGCTATCAGGCGGAGATCGAGACTCTTCAGCAGCAGGCACGCCGCTCCCAGGACGACTATGAGACTCTGCTCGCTCAGTTTCAGCAGTGGCAGGCGTACTACCCGCCCCCACAGTGATTGTGTTGTTGGTTGTTGCTACTTTTGTTTCGAAGCCTTATCTGGACTTCTGTGTGGATTTACTTTCAGTTGTGTTAGACCTTTTTCTTTTATTTCGATTGGGTTGTATTTTTAATTTATTTCAATTTTAGTTTGTTCTAATCTTTAACTCCGAATACTGTTGTCACTAATGCGATGCTTCTAGCATATTTCTCTGTCTTGTTTGTTGAATGTGTGCAAGTATGCTTTATCGTGCTGACTCCATGCCGGACACTTGCTTGGAAGCAAGTGTGAGGAAACCTTCTCCCCTACCAGGACACTAAGTGTGAGGAAGACCTTCTTCCTCCATCAATCATAAACGACATCAGGGGAGTTTTTAGTTTCTTTCTCTTTTTGGTTTCATTTCGGCCTGTGCTTTAACGTCTATAACTTTGTAACTCTTCACTTGCACCCTTGTGAGTCTGACACATTTAGCACGATCTCTTTCTTGTGTCAATTTTCTGAACAATGTGGACATTGCTCCTCATTAAGTGTGAGGAAGGGGGAGATCTTTCTGAATGTGTCAGCCATTTATTTTGCATCTTGTACTAATCTTTGTTTGGTTTTGGGCTACATGGGGTAATTTCCTTAGAGTGTTTCTTGGTGTTGAATACTTGGGTGGATCTTTAGTTGTGGAGTCGAGTCCGGTGATAACCTTAAGGGTTGGTTTGCTCAAACCTGTGTGTTTTCGTATTTCGGTAATATCTGAATTTTGTAAATGTTTGTGGGCAAGTTAGTTGTGGAGTCAGAACTAGCTTAACCTGGAACCTTGGGAATGATGAGAATGTCTGGAATGAAGGATAAAGGCAAGGTACTCCTCTGATCTAAGTATTTACTGAACCAAAACAGGCCTCTTCCATTTGGTTATTAAGTCCTTGGGGTGCTTCATCACCCGTTTACCTAAGGTCATCTGATCTGGGATAAAAGACCCAATACCGTTAAAAGGATGGAGAGAAAAGTCTGGGGGATAAATTGTTTGCGCGAAAAAAAATTAATGCAAAAGAAGGAAAAAAAGGAAGCTCTTTAGAGTCTTATGTTTATGGCAAATCCTTTAATTAGATCATGAGTACGTGGTGTTGAAAGGTTCTGCGGAATATGGCAGAACTTCACACCCCTTGTCATCCACGGGTTTGAGAAGAGAAAAGGTTGGAAGGTTCTGAGTTACTTTACGTTTTGACTTCATGATCTGACTTCTTCATAATCTTTTGTTTTAAAAGCGTGCCTCACTGTTTAAGAGACATGCAGTTAAGAGCAGATCGATTCTTGGGTGGTTATTGTGGCTTGACTCCTTAGTTTTATGTAATCCCGAGGTTTGGTCCTAAGGCATTCTGAGGTATCTTACTCCTGCTTTGCTTGAGGACAAGCAAAGGTTAAGTGTGAGGAGGTTTGATGAGTGGGAAATATGGATGGTTTTAGTGGTCTTTAATGCTTATTTTTCTTACGCGCATGGATAATATTCCACACTTGTCATACATTTTCCGTTGGTTTGTTGTTTGTTAAGGGTTGATACCTTTTTCTATGTTAAAATACAGAGAAAAGCCAATGAAACAGTAGATTAACTCACAAGGGAGATGATGCAACAAACAGGGGTCGAATTGGAGTCAGAACGATGAATTTAGAGGATTTTGAAGGTATGTCCGAGCTTGAGTCCGAACTTCCAAGCTCGGACGCAAGTCGAGAGTTCGTGTGCTATGCCTGATGGAATGTCCGAACTTCGGTCCGGACATCGAAGTTCGGACATGGGTCGAGATTCACAATGAGAAAAGTCGGAGTTCTAGCTTACGGTGCATGTCCGAACTTGTGTCCGAACATCAAAGTTCGGACACAAGTCGAGACTTTCGGAATTGGAGCGCTCAAAGCATTGTGTCCGAACATTGAAGGTCGGACCAATGTTCGGACACAACTAAAAGTTCAGCAGAAGTTCGGCGTTTTGAGGGGAGAAAGAGGAGAAAAATCTATTTAAGTGACCTGATCAGAAGAGAGGATCATCATTCATTATCTATCACTACTTCACAACACTCTCACGCTGCAAAACAACGCTCCTTCCACTCATCCATACCATCAGCATCAACTTCACCTTCATCCCCATTCATCAAGCAAACTATCATCATTGAGGAGGAGCATCGACAGAAGGGAGTCAGTCCATCATCTTCAATCTTGCGCCTGCAGCCATTGATTCTGGATAATCGTTCAATTCGAGGGTTTTTCTTCCTTTAGATGAATTCTATGTTGATTGTATTTATCTGCTTCTTTGTAATGTCTGGCTAGTAGGGATTAACTCTGGGGTAGGGTTGTTCGTAATGGATACAATGTAGTTAAGAATTCTGCAATTTGATTATGAGATTGTAATGGATTGTTTCTAGGTTAATGATTATCATTCATCTTCTCTATTAACTTCGTGAGTTATAGAGTTGTTCTGCGAAACCTATTAGGATCAGACAAGGTGATTAATAGGTAGTTCGAATTAACCTGGAGATTTGGGGAAAGATTAGTTGGATAGATAATCTCTTCTACAAACGCTAACAATTCTTCACGCTTATTCCGCCTATATGTGTTTTGCCAACTGCTAGATTAGAGTTGACATGTTCTGATAGGTGAGCTCTTCAATGAACTAGGATTTAGCATTGAAGAGATAGAAAGAATTGGCCTTTCCGTTTCTCATAATTGAATTGTAGATTTTACTAGATTTAACCAGAAAAGAACGACCCGAACCCGGAGTTCCACTCACTTTATCAAACTCATCACTCATTTTCATTAATTGTTTATTTAAGCTTTGATTTGCATTTATTCAATTCAATCGCAAAAACAATTCACAACCCCCCTGAATTTCCAGTTTTCTTAGGACTTAGGCTTATTTATTCAAGTCCCGCGGTTCGATATCTGGTTGCTTAACTTTCTATACTATAGTGACTGGGATTTTTGCAACCCGACAGACTTATTGATTTGCTAATTTCTAGGTTCAATTAGTTTAGTTTTTAGTATATCAATTTCCCTGTCTGCACTGCCCAATAGGAGTAGATCATAGAGGTAGCTCCAATTCATTAGTAGGAGCTTATATTGTTGCCGGAACGTCAGCTTGGCCTTAAAGGCTCTAACAAGAGGCATAGCCTTAGGATAACCATGATATCAACATCACACAATACTTTCCACCACCACCACAAGAGGTTATCCTTAAACACATTTACAAACCATAAGTAAGATATCATAACCAAGCTTAACACAAGTAATAATTCATACATCAAGCTCACCACTTGTAAAATAACCTTAATAACATCATATGAATACCATTCAAGATCCAATAAATCAGAGAATCAAATAATTTCCAAGAAACCACCTTAGAAAGCTTAAATTCTTATTTTTGACCAAAATCACTATTCACCAACTTAAATAATTTCCCAAAGGATTCTCAACTTACAAATTTAACCATGATCCAATATCAACAACACAAGTATCTCCCCAAAATTTCAGCTCAAGATCAATTCGAAACCCATTCAACCACTCAGAAAGGCTTAAAGCACATTTTCTCATTTATAGCTTCTTTACCTTGTCTAACCGACTTATATTTCTCCATTCGACTTGATTTTTCAACCATAACCATATATTTACTATTCAAGACTACCCTCAAAATTTTAGCTCAAACCCATGTCGGAAACCCATCCAAAAAATTCCTAAAGCTTAAAGCTCATTTTTCTCCATTTTCAAAGTTCTTTATAGTTTTCCTACTTTCCAACCTTATTTCGACTTGATTTTCTAGGATAATCACTAAATATTCATCCCAGTATTACTGTAAAAATGTTAAGAAAATATGACATAGGATTCATAGGTAACCAAATAGAATGACTTAAGAAGGAAAATAAGCTTTAAAGGTGAAAATGATGTGAATAGATGTTCCCTGTCCTCTCCTAGCCATTTTGATGTTCTTATACCTTGATTATAAGTTGCTTGAGCTCAAAATCTCCACCAACCAAGTCGCCCACCTTGGAGTTTGGCTTCCACTCCTTAAACTTGCCTTTTTCCTTGATTTTAGCTTAATTACTACCTTAGATTTGTGTTTCTAATGGAGGAGTTGCCTAAGCTCCAATGGTGTTTTCTAGCTTAGGAGAAGCAAGGTAGATGAAGAAGAATGGCCACCTTGCTCACCTACCATGGCCGACCTCCACCCCCTTTTTATACTAAATTTCATCCTTATCATTTAACTTGTAATCATTACTTCTAGAATTGTCCATAGCCATTGATTTGTGTCAAGTGTCAAAAACCAATCCTAACCATCCATACATAACCACCTTTGAATGGATAAGGAGGGAGCAAGTTGCCTTGATCATCATTACAAATAGTAAGGAGGTGTGAATAGTGGTGAATAGTAACCAAGATATTTTCTCTCCTTTCCTTGATATTTTTGGCCACCAACTTAGGCCATGTTTGGTTTGAGCTTTTCATGGGTATTAAGACTATATATGTAGGTATGTTAATACTAGTATGGGTTATCAAATTTCAGGAATTTCCTCGAGTCACTTCTGAGCTCTTCCGAAGCCTCGTTTACCCAGAACCACTAAATACTGAAAAATGTAACTAGATTGTCTTATATTAAAAGAAGAAAGATATGATTGTTTCTTCCCTCAAAACACTCTCAAAAGTATGTAACACTCTTCCTAGGGTTGATAACCACTCTAAGTTCCTAAGGAATTTAGTAATTTTCGGAAATTGCAGGAATCCTGCGAAACTAAGGTTTACCGGGTGATACTCCGGGAACTAAGGTTCCTAATGTTCACCAAGCACCTCCAACTAATTATAACCTTCTCCATCTTTAGAAATTAGGGTTTCCTAAGGTTTACAGTTAAGTAAGGCCCTAATCACAGTTTAGAAATTTGGGGTATTACATCCTCCCCCCGTTAAACAAAGCTTCGTCCTCGAAGCTCAATTCATCACACCAAACAATATATTCACATACTCCAAGAAATTAAAACAATATTTCACACAATAATTCCCAGGTAACTTTATCAACCACAGATGATTCAGTAACATCACATAAAACCTCAGACACACCAATCCCATCAATCACGCAATATAAACCATTCACAAATTCAATGATACCACATATATAAAATCATAAAGAAACAATTCCTAAAATAACATTCAAGTATTACCAACCATTTCTAGCACCAACAAACATTCACAATCACAAACATTCACAAACACTAATAGTCATTCACCACTTACCATACGACTCTCCCCCCTAAAAAAAAAAGTTTCTCCTGAAACTTAATAATTAACCTTAACCGTGATAACTTCCTGAATCCTATGAAGATTCATTAGTATCTTCACTGCCTTTCTTCTGGTTATGGGTTCACAACGTTTCCGCTGCGCTACTCTGATAAGCGTTTCCACCACTCTTACCTCCATTATCCTTCTCGTACCTACACTCGAAGGCTCTATGTCCTAACCTTCCACAATTAAAACACTTCACCAACCTTCCTTCACAATCTTCACCTGGATGGTTCTTTTCACATATCTTGCAATAAAAGTATCTAGTTCCTTTATCATTGATTCGCCGTCCCGGGTAATCGGGTCTAGCTTCCCCACTTGGCTTAACTTCTACTTTAGTCCTCTTATCAAAACTCTCAGCCTTACATGACTCCATTCTCCTTTTCCGACCCGTTTGTACTTCCTTCCTCCTCTGTTGTACCCTATAAAGATTAGCAGCTTTATCGTACGCCTCTTGTAAAGTACTTATAGGTATTATACACAGAGCTTCTTGTAAATCCCAATTTAACCCCTCCAAGAAACGTTGAACCTTAGCAGTCTCATCAGGTACCACATGCGGAGCAAATCTAGCAAGCTCCACAAACTTTGCATGATAAGTTTTAACATCATCCATCCACAGCCTCAATCTAGTAAATTCCTGATATTTTTGCAACCTTACATGCTCCGGATAAAATCGTTTCCTCATCGCATCCTTCAACATATTCCATCCAAAACCGAATTTCCTTTGAGTCTCTCCTCCTCTGCAGTCCACCATAGATCAGCCTCTCCTTTAAAATAAAATACAGCCCCACTTACCTTCTTTTCTTCGGGGCAATCAACAATATCAAATATTTTGTCAAACTCTCTGATCCACTCCTCCAGAATCACCGGATCCTCTTCTCCCGAATAAGTACTTGGTTTCATAGCTGCTATCCCCCGGGAGAAATCCTTGGGTATTTCAGCTCTAGCCTCATGCTGCTCCAAGATTCTTCCCATACTCAGTGTCAACTCCCTCAGTTCATCCATCTGTCCTCTCCCCTCTCCATTACTCTGTCCTCTCCCCTCTCCATTACTCTGTCCTCTCCCCATCTGTCCTCTCCGGGTTATAACACAACGAGTCTTCGTTTTGACAAGAAGATTCTTCAAGAGGAAGAAAGTGATGCATGAAGGCTTATTTGTGGCCTTGATCGCCCTACTATTGCCCCATCCTCATGTCCATCTGTCGGCTTTCATGGCATAGTAAACCCAGGCGAGAACCTAGGTGATTATACATGAGCCACTACTCAAGCCTCTGATTTCCCTCATCCTAACTCCCTAAAATGCTCACACGTCAACGATGGATGTCCGGGTAACACGGGAGTTGAGGACACCCCTTCATTGCCTTGTGAGGATATGCAGTCTAGTTCAGGTTGCAGTAGCAAGAAGCGTAACTTTAACCATATTGTTAAAGGTTGCTCACTGGAAGATATAAGAGCTCTATCTAAGTCAGTTCTTTAGGCAAAGAAAAGTTATAAATTGTAGGCAAGTACCGAACCAAGTCTAATAATTGAGCTAATACACCAGAAGGAATCTACCACACCGATGCCGACCCTAGAAGATCTTATGGCAGTCCCTGGGCCAGCTGAGGCCTGCAGGAACCATGAGTTAATGTGCTTCTGGTCACCAGTACATGCATTGCATCTTAGTGATCAGTTTTTTTGAGTGTTTGTTTATGCAATGCTTGCCTTGCTAATCCCATGAATCTCTTCCTTTTGGCCCGTTATTCAGCTAGTTAAAGATGGTTCGTACACTTTTATACTGTTTAAATTTCTCTCTAAGAATAAAATGCATATTACCCTTGTTTGCTCCAGGTATTAGTTTACTGGAGCTTCCATATCAGGTTTCTTGGCTCCTAATCTTGGCTTTCCTAATTGTAGTTGGTCCGATGTATCTTTCCCAGAGCATGTTAAGCTCTCAAATGATCAAATCAGTCTTAACTGTATCATAGATGATGATACTATTTGGGTCGTCCTTGGCGGATTCTGTTCACTAAGATTACCCAACTGCCTTGACATGAGGACTAATAATTCCTCACCATATGTAATTTATCCATATGTAATTCTTATCAAATAATATGAAATTATGTCTTCGAAAAAAATAGTCATTTCAGGAGTTTAATATGATAGTCATTTTACAAAAATCTATTTTGGAATGGTATGGATGGTAAAATTACTAGGTTGATACCTACTTATAATAAAAATGTCCAAATTATAAGATCAAGTTAATATGAACATATCATTTTGTGCAATTTTCTAAGTTAGGAAGAATCTCTTTGAAAAAATGTTGACGTTAAGAAGATAAATATATTTTTATATGTTTTTTGTTTGAAGAAACAAAGTTGATGCACCTTATGTATAAGTGTTGCATAAACAGCTTAATCAATAAAGATGTTCGCCCGTTCAATAAAAAAGATCAAGTAAATGACAAGGATAAGTAGGTGGAGGAGATAGGTGACTGAAATTTCTGACAAGTTTCTTACACAAACAACTTATTAGAAACATTTTTAACACACCTTCCGAAAAATGATTGAATAAATGAGAGGTAGAAAATAATAAAAAAAATACAAAAATTATAAGTAATATAATTAATAAAACAATAACAATTATTCTAATTGGAAAAACAAAACAATTTCATGCCCAAGCAATTCAAAATAAAATATTTTAGTAACTATTTCTCATCCAGACAAAATATATTTTTAAATTTTAAGATCAATTACTTTGTTTGTGACTTTGTATATGTTTATATTACTAAGTTAAGGAACTTTAATGTGGGTTCTCTAATATTATCCCCTAGAGATTGATAATTAATACTCCAATTTTCTCAAATGAGATGAATCATAGATCTCTTAAAAGTTGTTTCAAAGTAAGTGCCGATAAATTGGATATGTAAAAATATATTATTAGATGAAACAAATATATTCTCGTGAGGTCAAGCAAAGAAAGTGCTATGAATATTGAAAATATACAAATACAATCCTCTAATAAATTATGTCAATTATTAGTTGAAAATTGAAAAATAAAGAGATTTTATAAAATACAAAAATTAAATTAATAAATGATTTATATGACATAAGAATGAAGAAAGTAATTAAACCTGTTTGTGTAAATGTGTAAAAGAATAGGTTTCTCTAATTGAATTCACTGGTCTTATTGTAGTTTTTTTTTTAAAAATTCATGAAATGTCATTATATTTTTTTTGGCAAATTCATGCTTAAAATAAGATCACAAAATGTCATTATATTTTTATAAAAGTCCATGAAATGTCACTATTTCATTCACCGGAAAGAAAAAGACCAAAAACCCTACTATTTAACAAAATAATTTTAAAATTCACAGTATACCCTAAGTGTTAAAAAATTCACAAAAAATTCAAATACTATAAAAATATAGATAACTATAAAAATATTTAAAATATTATAACATATTATAAAAAAAATGTTAAAATTTGAAAAATAAAATAAAGAATATATTAAAATCTCACAAAACATTAAAAAAGTAAATATTTCTTATATTTTTTAAAAATTATTCAGTATCATAAAAATAATATAGTGTTTCAAACACATAATTTGTACCAATTTATACCAAGTAAGTACTATAATTTATATTTATTATATACCATAATTTTTACCTTACATTTTTATATTAATTTTTCTATCAATTTAATTTATTTATTCAAAATAAATTATTTTATATTTTTATTAATATTTAGAAAATTTATTTTTAAAATTTTACATTGTATTTTACAAATAATAATTTGACATAATATTTTTTGTTCTTGAAAAAATATTATGTCTTAAAGTTATTTATAAAATAAAATATATTTTTTTAATTTTTTTTTTGAATATTGGTTGAAAAAATATAATATTTCTTAGTTTTTATTTATTCAAAAAAAAATTCTATTTTTAATTTGTGAAAGATTATTTTAATTTTTTTATAAAATAGATAACTTTAAGACATAATATTTGATAGATTACCAAAAAATTATGTCATAAAGTTATCTGTATAATAGAATATACATTTAAAAAAATATAATTTTAAAATACTAGTTAAAAAATATAAAAAAATAATTGATATTGAATAAATAATTTAAATTGGTAGAAAAAATTAATTGAAAAATATAAGATAAACATTATGTCATTGTATAAATTGATAATAAATTGGTATTCGGTGGTCAACTAGCTCCATAATAGATATAAATTATGTGTTTAAACACTATATTTTTTTGGTACCGAATAATTAAACATAAATCTAATAAATATACACTTTTTAATATTTTATAATATTTTCTTATTTTTTATAATCTTATATATTGTATGATATTTTATAGTATTTTAAATATTATTTGATAGTTATCTATATTTTTATAGTATTTTGAATTGTTTTATGAATTTTAATAAATTTTTTAATTCTTAGGATATATTGTGAACTGGATATTTTTATTTGCTTTAGAGAAGGATTTCATAAATTTTTCAAAAATATAAATGTCATCTAAAAACTACTCCCTCCGTTCTAAATTGACCGTCCTGTTTATTATTTAGACATGTCCTTTGACTTCGATTTTTAACATATAAGATAAAATAATTTTTAAAATTTAAGTTTTACATATGATTTCTCACATGTTAAACTATATATTACAAAATTTAGTTTTATAAAATTATTTTATCTTATATGTTTAATATTAAAGTGAAAAAACGTGTCATAAAGCAAACAAAACGGTCAATTCAGGACTGAAGGAGTACTAAAATGGTCCCACGTGAAGTAGTATAGAGCCGAATTTTACCACAAGAAGTTTTTCAACCACTTTTGGGCCACAAAGTCCGCACGAATTAAAAGTAAAGTAGTGCACCAATGGCGGTGCAAGTGTAACCAACCGGAATTGACGGCAATGCTCTCAGTCTCATCTCATGACACCTAACCCTCCCTCATTATCATTACAATAGCCACTTTACTTTCTTCAATCCTCCATGACTATAAAATTCAAACACCTGCGTGTACTGAAGTACTCTGTTCACCACAAAACAGGATGAGGAAAACGTCCGCCTACACACAAAAGTATAAATCGGGGGCAATTTTGCTACTAATTCACCTCTACATCCTGTTATTCTTCCCTTTCTGTTTCGCTATCATCGATAAGAAACCCATGGCTAATCAAGGTGGCCGTGGCGGAAGCAACGGTGGCGGATCGGGACAATCGGATGGTGGGTGGGACTACTACAGATGGGGGACTGGATCCGCGCCAGATGGAAGCTGGGATTATAAGTGGGGAGTTGGATCTGGTCCTGGTGGTAGCACTTTTGGGTTTGGTTCTGGCTCGGGACGAAGCCCTGATGGTGATGGTGGGTCTGGTTTTGGATTCGGTTGGAGTAGTTCGGATTCGAGTCATGGCGGGAGTGGAAGTGGGTTCAGTGGTGGAGGTGGAGTTGGAGGTGGTGGTGGAGGTAGGGGTTCAGGTTCTGGGTTTGGGTGGTCTGGATATGGGTTAGGCCAAGGTGGCAGAGGATTTGGAGGTGGTTTTGGAAGTAGGCACGCTGGTGGACCATCGAGTCGAGGCGGTGGCCGTCGCAATGGCGGAGGCAGAGATAGTGTATAAAAATGTTTCTGAATCTAGTATGACAAAAAAAAAAAAAGTGGAGAAACTAGTACTGTAGTAGTAAAGTAAGAGCTTCTTTTTTTTTTTTTTTGTGTGTGTGTGGGGGACTTACGAAATAGTTTTGTGAATTTACATTAGCCTAATGGTAAAGCCGTCTGTAAAATAGAGTACTATGAAACACCTTTGTAGAAGCAAGCTTATAGCTTATGTTATAATGCATACTAGCTATAACTAGAGCTTTATATTCTTCTGCTACGTTGCTTGAATAAAAAAAAAAGGGAAACAATTAATTTGCCTAGCTTTAGGTGAAATAAGAGAAACAATTTGAAAACTGTTATTTCTAAATTCATTAGTAGAGATTTGGTTGAATCCTAGAAAATACTAGGTCTTTGATAAATGTGCTGCCTAGCTTATGATTAACCTTACTTCTAAAGGTGATGCTAGTTGCGTAAATGAGCAATGGGTCACCATGCCTGATAGTCGATTATGGAGAATAAAAATGAGATAAAAATCTAAGTGAATGATAAACTATATTAATGATATATTTTTTGTTGCCATCTTTCAGTTTAAACTTATTTCTATTAGAAAACTGGTTAATAATAAGTTTAATTGTTGCACGATTTTTTAAAATAATAGTTTTTTAAACAAATATTATAGTTGTATGTTATAAGATTTCTTCGAGATAGGAAATTAATCTTCACTTTATGGATAAGGAATATTTGTACCTCTGTTCTAGATCAATATGGTTTAAAAATGAAAGAATCTCACGAATATCATTTATATTAACTCTAGAAAGTCATGTAACCTAGGGAGGGGGTAAATGACGAAATAGAAAGAAAAAAGAAATGAGATGATTAGTACAAATAGATGTTGGTTGTTAAAACAGTTTTAAAATAGAGGGGAGACTGTGGAGCTAGGTATAATGTGGCTTCTGTCACATGTCAACATTCTATTAGAGAAGAAAATGAGAAAAGAAAAAGAAAAACATATGTATTTACGTGAGTCTTAGGGGTTGTATGTGGTTTTGTTATTAGGAGAGAAAAACAATATTTTTTTTTCAAAATGTTATAACTTACAAAATATAAGTGCATAAATAAAAAAATTATCATTGTTCATCATAATTTGTGTTCTACAAAACAAGATGCATCATGGATATGTTTTGGTAAATTTAAAATTTTATGTTTTTAGAAGGATTATATATTACATATTTTTAAAGTGAATCTTATTCATTAACAAAATGAATCTTATTCAATAATACATTGAACCTTGCTCATTAACAAAATGAATCTTCTATAAGATTTACTTTTCTTAAAATTAAAATTCACCTTTAAAAACACAAAGGATTCACATTATTTAAAGTGAAAGGTTCACTTTTCTTAAATATAAGATTATTTTTCTTGAACATTTGATTAACTTTTCTTCAAAGAAATATTCACTTCTAAATAAAGGTTCATATTGTTCTCATATAAATTGGTGGTAAGATTCACTTTTCTTAAATATTTGATTCACTATTTTTAAACAAAATATTCACTTTTCTTAAACGAAGGATTCATATATATTGTTCCCGCATAAGTTTGTGTGAAATACCCCGAACTTAAATATAGTGATTAAGACTATTTTAATACGTATTTAAGGGCCTAATGACGCCTAAGTAATATTGGTGAGGAAAAATAAATCCAAAAGAAATGAAGAAATGCTTGAGAAGCAAAAAAACGCTAAATAAGCGTTAAATAACCATAGGAGGTACGAGACCTCGGTTAGAGTATAATAAGGATTCTAAAGGCTTATTCATGCCTAATTAGTGTACGGGAATGATTCGCGAAGAAAACGGATCCAACTAATGTACTAAAACGCTAATAGAGCTTTAGCACACGTTTTTTCGAGGAAACCCGAAAACGTGACTTTAAGTGGTCAAACGAACCCGTAAAAAATTATAGTTCATTAAATAACTATAAATAAGCATTAATGGAAGCTTAATAACCAATAAAACTAAAGAAACGAGAAAATTCCGGAAAACGGGCCCGGTTAGTGAATAGTACCAAAACCGGGTAAATTAACGAGGGTTTTCTGTAAAAAAAACGAAAAACGCTCCAAACAGTAGTAATGTGGGGGCCGGTTTTTAGGAGCTTATTAACCCCCTCACACACACACACTAGCTAGTTAAATAAGTAATCAAGAAGCAAAAAAAGTACAAAAGTGAGGGGGATATTCTCTACCTCTCATTTCCCCTCATCTCTCTCCTTCCTTCCTTCTCCCCACCGATTTCTCTCTCTTCCTCCTCCCTATGCTGGCGATTTGGAAGCTGCACCAACATCCATGGCATCTCCTCTTCTTCTCCATGCTTCATCTCCATTTGAACTCCAAATGCAAAAATAATTGCATATTCTTACTCCCCTCATCATTCTCTACACTTCCCTCTTTTTAGAATTTCAAAATTAGGAAGTTCATCTCCATGGGTTTTCCCCATTCAAAGAGAAAATAGCATCAATGGGTAGCTTGGAGTCTCCTCTCCCCATTAAGGTAAAAATCTCCATGAAAAACTCATGTTTTCCCCATCTTTCTTTGTAACCGATTTTGCCCCTTTGTAATGCTCTATTTTTCTCTCTCTTTTGGGCATCATTCCAACCCTCCAATGGTGGTGGAATCACCTTCTTGAACCAAGGGCTAAAAGCCTAAAACCCCTCTTAAAAGATTCCTAAAGGTAAACCCTAACTTGTGGTAATTTAAACCCTTCATTGGATTAGAGTTGTTTTAAAGGATTAGAAGTTTAATTATATTCTCTTTATGTAATTTGGGTGTTGGGATGGAGTTGGCAACTCCATCCCCCACATGACCGATTTTGTGTAAGAAAGAGAGAAGGAGGAGAATTGTAAAAGAAAGAAGGAATTATAAGAGCTTAAGGTAAGAGCTCCTTCTTAATGCTAAATTTTAATGCATTAGAGTAATGGGAATGGGTAAACTAATTAAAGAACCCAAAATATTGTACTAGTATTGTAGTTTGTGGAAGTTTGAGTATTTGTGAACTAGTATTTGGATTGTAGGCCTTAGAGCCAAATAATTGTGTATGTGTATTGGTAGTGTTGTTTGATGGAGATATTGATGAATTGGGATTTGTTTGGATTGCTGGTAGGACCCTTGTATGGGTGTGGCAAGTTTAGGAATGAATTTGGGGAGAATGGATATGTGTAGACAAGTGAGAATTGTAGGTAAACTATGGCAAAACTTTGGTAGGAATTATGCATTATTGGATGACTTGGTGAATGGGAGAACCAAGGTATGTATTGGATTGAGTAGGGATGCTTAGTAACCATGGAGTGGTAGTTGTAATGTGAGAATATAAGAGGGTAAAATCTGTAGCAAGAAGTGTTGTAATGCATTGTAAAATCAAGGAAGAACTAATGTGCAAGATTTAGTAAAATGAGTGTTGGACTTGTGTATTGATAGGGTAGTTGCTTGGGAATGAATTGGAATGGCAAAAGGAAATTAGAACAAAGTGCAAATGCAAAGAGAAGTGTAGGAATGCACAAGTGTGCAAAGTGTGAAAATGAGAATGGAAATTTGTAGAATTTGAGCAAGAAGTTGAGTAGGTATTGGACCAGGGATTTAAGGAGTTTTAGTGAGTATTTAAGTGTGTTTAAACATGTGGAAAGATTATGGAATGATTGGAGGTGGATTAAGGGTTGATTAGGGGTTGAAAAATCAACCTAGTAGTAGTTTTTAGTAGGGTCCGGGACCTAGCATATGTACCAAGTCCCGGACCCCACTTAAAAACACCCCGAGAGTAAAAACTGGTATTGGTCCGGGACCTAGGTCCAGGACCAAGTCCCGGACCACAATGAAAAATAGGCCAAGAGTATAATCTGTGAATGGTCCGGGACCTTGGGTCCGGACCAAGTCTCGGACCACCCCCAAATTGTTGCAGAATGTGATTTTTAGGGTTTAAAACATGGGGGATTGATTGGTAATGGTTTTAGAAGTTGTTAAGGCCTTGTTTGGTGACCTTTAAAGGCCCTAAGAAGTGTAAACAAGTTGGAGAATGTGATTAAGAAAGTTGAAAGTTTAAGAACATTAAGTTAAACCGAAATAACGGGATAACAGGGTAAGTATGTGAGTAGTAACTATGTATGTACCGTAAAGCTTAGTATTAATAGAATCATTTGGCATGTAGTCATTGGTTCAAGAGTGAGACTCGAGGAACAAGAGTGAACCAAGGAACAAGGGAACACCCGGTAAAGTAAATTCCAAGGTATGATTTCTTCATGCTCTGTATCCTAACCTGGTTACCTCGATTTATGTGCTTATTTGATCACCTAAATAAGATAAATGCATGAATCAGACTTTAATGCACTTACTTGTGCTTGTATTATATTTGTTCTTGTATATTGTCTTGAACATTTAGTTTGTATAATTCATGAAATGAATGGATGAAGATGAAGTGTATATGTACCTTGTAGTGTACTTGTGTAATGTATTGTACCTTGAATGGATGTGTATGTGAGTAATGTATTATTGTGTGGCATGGATGTGTTGACTTCTACTAATTCCAACTACCTAACTCCTAACTTAAGTATGAGTAAATTGGAATGAGTAGAAGTCCGATATAGTTTCAGCCACGCGTGAGGATGAGGAGACACAAGAGATTGGATCCGATTCCTGGCCTGAATCCTTTCTATGGACCAAACCCCTTAAATGGGTAGCATCCTAGATTGGTGAGCCACCTAAACCCCGGTGGTGGGACGGTGTAGTCCCTGCCCGGAGGTCACTACGACTTGACTTGAGTAAGTAAGTAAGTAAAGTATGTATGAGTAATGGTCTTGGCTGGTGTAAGTCAATGATCCCGAGTAAAAGAGTAACCTCCACCCGATTAGCCCGGGTGGACAAAAGGAGCTAACAAGTATTGTGAATGTATGGTGTAAGCGTATTTTGGTAAAGGTAAGTATGTATTGGTTGACTTGTATTGTCTGCCTTGTATGTATTGAATTGTATGTATGTATTCTTTGTGATGTATTGTAGTATCATGAATGAAAGCATGTATGTATTAATAAAATGAACTGCATGTATTCGACCAAGTGGTCGGCGTACCCTCGCTAGTACGTGGGGTATGCGGAAGTCATATGCAGCGTAAGATGAGCCCCTAGGGGCATCTTTTTTATTGTACAGGTACAGAAGCAGTTATGGTCGCAGTAAGAGACCGGCGGCTATGTTTAGATATCTAGAAATGAATTGTAGATAGTAAGGAATGGTATAAGGCTTGTAGCCTTTGATGTAGAAGTGTACCAAGGGGGTACACCATTATGTAATTACAAGTATGTAGTTGTGAGGAATGGGTAGATGGTAGACTCTTAATGAGTATGTGCAAACGTGAAAGATTTGCTGTATTTGTATTTGGATTTGGATCTTACCAAACTCGGTGTATTATATTGTATTTTAATTTTGGAGTATTGTATTGAATGGAGCATAGTAGCACTTGTTTGGTAATTGGAGTATGTATTGTAACTGTGTAGTACTCGGATATTCCGGTCCATCAGACCGATGCTGTAAGTAGTAGTAGGCCTTGTTAGTCACGTGGGTGGCTAACGGCATTGTATCACCCACCGTTGTGTAAGTAAGTATCCGCTGCGTGAGTATGGATGTATGAGGAGATTGGACGGTAATGACGGTATTAGCGGTAGGGGTGTTACAAAAAGTGGTATCAGAGCGAGTTAGGAAATTAGAAGCTTAGGGCTAAGGGCTGAGTGATAGCATTAGAGGTACGCTAGTTAGGACCACCGGTGAGTACCGGATACCTACAATATCAGACCCGCCCTCCACAAACCCATTGTATGACTTGGAAAAGAACGCCAGAGAGAAGGAAAGCCCTTTCACACTCGGGAAGACCCGATCTGGCAGTTGTGAAACCACCGTATGGTAAACAAGAACCTGACATATAGTAGATTCCAAGAATTGGAAGTCCCGGAGATGGATCCCGGTTGAACAACAATACCCGCACTTAATAGCGGAAGGATGAGCACTCCAACCATAGAGAGGCTACAACTTACAACAGCATGTAGCGACATGCTTAGCAGTCGCGAAACCTGACTAGTCAACCAGCAGCAGGAAAAGAAGCACTAAGCGTGCAACAGAGCGGAAAAAGGAACAATAACAAAACCCGAGACACAAGCCTACAGGAGTAATAGCTAAATAGCACCACCAACGGTATGCTAGCCGACTAAGGACATAGTCGGGAGTGGTTAACTCCCAAAACTGTAATGCTAAGAGGTTACGATACCTGACCAACATAGCTCAGACAGCTACAAGAACAATCACGAGATATAATCCGACAGGACTACACGAGTAGTGCCTACACAAGCTCAGGCTCGGTAACCACGGTCAACATGTGGGAATGAGCAACAAAGAAAAACACAGCACAATAAATAAGGATCTCCAGGTGATAAGTGCAAAACATATAGACTATTTAAGGTTTAATCACCTTATTAATTATAGCATTTTTAGTAATGTTTCTCACTTATCTTGGGTTTTTCCTATATTTATGTTGTTATATTAACTGATGTATTATATGTGTTAAAATGTAGGAAAAATACCACATACGCACATATATTATATAGAGGATTAAACAAGCTCACGGAAGCAGTGGTGCAACCGCAAGCACGACCGCCCATAAGGGGGCGGACCACTCTTAGGCAACCGCCTGGCGGTCAATGTGGCGGACGGGTGGAGAGGCTACCGCCTTCAAACTGGCGGACAAGACCAAGGGGGACCGCCCCATAACTGGCGGTAGTGGAGGTGGACAGGAGCAACCGCGAGGCGGTACCAAGGCGGACAAGGCGGACCAGGCTAAAACTCGACACGAGCTTATCTTCTTCGGCCGTCGTCGTCTGCTGTCTAAAACTCGCCCGCTGCAACTCGTCCACTATCTCCAGCGCCTACCTTAATTCACTCACGCGTTGTCTGCAATCAATGAGCTCAATCAATCATCAATAATTCATCCACTGGCACGCGTGCTTCCTTCTCATTCCTTTCTTCTTCTTCTTTTTTCTATATAAACCCACGAGCTTCACCCAATAAACCATCAATTCATCAATTCAATCGCTCCACTTCACCACAAACCTCACGCCATCTCATTTCTCTTCTCCCGCCTTCTCCATTTTATTTATTTTACAGTCCACCAAATCCACCTCTAGCCCTACGTACACAAAATAGCAGAGTGAGCCGGAGTGATTACGGATGATTTCTATTACTCTTGTCTCTGTCTATCTATTTAATATGTTAGGCTAGTTTACATACGCTCTGGGAATGGTTATTATATGTTTGTATTAATTATGCTATTTTTACTGGTTTAATTTATATACAGTTTGTTACGCTTAAAGGTTATCACACACCTTTTTAATAAATGTCATGAGTTTATTAAATTGCTCTACTAAGTCTATTTTGATCAGACCAGGTGATAAATAGACAGGTTAATTAAGGCGTAAAACTGGAGGAAACTTGTTATGATTTAATAAGTTAGTATTCAGTTGCAAATGTAATTCCTCAATACTCCTCTGCCGTTCGCAGGCTTTTGCTTGAACCTTGATTAGAACCTTGCATTACAGGTGAACGAGTTCTTATGAGGCTATGACTTAGTCCTTAAGATAATTACAGGAACCTTGCCAAATTATTAAACCAGTAGAGATAGCTTAATTATGCAGATTATATTAACCTGACCCAGAGTTCCATTTTATTTATCTGTTAACTTAGTTTATTTTATTCTTTCTTTTTATTTATTTTACAAGTCAATTAATCCACCCCCCTCTTGTGACACGCTTAGGTACTATTATATGTACATTAGTCCCACGGTTCGACATCCGGTTGCTTACATTTTCACTATACTACTGCGATCGGGATTTATTTGTAGCCCGACGTTATTTTTGGGTTTTAATTTCTTTCTTTTATGTTAATTACACCTGTTCTAACCACTCATTTATAACGTCTGCAAAATGGCGCCGTTGCCGGGGACTAGTTTATTCTAGTCCCTAAGCCCCGGATTATTCACTTGTTATAATAGAATATTTTGTTTATATTATTTTTGTTTGTTGTTTATATTTATTTTCTTTTATATTTTGTTTATACTATTAATATGTTGTTTCTAATCCTTTTATTTTCTAATCTTTTTCAGTAGTTTTGTTTTATACAGAAAAACACAAAAAAAAAATCTCTGTACGTGGCAAATGGAAGAAGCGTTTGAATTTTGGCAGGATTTATACTGCTCCGAATGTGGGGGAGCTCATGATTTTGAGGATTGTCTCATAGTCCAAGAGCAACTCTGGTTAGAAGATAAACCAGACTACCTGGAGAGAATCGCTCAACTACTAGAACAATCAATGAGCGAAACAGTTCAAGAAGTAGAACACCCCACTACAGACGAGCCATTCATAGAGACCCCTCCCTCTAAAATCAATTACCGCTATTTTCCATCCTTCTCTATAATATACCCAGACAATGAGGATACTTACATCCTCAAAAATGAAGAGAAGGAATTGCCATCACCTCCCGCCACCATATCCAAACAAAACGCCATTACCACCTTCGAAGAATCATTTTTCTCTGAAGATGATATCGAGCGTTCTTTCTACGAGCCTCACCTACAAGAGGAGGAAGTTTACATCCTCCACATAGAGGAAGAAAAAGCATCACCGCCGGGTCTTCTGCTAGAACTACGTTACCGGCAGTACCTCCTCAAACACCAGGTTTTGTGGAGTATTCATTTTCCTATGCTATTTGCCGAAGTAACGTCTTGTTTTGATCCAGGTGGTCTGCTTTTAATTACTGCCAACTTCGTTATCCTGGCAGAGCTATTGTCTACTTATATTTTTGATCCAGGATAACAAAGCGGGAGTCTAGCCAAAGACTAAAAATACGGGCAGCTTACTGGGAGGCAACCCAGTGACTACATTTTATTGTCCTACTTTTTTTTTAATTTTATGTTTTGTGTTTCATAATTATTTCTATATATGTTTTTTATAAATAAAAGAAAGGAGAGAGAACGAGGAGAATTAACTTGAGTTCTTCTGGCTGTTAGAATATTATTACAGGAACATCTTACACATTCCGACGGCTGAACTTAATTATGAGGAACGTC
The DNA here is from genome assembly GCA_023374045.1 of Limonium bicolor. NCBI lineage: Eukaryota > Viridiplantae > Streptophyta > Magnoliopsida > Caryophyllales > Plumbaginaceae > Limonium > Limonium bicolor. The sequence goes on from CM041781.1 coordinate 221,450,711, forward strand.
TCACCCCTACCAAAGCTTTAAGTGTGAGGAAGGATACCTTCCTCAATCTACGATACAAGGGGAGTTACAGTTCTTCCTTTATTATATCAATATTAATTTAATCCTTTATAAGTCTGTCATATTTTGAAAGGTCCTTTTCTTGATTTAATTCTGATCAATGAGGACATTGCTCCTCTTAAGTGTGAGGAAGGAGAAACCTTTCCCTGAAAATATGACAGTTGTTCGTTAATGCCACACTCGCTTTTTGCTACTCTAAACTGCCTATATAAAAAATTGATTGATAAAAATGAGATAAAATAATTGTAGAAGTGTCTGAAATTATGTCAAGTGACAACTGAAAGATGGTTTTATTTAAAGGAGTTTGTATAAAATTATTTACCTTCAAAATACTCTATTTTCACTCGAAAAATGATAGATCTGCTAATTGTAAAAATCAATTTAGTTTAGCTTGGGATTATGGAAATATGTGGAAAGTCGGGGAAAAGAAAAGGATAAAGACAAGGTACTCCGCTGTTTATGAATTTTTCTAACCAAAACAGGCCTCGTCTATCCGGTTATTAAGTTCTTTGGGGTGCTTTAACACCTATCTACCTAAGGTCTCGTGATCTGGGATAGAAGACCCAACACGCTACGAGGATAGAGAGAAAAGTCTGGGGTACAGGAAAAATAATGCAATTTAAAAATTTTGTGTGTTTTGTATATACAATTTTTGCATTAAAAAAAAGAGATGTAAAAAAAATTGCAATTTATATTTATGAACATGAGTACGTGGTGTTGAAAGGTATTGCGGAATAAGGCATTACTTCACACCCCTTGTCATCCCGGGTTAGAGAATTGAAATTGGTTGAAAATCCCAGGTTAATCTAACTTGTTTTCTGCAGTCTAGTTTTTCTATGCTTTTATTAAATTGTTCTTCTTCACTGTTTATAAAACCTACTTCTAAGAGCAGAATTATTCTTTCAATTGTCACTTTGTCTAAATTCCCTTCTACACTTGTTTAATCTTGTTTTATTATTATGGCTTAGAGATAATTCTATTCCTTATTTGCTTGAGGACAAGCAAAAGTCAAGTGTGAGGAAGTTTGATAAGTGCAAAACATATAGACTATTTAAGGTTTAATCACCTTATTAATTATAGCATTTTTAGTAATGTTTCTCACTTATCTTGGGTTTTTCCTATATTTATGTTGTATATTAACTGATGTATTATATGTGTTAAAATGTAGGAAAAATACCACATACGCACATATATTATATAGAGGATTAAACAAGCTCACGGAAGCAGTGGTGCAACCGCAAGCACGACCGCCCATAAGGGGGCGGACCACTCTTAGGCAACCGCCTGGCGGTCAATGTGGCGGACGGGTGGAGAGGCTACCGCCTTCAAACTGGCGGACAAGACCAAGGGGGACCGCCCCATAACTGGCGGTAGTGGAGGCGGACAGGAGCAACCGCGAGGCGGTACCAAGGCGGACCAGGCTAAAACTCGACGCGAGCTTATCTTCTTCGGCCGTCGTCGTCTGCTGTCTAAAACTCGCCCGCTGCAACTCGTCCACTATCTCCAGCGCCTACCTTAATTCACTCACGCGTTGTCTGCAATCAATGAGCTCAATCAATCATCAATAATTCATCCACTGGCACGCGTGCTTCCTTCTGCTTCCTTTCTTCTTCTTCTTTTTTTCTATATAAACCCACGAGCTTCACCCAATAAACCATCAATTCATCAATTCAATCGCTCCACTTCACCACAAACCTCACGCCATCTCATTTCTCTTCTCCCGCCTTCTCCATTTTATTTATTTTACAGTCCACCAAATCCACCTCTAGCCCTACGTACACAAAATAGCAGAGTGAGCCGGAGTGATTACGGATGATTTCTATTACTCTTGTCTCTGTCTATCTATTTAATATGTTAGGCTAGTTTACATACGCTCTGGGAATGGTTATTATATGTTTGTATTAATTATGCTATATTTTTACTGGTTTAATTTATATACAGTTTGTTACGCTTAAAGGTTATCACGCACCTTTTTAATAAATGTCATGAGTTTATTAAATTGCTCTACTAAGTCTATTTTGATCAGACCAGGTGATAAATAGACAGGTTAATTAAGGCGTAAAACTGGAGGAAACTTGTTATGATTTAATAAGTTAGTATTCAGTTGCAAATGTAATTCCTCAATACTCCTCTGCCGTTCGCAGGCTTTTGCTTGAACCTTGATTAGAACCTTGCATTACAGGTGAACGAGTTCTTATGAGGCTATGACTTAGTCCTTAAGATAATTACAGGAACCTTGCCAAATTATTAAACCAGTAGAGATAGCTTAATTATGCAGATTATATTAACCTGGCCCAGAGTTCCATTTTATTTATCTGTTAACTTTGTTTATTTTATTCTTTCTTTTTATTTATTTTACAAGTCAATTAATCCACCCCCTCTTGTGACACGCTTAGGTACTATTATATGTACATTAGTCCCACGGTTCGACATCCGGTTGCTTACATTTTCACTATACTACTGCGACCGGGATTTATTTGCAGCCCGACGTTATTTTTGGGTTTTAATTTCTTTCTTTTATGTTAATTACACCTGTTCTAACCACTCATTTATAACGTCTGCACCAGGGATTGGAGAAGTACCCCGGTCAACGACAACCATGTCAAGATCACTGAGAAATTACTTAAAAGATCGAGTATCCCAAACCTAGATCAATAAGACCAAGGGAAGAGTCAACAAGACTACCCAAATACGAGTGGAACCCATACCATGACCAATATAGGGTTACCCAAAAACCACCAGTACCACGCACTTGCCACGGCAAGTGCAGTAAGAACAGGAACATGTAGAGGAACCCTAACACACCACAAGTACTTGGTAATGTACCGTGACTGCAATGAAGCAACTAGCGGATCACACATCCTAAAAACTGGAAGAATGAAACCTTGGAAAGGCCTAACAGCCCGACCATTGTATTAAGGACATACCAGTCAGCGAGAAGCTGTACTTGGTCAAGACCTCAGACATGGCCACGCCACGAAGAATTTCTTTTAACACCAAACTATGATTTTAAAACCCAAATTTTTCTTTCAAACCACAACCCTTCTTTTAAACCTTGGATTTTAAAACCACACCAACAAACTTACGGTGAGTATCATAGGATGATACAAGAGGAGTTGACAATAGAATACTTCACCTAGGCGTGTGACGAGCACTACGAGTGTACCCAAATACGGGATGTGGGACGACCGCACTCCGAAGGAGCTTGCGGGCCTGACAGATTGTCGGGTAAGTGGTAACGTATCAACAAGGTACCCCACGTATGTATACATGTAGTGTACGAAACACGGGAAGTAGTCAACTCTGTTCAACGGACCATGAGTAAGTTCAAACCAGAACAGCTGGACACCTCAGACGATCAAGGAGACGGAACTCAGCTAAGTAATAAGTATAAGGAAACTCAGAGAATCCATCTGAAGATAAGGAATGAGGACTAGGAAGCGCAAAGAGAACAGACTAGTAGGTATAGACATTGGATAAGTCTCAAGGACTTCAAACAAATACATGACAGCTGGAAGGGATGCCCAGCCTAACATAGTAAGGCAAATGCCTAACGTGAACACCACAAGGTTCAACAAACGGGACGGAGTTCCTAAAGGCAATCACAAGATTACCACAAAGTATAATCCATCATTGAGGAGGATATTAAACCTAGTCTTAAGCACTAGGAGAAAGTATAAACGGTCTACCCAAGAACGGGAGACGTTATAACCCTAAAAGTGATAGCTTTAATACAATACCACAAGGCGGTATAGTAGACACGACATATCATAAACATTAGCCGGATGTAACGGCGTAACCTAACAACACCCAGGAGCAATCCTTGAAGGGTGTCTAAGTTAACAACAGTCGAACAAAGCGTCATGATAAGAGCACGGGAGCTAGGACGAACACTCGGTTAGGACACCGAAGGGATTTCACTTAACAGGAAATACCCTAAATTACCAAAAGGCACCTATTAATACCAGATTGCCTAAAGGGACTTCAATGAACGGAAGCGTGATGCCACGACTTACCATGGAGCCAGTAAATACCTCCAACCTATGACGGTATACAAGGAGTGGAAACATGTATAAGCAGCTCACAAGGAGCATGGCTCGCAGCAACAAGGCTCAGAAGCCATAAACCAAATACGTCATGTAGACTTAAACGGTTGGAAAACCCACACCAATTATTAACAAGACTTGCAAAAGATATTGCTTCACACGACAAACAGATCGACAATTGAACCACCCAATTGAGCTCAACATCCTGAGTGGCTTGGAGTAATGGCTACCTCAGTGTCACTAACACTAGAGCATTAGTCTATATACAGTTGACGAAGCTTTTAATTACCCTTCATGCCTTCTGTAGAAATGGTAACACAGAGGCATAGGAATCATGATAATGCCAACACTGGTTTAGTCCACACTTGGACACTACGAGAAACTCGAGGAAAGGTACCTTTTGTTACCCGAAGACCACCAATGTGGTGATGGTGTGAACCCTTAGAAAAGGCTTCCATCAACAATGACAACAAAGCTCGCGCATGTAGATTTTTCCAAGTGGCAATTGAACAAGGAAAAGAGATTTCCAAACCATTACGACCTAAAGGAGTAAGTATACTCCATTTACAATCAAGCGTATGGTCAACCATTGCATAAATGGTGGAAGTACATAAACAGAGACTAACATAGTAAACCTTGTCATGAAACTCATGAGTGGAAACAAACCCCTCAACAAAACTTTCATTTATCAGTGATAGATTACTCTCCAATGGGAGAACGGGACCAGAAAACCCTTGAAGTCTCTTGGGATGTCCCGGTGATGTACATACAAAGTAAAACTGCACAGCTGGAGCTTATAACCAATGCTCAACACTGGAGAGACAATAATTGTCAAAAACAATCAATGTGAATGCACATTGGACACCACGAACGACCACCGCTCAAGAGAGCTTGTAACCCAATAAATTACTTCATCCATTGTCAACCAAGACACTTGGTAAATTGTATCATAAATTATGAAATAATGTGAGGTAAGCCAACCTACACATGAAACCCAAACTGAAATAAAACATCTCCACATTGAGAAGATAGTAATATTGCGGTATGCTACGACAACCGTCATACACACGAACATAGGAAATCCTCGGTGTATTCACACCATAAGGAAATGGTGCCAACGACAATGGCAATGAGTAAAGATAAGCTACCACAGTAACAGAGACCGTAAAAACAAGGTTGTATAATGAATAACAATATGGTGCGTAACAAGTGATAGTTATGAGGAAGCAGTAGACAATGACACGAAGTTGTAAGTATGAGATGACAAGTCGAAATATTCATTCCTATCACATAAGAGAGTTACTTCCAGGTGTTTACGCCTCTGCACTCTGTATGACTGAGTGTTTTGGTATTGAACTTGCGCAGCTAATGATCTAGTGGGATAGCAAGGAATATGGAAAGTGTAAATTGTGGTAAATCCTTCGTTTCGCCAACGATCAGGGCAGTAGCTAGTTAAGCGAGAGCTTAGAAACAAACCGTGTGGCCTAAGGCCAAAGAAGCACGAAGAGTGTAAAACACACTAACAATCACAAGATGTGAATTCCATTGGAATACAAAGTGAAAGAAGACTTAAGAAAGTCACTAGGACCGACGCATAGAAAATGCAAGGTCATACAAGTAAAGAACACTTGTACTGAACCAGAAGAACTGGTATAATTCAGAAGCTATTGACAATAGAGGAAGCACTACAACTAAGTAGTGACTCAACCTCGCCCGACAACAAGTCGGAGGAATTCAACGAATTATCGTGGGAGTATGAATAGTTTGTATAATAGATTGCCAGAGAGCTGGTTATAAATCTAAACCCATCGAGTTCAAGCACGGTAAAGAATACCACACTTGTTTAATAAACCTTATTCCCACAATAGAGGGATAAAAAGGTGATGCATAGCACATTAAGGATAACATGAAGGGTGAGTAACCCAAGTTATCAGGGTCGCGTAGCAGAAGCTAGTGGGCCCTAGCTAAGAGGCTAATGTACATAGTAAATATAAGAGAAGGGCTATCAATGCCCTGAAGCCTAATAGGCTAGAACCGAATTAACTATGAGTTAAATAAACTCTAATAGGAATTCTTGGTGCAAGGGCTAAACCATTAGTATGGTTAAGACCCTTTGACCAGAGTACATTATATAATAAACCGTAGGGAAGCTAAAATGCTTTAGATGCCCGAACTTAGTAAACCAATGTTCAATAATAACATATGGTAGATTACGTGGGCGTAATCCCTTTTAAGGGTGGTAGAGCGAAAACCGCTGAACGTAAGTGTCACATATAAAACACATAAACTATAATGTGCATAGCACAAATGAGAATTGATTTGATGATTGGTACTTATGTTAAATAAACATATGTATTCATTCATATTGTAATTGTGGTAACTAGGCACGAGAGATGCAAATACCATAACATGAGTCGGTATAAAACCAATGTAGAACCTAGAGGAAATTGAGTCCCCTGGGTGATTGTTTGAGACAATTGAGAATAAGTAGTGGACGGACCTCCACAAGTATGGTATCCTTTAAAGAAGTAGTACGAAATGATTGAGAGTAGTAGATGAATGGAACCCATAAGTAGTGCATTCGTAGGTAAGTCATTGGAAGTAAATGATAAGTGTCTAAATGAGCATGTTTTATGGGTGTAATTCATATATTATATTAGCACTTTACTTGCTCATTTCTCACTTATCGTATGTTTTTCCTCTAGTTTATGTTTTATTGGATATCTCACAAATTTATTGGTTAAACATGAGGAAAACCAAGCTAGGAGCAAAGTAGACGAAGAGACGAACGAGTGGGCGCAAACGGATCTAAAATCGGAGCTGAAACGAATATTTTAGGAGCAAAACAATTATCGCCCGAACTAGGACAAGTCAAACATGCGTCCGTGTCTTGTCCGCATTACAAAAGCCGGACGTGAGCAATTGTGTCCGAGGAACCAAGCACGGACAAGGGACGGACGCGTGGTGTGTCCGTGGAAATAAACCCGGACAGGAGACGGACAGTTCAGAGACGTCCGGCCCTAAAAGGGCGGACACAAACCCGGACGCGGCCATTTTGAGAATCCGTCCGTGGAATTAAGCCGGACGAGGACGACAAGGGACGGACAAGAATAAATGTTGTCCGTGGGAAAATGACGGACAGGAATAATGCAACCAGATCCAAAATTACGCGATAGACTTCGGTGCTGTTTATCTTCTTCCTTGCGGTGCCTACAGACAGCAATATCAGGCGCCTGCCGACAATTTCTCACGCGTTCTGCCGCCCCAATCCACTCCTTGAATCCCTCACGCGGTGTTCCCCCTGTCTTCTTCCTCTCCTTCCTTCCTATATAAACCCAGTACCTCTGCATCAAATGGAATGAATCGCTTCCATACTCTATCGCTCACACACACAATACGTACCACACCTACGATCCATTTCATCCTCTTATCCCCCACTTCTCCATTTCATTATCTTCTTTCTTTGTTCATCAGCCTTACGCTGTTAGTTTGCAGAGAACCAACGAAGGAGTCGAATGGCCAATCGTTCGTTCTTCTTCTTCGTTGGTTCCGACTATTTTATTTCTTATGTTTATTTTACTGTATAATTATGTCTGAATCATAAACTTAGCTTCCCGGGTTGGAAAAGCCTGTTTTATATAATTGTTTTATGTAAGCTTTCCAGTATAATTTATCTAAGCAGTATTTTGATTCTTGTCCTTAATGTGCTTTAATTCTCTTGTACAATTATTAAAGTGATATTTGTAGTTCTTTGTTAAAATGCAGTGCTGAGACAAGGTTCTAGACACAGGAAGTCAAAACGGGTTAACGACTAGAAGCGAGTTTCGCCTATAGGTTAACCAGTCTCCAATAGGAATTGTTAATAATGCGATTAATTTATTAATAACTTGATGCAAGGATTGTGCTTGTTGTTTAAATTAATCAGGGTTTATTAGACAGGGAACGGTCAATAAACTAATTAAGATTCTTGAGTTTATTGCTAAAGTGGGAAAGTTATATTAATATAATTGAATAAAATAGGTGAGCAGACAACCCGGGATGCTCTTTAAAAACACAAAAAGATTTATATTTCCTATTTCTTTTCTGTTTTGATTTATTGTTGTCTTATGAGTTAGCTGTTAATCTTTTCCCAAAAAATGATAAAATCTGTTTATTAGAATTCTCAGTCAATTTACTACACTATCAGTTATCCACAACGAGGTCCCCAAGAGTACGACAACCCACATTTCCACTATTCCGCAAAACGATAGGTACACTGCCTAAGTGGTAGAAGTGGTAACACACTTTTACCCCAACAAGTTTTTGACGCCGTTGTCGGGGACCTCCGGCACGGTTAATTGATGGTTTTTAATTTGATTGAGATATCTGTTTAATTTTATTTATTTTTTTTATTTTCGTTTTATGTAATTTTACATACTTTTTTTATTTTAGCAATTTTCTTTTATCTCTGTTTTGTTTCGTATTTAGTTTTTCTATTTAGTTAATTTTTATTTTTGTGTTTCTTTTCTATTTTTAGTTCTATTCTACTTGGTATTTTTATTTTTGTTTTTGTAGGATAGTTACTGATTATGGAGAGCGACTACGATGAGGTAAGAAGATTGTTGATTGATCTGGAATGGACGCACATGCAAGAGGAAATGTCCTCATATCAAAGGCTGGTCAAGGATTATCAACCACCTCAACAGTCAAATCGAGAGCCGTATTGGTGGGAAGTCGACCAGGCTAATACACAGTACAAAGAAGCTCAGTTGGGATATAACTACTTCAATCAGAATGAACAACAATCTACACAAGGGCCAGACGAATTTCTCCCGAGAGAGACCAAGCCGCCAGAAGAAATTCTAGTGGTGACTCCAAGGAGTGAAGATCGTTTCAAGCCAGATATTCATGAAGCTACAAATTCTGATGAGGAGATAAAGAAACTTATCAGGACATTTTTCTCCAACGCCGAGTTGGAGCAAATGTCTGAGAGTTACAATTCTCCTCCATCTCCATCCCCAGCACAGGAGGATCAATTAAAAGATGAAGATATTTTGTGTGAGCCAGTCCGCGAAGAGGATTATCCTATTGAGCCTCATCAACCAGGAGAGGATATTTACATCCTCGAATCTGAGGAAGGAACACCGCTACCACCAGTCTCTCATAAACTCTCACCCTGCCTCCATAAGCCTCAACAACAAGAGGAGGATGTTTACATCCTCCAATTTGAGGAAGAAAAGTCATCACCACCTGGTCTCCTGTTAGAACTACGTTACCGGCAGTACCTCCTCAAACACCAGGTTTTGTGGAGTATACATTTTCCTATTTTATTTGCCGAGTTAACGTTCTGTTTTGATCCAGGTGGTTTACTCTTAATTACTGCTAACTTCGTTTTCCTGGCGAAGCTGTTGTCTACTTTTATTTTTGATCCAGGATAACGAAGCGGGAGTCTAGCCAAAGACTATAAATACGGGCAGCTTACTGGGAGGCAACCCAGTGGTTAAATTTTATTTCCCTACTATTTTTGTTTTATGTTTTGTCTTCCATATTATTCCTATATATGTTTTTATAAATAAAAAAAGAAGGAGAGAGAACGAGGAGAATTAACTTGAGTTCTTCTGGCTGTTTAGGATATTTATTATAGGAACATCTTGCTCATTCTACAGCTGAACTCAAGTGTGGGGGAGCTCTGCCTAAACACTCTGCGAACTCTGGGGAGTACATTCTCTTTGCTTTGCACTTCAAATTTTTACATACTCCCTACTGCTTTGCATTGTGTGAGGTACTCTGGTAGATTGCATGACCTCGTTAATTTAATTCTTCCTACGCAATGAGGACATTGCTCCAATCTAAGTGTGGGGGAGGACTCACTTCTCTATCGCTCGTCTTAAGTCTCTCTTAAATTGACACATTGCTTAAAATGCTTAATCTCTCTGCTTATCTTGCGTTTTCCCAAATTCAATATCGTGGACCCTTTATATGTGGGTTGTTCTCTTTAAAAACAAATACTGTTATGAATTGTGGGATAAATGGTACAAATTTTAAAAAAAATATCATTTTTGATTACTTTTGAGGAGCATTTTTATGCGGTGTGACCAAATGATATGAAATGGTTGGATTTTTATCGCTTAGGGGTTCCTTATGTCTTCTTTCTTAGGGATTGCTAAGGGGTGCTTCTCTGTCAAAAAGAAAAAAAATAATAAACAAGGGACTTGCGAGACGCCATTGGTAACCAACAAATGAGAGTTGAGTGTTCTTAAATACAAGGGCTTGATGCCTACATTTTATCTTCTCATCTCTTATGCAAAAGTGAAACAAATGCAAAATTCTATTTTTCCTTTTGTTTTCTCCTCAATGCCCATTCTTGAGCGAAGTTGGCCGTGGTAAAAGTTCTCAAAGTCACCTTAATTGAGAAACATTAAAGTACTCCGGATCATACCCCGAAACTCTAATTTTTATTTTTACCCTAAGCACACCTATGCCACCAGTAGTTGATGGATCACACTCCTCGAAAAGTTTAAAGATCATGTTTATCCTACCCTTCATAATAATATTTGTTAGTATTGAGCATTTCCTACTTACTTGGGTACATGGTTTTGCTTGAGGACACACAAAAGGTAAGTGTGGGGGTGTGATAAGTGTCTAAATGAGCATGTTTTATGGGTGTAATTCATATATTATATTAGCACTTTACTTGCTCATTTCTCACTTATCGTATGTTTTTCCTCTAGTTTATGTTTTATTGGATATCTCACAAATTTATTGGTTAAACATGAGGAAAACCAAGCTAGGAGCAAAGTAGACGAAGAGACGAACGAGTGGGCGCAAACGGATCTTAAATCGGAGCTGAAACGAATATTTTAGGAGCAAAACAATTATCGCCCGAACTAGGACAAGTCAAACATGCGTCCGTGTCTTGTCCGCATTACAAAAGCCGGACGTGAGCAATTGTGTCCGAGGAACCAAGCACGGACAAGGGACGAACGCGTGGTGTGTCCATGGAAATAAACCTGGACAGGAGACGGACAGTTCAGAGACGTCCGGCCCTAAAAGGGCGGACACAAACCCGGACGTGGCCATTTTGAGAATCCGTCCGTGGAATTAAGCCAGGACAGAGGACGGACAAGGGACGGACAAGAGATAAATGTGTCCGTGGGAAAAAGCACGGACGGGAAATAAATGCAACCAGATCCAGAAATTAACGCGACAGACTTCGGTGCTGTTTATCTTCTTCCTTGCGGCGCCTACAGACAGCAATATCAGGCGCCTGCCGACAATTTCTCACGTGTTCTGCCGCCCCAATCCACTCCTTGAATCCCTCACGCGGTGTTCCCCCTTCTTCTTCCTCTCCTTCCTTCTATATAAACCCAGTACCTCTGCATCAAATGGAATGAATCGCTTCCATACTCTATCGCTCACACCACAATACGTACCACACCTACGATCCATTTCATCCTCTTATCCCCCACTTCTCCATTTCATTATCTTCTTTCTTTGTTCATCAGCCTTACGCTGTTAGTTTGCAGAGAACCAACGAAGGAGTCGAATGGCCAATCGTTCGTTCTTCTTTGTTGGTTCCGACTATTTTATTTCTTATGTTTATTTTACTGTATAATTATGTCTGAATCATAAACTTAGCTTCCCGGGTTGGAAGCAAGCCTGTTTTATATAATTGTTTTATGTAAGCTTTCCAGTATAATTTATCTAAGCAGTATTTTGATTCTTGTCCTTAATGCGCTTTAATTCTCTTGTACAATTATTAAAGTGATATTTGTAGTTCTTTGTTAAAATGCAGTGCTGAGACAAGGTTCTAGACACAGGAAGTGAAAACGGGTTAACGACTAGAAGCGAGTTTCGCCTATAGGTTAACCAGTCTCCAATAGGAATTGTTAATAATGCGATTAATTTATTAATAACTTGATGCAAGGATTGCGCTTGTTGTTTAAATTAATCAGGGTTTATTAGACAGGGAACGGTCAATAAACTAATTAAGATTCTTGAGTTTATTGCTAAAGTGGGAAAGTTATATTAATATAATTGAATAAAATAGGTGAGCAGAACAACCCGGGATGCTCTTTAAAAACACAAAAAGATTTATAATTCCTATTTCTTTTCTATTTTGATTTATTATTTTTATTGTTGTCTTATGAGTTAGCTGTTAATCTTTTCCCAAAAAATGATAAAATCTGTTTATTAAAATTCTCAGTCAATTTACTACACTATCAGTTATCCACAGCGAGGTCCCCAAGAGTACGACAACCCACATTTCCACTATTCCGCAAAACGATAGGTACACTGCCTAAGTGGTAGAAGTGGTAACACACTTTTACCCCAACAGTAAATTGAGGACGATTGGATTCTGTAGGTATCGTATTCCTTAGTTCAGAATATTGGAGATGATGGAGAGTAATGGATGAAAGTAGCGAAGGTCGATGAAATGAGCACTTAGGTATTGAATCTCGAAGTAAAGTATTTGGAAGTAGAGTGAGGATGATTGATAGACTAAATTCCATCCTTTGGAGATGCGTGAATTTGTAATCATGACTAGGAAGAGTAAAAAGATAGAAAATGGAAATAACCGAATTATTGATTATTTGAAATTGATGTGGGAAGTCGAACTTGATCCTGATCAGATAAAGGGAAACCGAACACAAATTGGGGTGGAAAGATAGTTCAACACTGATGCTGATCACATCAGGGTCGAATGATTCTTGAAGCTCCCCTTAAGTGGTCACAAGAATCACACATAGGAAAGAAGTAATGAACATAAATTGGGAATTTGGAGTGGTTGTGTTTTAGAAAGATTTCTAATTAGTAGTTGCGAAAGGATTTCCCTTTGACTGGAGAAGGAGGATTTGTTGGAAGTTTATACCGGAGAACGATGGTAGTGTATTATATTGTATTATTCCAAGGGCAGTGGGACATAGAGGAGTCCTGTGTCAAGATGACCGGAGAGCCTGCGGGATTGTAATGTGTATTGCATTGCTTTGGGGATAACTTTGCACTGTATGTATGTATAAACCTTGTAATGTGGAACCAGGTGGTTGATAGTAATGCGGATCGGAGTGATTGTAGTATACTTGTATGGTATGGTATGTAGAGAGCTTGAGTAATGGATTTGGGAATTGTAAGGAGGAGGAATGTACGACTTTGGCAGTATAAGTGTAAGAATGAGTAAATATAGTAATTATATAACCTTGAGCAACTTTGAGGGCAAAGTTTCTTAAGGGGGGTAGATTGAAATACCCCGAACTTAAATATAGTGATTAAGACTATTCTAATACGTATTTAAGGGCCTAATGACGCCTAAGTAATATTGGTGAGGAAAAATAAATCCAAAAGAAATGAAGAAATGCTCGAGAAGCAAAAAACGCTAAATAAGTGTTAAATAACCATAGGAGGTACAAGACCTCGGTTAGAGTATTATAAGGATAATAAAGGCTTATTCATGCCTAATTAGTGTACGGGAACGATTCCCAAAGAAAACGGATCCAAATAATGTACTAAAACGCTAATAGAGCTTTAGCGCACGTTTTTTCGAGGAAACCCAAAAACGTGACTTTAAGTGGTCAAACAAACCCGTAAAAAAATTATAGTTCATTAAATAACTATAAATAAGCATTAATGGAAGCTTAATAACCAATAAAACTAAAGAAACGAGAATATTCCGGAAAACGGGCCCGGTTAGTGAATAGTACCAAAACTGGGTAAATTAACGAGCGTTTTCTGTAAAAAAACAAAAAACTCTCCAAACAATAGTAATGTGGGGGCCGTTTTTTAGGATCTTATTAACCCCCTCACACACACACTAGCTAGTTAAATAAGTAATCAAAAAGCAAAAAGCAAAAAAAGTACAAAAGTGAGGGGGATATTCTCTCACCTCTCATTTCCCCTCATCTCTCTCCTTCCTTCCTTCTCCCCACCGATTTCTCTCTCTTCCTCCTCCCTATGCTGGCGATTTGGAAGCTCCACCAACATCCATGGCAGCTCCTCTTCTTCTCCATGCTCCATCTCCATTTGAACTCCAAATGCAAAAATAATTGCATATTCTTACTCCCTTCATCATTCTCTACACTTCCCTCTTTTTAGAATTTCAAAATGAGGAAGTTCATCTCCATGGGTTTTCCCCATTCAAAGAGAAAATAGCATCAATGGGTAGCTTGGAGTATCCTCTCCCCATTAAGGTAAAAATCTCCATGAAAAACTCATGTTTTCCCCATCTTTCTTTGTAACCGATTTTGCCCCTTTGTAATGCTCTATTTTTCTCTCTATTTTGGGCATCATTCCAACCCTCCAATGGTGGTGGAATCACCTTCTTGAACCAAGGGCTAAAAGCCTAAAACCCCTCTTAAAAGATACCTAAAGGTAAACCCTAACTTGTGGTAATTTAAACCCTTCATTGGATTAGAGTTGTTTTAAAGGATTAGAAGTTTAATTATATTCTCTTTATGTAATTTGGGTGTTGGGATGGAGTTGGCAACTCCATCCCCCACATGACCGATTTTGTGCAAGAAAGAGAGAAGGAGGAGAATTGGAAAAGAAAGAAGGAATTATAAGAGCTCAAGGTAAGAGCTCCTTCTTAATGCTAAATTTTAATGCATTAGAGTAATGGGAATGGGTAAACTAATAAAAGAACCCAAAATATTGTACTAGTATTGTATTTTGTGGAAGTTTGAGTATTTGTGAACTAGTATTTGGATTGTAGGCCTTGGAGCCAAATAATTGTGTATATGTATTGGTAGTGTTGTTTGATGGAGATATTGATGAATTGGGATTTGTTTGGATTGCTGGTAGGACCCTTGTATGGGTGTGGCTAGTTTAAGAATGAATTTGGTGAGAATGGATATGTGTAGACAAGTGAGAATTGTAGGTAAACTATGGCAAAATTTTGGTAGGAATTATGCATTATTGGATGACTTGGTGAATGGGAGAACCAAGGTATGTATTGGATTGAGTAGGGATGCTTAGTAACCATGGAGTGGTAGTTGTAATGTGAGAATATAAGAGGGTAAAATCTGTAGCAAGAAGTGTAGTAATGCATTGTAAAATCAAGGAAGAACTAGTGTGCAAGATTTAGTAAAATGAGTGTTGGACTTGTGAATTGATAGGGTAGTTGCTTGGGAATGAATTGGAATGGCAAAAGGAAATTAGAACAAAGTGCAAATGCAAACAGAAGTATAGGAATGCACAAGTGTGCAAAGTGTGAAAATGAGAATGGAAATTTGTAGAATTTGAGCAAGAAGTTGAGTAGGTATTGGACCATGGATTTAAGGAGTTTTAGTGAGTATTTAAGTGTGTTTAAACATGTACAAAACATGTGGAAAGATTATGGAATGATTGGAGGTGGATTAAGGGTTGATTAGGGGTTGAAAAATCAACCTAGTAGCAGTTTTTAGCAGGGTCCGGGACCTAGCATATGTACCAAGTCCCGGACCCCACTTAAAAACACCCCGAGAGTAAAAACTGGTATTGGTCCGGGACCTAGGTCCAGGACCAAGTCCCGGACCACAATGAAAAATAGGCCGAGAGTATAATCTGTGAATGGTCCGGGACCACCCCCAAATTGTTGCAGAATGTAATTTTTAGGATTTAAAACATGGGGGATTGATTGGTAATGGTTTTTGAACTTGGTGAGGCCTTTTTTGGTGACCTTTAAAGGCCCTAAGAAGTGTAAACAAGTTGGAGAATGTGATTAAGAAAGTTGAAAGTTTAAAAACATTAAGTTAAACCGAAATAACGGGATAACGGGGTAAGTATGGGAGTAGTAACTATGTATGTACCGTAAAGCTTAGTATTAATAGAATCATTTAGCATGTAGTCATTGGTTCGAGAGTGAGACTCGAGGAACAAGAGTGAACCAAGGAACAAGGGAACACCCGGTAAAGTAAATTCCGGTAAAAGGTATGATTTCTTCATGCTCTATATCCTAACCTGGTTACCCCAATTTGTGTGCTTATTTGATCACCTAAATAAGATAAATGCATGAATCAGACTTTAATGCACTTACTTGTGCTTGTATTATATTTGTTCTTGTATATTGTCTTCAACATTTAGTTTGTATAATTCATGAAATGAATGGATGAAGATGAAGTGTATATGTACCTTGTAGTGTACTAGTGTAATGTATTGTACCTTGAATGGATGTGTATGTGAGTAATGTATTATTGTGTGGCATGGATGTGTTGACTTCTACTAATTTCTAACTACCTAACTCCTAACTTAAGTATGAGTAAATTGGAATGAGTAGAAGTCCGATATAGTTTCGGCCACGCGTGAGGATGAGGAGACACAAGAGGTTGGATTCGATTCCTGGCCTGAATCCTTTCTATGGACCAAACACCTTAAATGGGTAGCATCCTAGATTGGTGAGCCACCTAAAGCCCGGTGGTGGGATGGTGTAGTCCCTGCCCGAAGGTCACTACGACTTGACTTGAGTAAGTAAGTAAGTAAGTAAAGTATGTATGAGTAATGGTCTTGGCTGGTGTAAGTCAATGACCCCGAGTAAAAGAGTAACCTCCACCCGATTAACCCGGGTGGACAAAAGGAGCTAACAAGTATTGTGAATGTATGGTGTAAGCGTATTTTGGTAAATGTAAGTATGTATTGGTTGACTTGTATTGTCTGCCTTGTATGTATTGAATTGTATGTATGTATTCTTTGTGATGTATTGTAGTATCACGAATGAAAGCATGTATGTATTAATAAAATGAACTGCATGTATTCGACCAAGTGGTCAGCGTACCCTCGCTAGTACGCAGGGTATGCGGAAGTCATATGCAGCGTAAGCTGAGCCCTTATGGGCATCGTTTTTATTGTACAGGTACCGAAGAAGTTATGGTCGCAGTAAGAAACCGGCGGCTATGTTTTGATAGCTAGAAATGAATTGTAGATAGTAAGGAATGGTATAAGGCTTGTAGCCTTTGATGTAGAAGTGTACCAAGGGGGTACACCATTATGTATTACAAGTATGTAGTTGTGAGGAATGGGTAGATGGTAGACCCTTAATGAGTATGTGCAAACGTGAAAGATTTGCTGTATTTGTATTTGGATTTGGATCTTAGCAAACTCGGTGTATTATATTGTATTGTAATTTTAGAGTATTGTATTGAATGGAGCATAGTAGCACTTGTTTGGTAATTGGAGTATGTATTGTAACTGTGTAGTACTCGGATATTCCGGTCCATCAGACCGATGCTGTAAGTAGTAGTAGGCCTTGTTAGTCATGTGGGTGGCTAACGGCATTGTATCACCCACCGTTGTGTAAGTAAGTATCCGCTGCGTGAGTATGGATGTATGAGGAGATTGGACGGTAATGACGGTATTAGCAGTAGGGGTGTTACATTGTGATATGATTCATTTTTCTTAAACATAAGATTCTTTTTTTTATAAAAGATTCACTTTACTTAAACATGTAATTCACTTTTTTTAAACGAAATATTTACTTTTCAATAAACCCTTAACCATAAACATTAAAAAATTGTCGACTCAGTGATGACAATATAAAGTATATAACAATTTCAAAAAAGATTACCCTACACCACCCAACCTAAAAACCACCATAGGAAAGCTACAATCGTCGAAGGGATTTTAAGGGTTTGTAGTGTAGAAACCCTAAACCACAAACCCTAAAAACTGTCGAGTCAGTAACGACAATATAAAGTGTAGAACTAATGCCAAAAATATTACCTTATCCCCCCCCCCAAACACCCTAAAAACCACCTTATGAAAGCTAAAAGCGTTAAACCCTAAACCACACACCCGAACAAACTGTAGAGTCAGTAACGACAATATAAAGTGTAGAACTAATGCCAAAATGATTACCCTACCCTCCCCAAATACCCTAAAAACCACCTTAGGTAAGCTAAAAAAGTCGAAGACATTTTTAAGTTTGTAGTGCAGGGTTTGAGGACCTAAACCCTACAAACCTGAAAAAACTGTCGAGTCAATAACGACAATATAAAGTGTAGAACTAATGCCAAAAATATTACCCTACCCCCCCCCAAACACCCTAAAACTCACCCTAAGAAAGTAGACATTTTTAGGGTTTAAAGTGTAGGGTTTAGGGTCTAATGATCTCTAATTCACTCTTTAACAACCTTTGATTCACTTTTCTTAAACTTAAGATTCACAATGAATCTTAAAACATATGTATATACAAAGTCTTAAATTTAAAATTTATCAAAACATATTTATGTTGGGTCTTATTTTGAAAAGCTCAAATTATAATGAACAATGGTATAATATTTATGTTATTTGGACTTATATCTAATAAACTACAACATTTTAAAATTTCACCAAAAGACAAAATAGAAAAAGACAAAAGTTATGGCACTAGCACCAGGTTCGATTTCGTGTTCAAAAGTACCTATTTAAATAAACAGATGAGAAATTGCAGATGTAACACCCCTCTCCACAAACATGTAATAATCCCTCTCGTAGCATAAATAAAAGACGTCTTACAGCGGAAGAATAAACAACATAAACTCTCACACGGGTGTCACCTGCCATTACTCGCCCATGCGAGTAACGAAGCATAAACTAAATCCAACAACAAAAATAAACAGCACTACCAAACCGTTGTGACAACGAGATAAATCCTATACATCATACTAAGTCCAAAACCATAACCGTCGACAAGTGAGCCTCTACCCTGATCCCGTACTTCGGCTTCAACGATGAACAGCAACCTGCAACAAGCCATAAAGGCTCAGCGATAAACGCTGAGTATGCGGGCCTGGACCCTATTGGTCACTTGTCATTTTAACCATCTTGATATTAGGTTGATTTCATGCTTTACCATTTTACAGATATATTTAATACTGTAACAATCATACATGAACACATAGTCATCCATCCAATCCAACAGTCATTATATTTCACAAACAACAATTGCATAAACGAACGTATCGAATAATTATAGTACTGTTTATAATCGCCTTAGCGAGCGGTTTCCACATTTTAATATTATTTGGCCTTTAAGGCCCCATCCATCCAAACCATGATTAATTGATTACCATATGGGCATCATGTTAGGACAACCCGGTTAACCTTACCAATGGACAGTAGTCCTCCCATACACACAAAGGTGCTCATTTCGCCAGAGGTCTGGAGGCCCCTGACTATTCACTTTGCCTCGTAAGACGTCCATTTAAAGGCCGTAGCCATGTACCAACAGTAGGTACCACCTGTCTCACGATCCAATTAGGGCTCGTTGGGAAATTACCTGGAGCGGAACCTGATCGGGTACCCCTCAGTGATCACAAATGCGCAACCAGGTAGTTCGTAAACTGCCGGGATTCCTCCCTTCATCTCATACCAACTCTCTCATAATGTTTAAGATAAACTCTTATTTTTATGGAGAATACAATTTATTAATTTGCTGCCCAATGGGTCTCACGCATACCTAGAAGTAATCTAGGTTATATTCATGTTCGAGATCCATGCTCTAGAGACCGACATTGTCGTATCCCGTACCTAAGTGTTTTACTTAGGTTATTATGTATACTTAATATTAATACTAAGGGTATTATATCAAGTAACCATTGTGTCATCACATCAACGCATATGTATGTTTATATAAGTCGATCTATAGCCGACGTAGTGTTAATCCCGTAGGACGCTCGCGCATAATTAAGTAACGCATTAACACACATCATCATATGCACATATCCACACACATAACATACAAATTATCAAACAGTTTCCGGGCCCTTTCTTAGGTCAACGCGGATCAAACCTTTCTTCACATATCCAAATAATGTCAGTAACCCCAGTACTACATCCCTGGATTCCAACTGTTATTAGTTAAGTTACCGTTATCCTTTAAAACTCCTTACTCGTAGTAGTTTATAAGCGTTACGCTTTTACTTAAGTTCATTCGTTCTCGTACATTTAATTCAACTGTTTCTTCGCATGCATAGGCACGTATTGTAACCTACAGTAGCATGCTTATTATATTTTATAACTTATTGTAGCATGTATAATGCATTATTTATCGTATAGTATTATTATCCCACCATTATAATACATTGTATTATATAATCCATTAATCCTGTAATAACTACATTTGAATTCAAAACTTATAGTTTATAGTTTAGAAACTATTTTCATGTAATAACCTTCACCATTATATTATATGGTTTCCAACCATAATTATATATCCATCCTTATATACATAATTCTCGTATATGTATATATTTACCAATATAGGTAAGTTTCATGAGTTAATAAACTCTTATACCATATGTCACATTTTATCTTCTTATGTGAGATGCTTATTCCCATTAGTTGTGTTATATTGCCACAACTCATATTAAGATCATTATCTTAATATATATTACATTTTATGTTGTATAATTTCAACTCCTAAGGTTTATTCAATATTTACCTTAGTTTATAAATCTCATTTATTTATAGGTTGTCACATTATTTAATGTGAACACCCTTGTTTATATTAATTCCATTTAAACCACATTAATACCATATAATTGTTATAACATTTAGGGAAAATTACATCCCCCACCCATGACATTTGGTGAAATTGCAGACCCCACCCACGAGGTTTCAAAAATTACTTTGCCCACCCATG
Source organism: Limonium bicolor (assembly GCA_023374045.1). NCBI lineage: Eukaryota > Viridiplantae > Streptophyta > Magnoliopsida > Caryophyllales > Plumbaginaceae > Limonium > Limonium bicolor. The sequence continues at coordinate 221,471,381 of CM041781.1, forward strand.
TGGTTTCCTTTATTTTACATCTAACAATTTTTTTAATATTTGATCAACTTAAACGAGGCTTAAATGTTGTCCAAAATTGATAAAACTTTACATGGATGATGCTAAGGTGTTATATTTTTGTCCAATGCTAAATCCAAAGTTTTTTAAGGTCATATATGACCTGTGGGACCCAATGAAAGAATGTTCACATGTCACATGTTTCATTGGGTCCCACGGATCACATATGAGCTTAAAAAACATTAGATTTCACGCTAGACCGAAATATAACACCTTAGCATCGTCCATGTAAAATTTCATCAATTTTGGACTACATTTAACCATCTTTTAAGTTGATCAAATATTAAAAAAGTTGCTGGATGTAAAATAGCGAAAACCACATGGGTGGGCAAAGTAATTTTTAAAACCTCGTGGGTGGGGTGTGTAATTTCACCAAACGTTATGGGTGGGCGATGTAATTTTCCCTAACATTTATAACATTGTAGACCATAGTCTAAAATTCATTTTCCAACCTTTATAAATTCGGTACAACACTATACTTTATTTTTAATTTCATTTTGACCACATAGCATTATGCAATGTTATACCATATACCAATATCATATAATATGATGTCTTTATCCTTTATAATTTATAACATATAGTTTTTATATAAAACTATTGTTAATTACTGAAAAGGTATATCCCTTTAAACCAATCTTATTAATTTACCATATCTTCATGTTTATTACCAAAATCACCCCATAATTTATACCATGTTATATATACCATATAATATAACATTTTAAACCTTAATTTAAATATAACTTATAGTTATATATACTTTAAATTTCCGAACAGCACTTATATTCTATTCTAATTTATTTTTCCACCCACCAAATTCTTATAATTACAATTTGACCCAATTTATAACATATAGTTTTATAATATCATCAAAACTATATATTATACACTTATCTTATTAAAACACCTTATATTTTTCTAAAAATCACCAAACTATACCAAAAGGTTATAAATATCATTCCTAACCCAAAAACTTTCGGTTATTTACATTTCCACCCCATTTACTTTTCCAAGTATAATAATGACATAATAACTATATATTTTACATATATAGCTTATTTTAATTCCAAATTCAACCCAATAAAATCCTAAAAATTCCTATTAGCCCATGGGTGTTTAAAATACCATTGTACACCCTTAAGTTCTGATATTCACCATACATACCCCTTACATTATAGAAATGTTACAATTAAATACTTATCTTATTATATAACCTTAAATAAATTATTTAACTTATCTAATTTGGTCAAAACCTACCCAATGGTCAAGGTGGACCTCCTTAATACTTCCTTGACCATTACTTTCTATATTTACAGTTTTAACCCCTAAGTTTCCAAAATTTACCAATTAACCCCAAAGCTTAATAAAACCTTATAACCTTTATTTTAAATGCTTTTAACACCTAATTTTTCTTATTTAGCCCCCAAATTTGATTTAATTATGGTTTAACCCCTTAAACTTTGCGGTAATATATATACCACCTAAAACATTATTTAAACTAAATATACATAAATAAAATGGCCTAAAGTACATGGCCTTATTACAAACATTTTCTCATAAAATAAATTACACATAAATGTCCCAAAATACTTATAAACACACGGCCTCACCATGTATTTTTCATTAATTACCAAACTTCCACATAAAGTCTTAATTTTGACATTTATGTTACTTAATTACCTAGATAAATTACTAAGTCATTTCCTTAATCATTTTAAGGTCAAACATGACCCCTTTAGCTGTGTTCACTCACGGCAATTGTATAGAAATTGCTTAAGAACTTATTAACATAATAAAGTTAAGGTTTAAGTGATTTATACCTTGATTTAGCAAGGTTAAGACCTTGTTTGGTCTCGCCACCTTAGGTAATGTTTCTCCACAGCTTGATTTACTTGTCTTCATGTAGAAAACAAGACATGATTAAACTCCAAACATGAGCTAACCATGGGAAGTGTTTTAATGCATAAATTCAAGGTAAAAGTTACCTTAGAATACCAAAGCAACAAGGGCTGTTCTTTGGCCTAATTTTGCAGAAAATAAAGAGTATCAAAACACTCATTAAACTAAGATACAAAACCGTGGTTACCTAGATTGGAAGATGGCTAAGATTTACCATGTTTAAGATGCCAAAAATGGTGTTTTTGGCATGGATTTAGCTACTCCTTGTAGATATTGGTATACCAACTAAATCCACATGAAGAGGAGAAGAAAATAAGGCTAGGGAACCAAGGTTTACAACCGGAATTGACATGAAGAGAGATAAGTGCTTAAATACTTTTTTTTACCTTAAATGGTCAAGACTTGAACTTTTTCTCCTTCTACCTTGTTACAAGCCGAAATTTTCTCTGTTTAACCCCTCCAAAACACACTACATACAAGTATAGAAATGGTTGGAGTCTAGATCAATGGGAAAAAGAAGAAAGATGAAGAAAATGGACATTTTTATGCCTTAGAAGCTTACCTAGAGCAAGAGCTCTCGCCAATGGAGCTTGGTGTTTACTCACAGTCAAGAGGAGCCAAATGAGAGAGTTTGGAAGGTTCACTCTCGGCTGGAAGGGGCAAATGGACAAAGGTAATCAATTTTTTCCTTAAAACACATTTTAGTCTTATTTTATGTTTTTAATGTTTTGATGACTCATCAGCAATTATTGTAGGTTGTCAAATGGATGAGAATGAGGGTATAGGCAGCCGGCAATGATGGAGTAATGTGGGGGATGGGTATTGACTAATTAATGTCATAAGAGAACATTATTGTTACTTTATTAAGATAACATTGGTGAGTCACACTCCATGACTTGGAATGACTTGGAATCAGCTGTATAACAAGGGAGACAGCAGCCTATTCAATCGGCACAGCCACATGGGTAGTCAAGTGGGTAGACAAACTTTATTGTTCTTAATGTTAAAGGTATACTTTTTTGTATTTTAGTAAAAAGTAAGGAGCCATATTTAATAGCGCATGGGAATGGTCACATGGCTTGTTTAGGAGCCCTATTAATCGGCTATGGAAGGTCCATTTCGTAGTCAATGGTCAACATTGACCAATTTAGTCAATGAAGACTTGATTTTACATTATATTATTATTATATTAATATTTTAATGTAAAAATTGTGAAAATTGTAAATCTCTGGATTTAGAGTTATCAATGTGATATTAATGAGTATTTATATTTATTAGAGTATTTATAGGTGTTTCATTGGGTTATATAGACCCAAAACACATTCCCGAGACATTCCCGGGACTTTCGGGACCTTTTTGTGCTTTAAGCGTTTCTCCGGGGCATTTTGTGTTTTCTTGTAAATATAACTTAAGCATTCTCTTTAGAATGTTAATTAATGGTGATAGGAACTCTAAGAATGATTTATTTAGAGTTTCGTGCCACTTCAGCATTCCCGGGCCTTTTCTAGGGTTTGTGGGGCCCACAAGGGTTCCTCCAGGCACTTTTCGTTTAATTGAAAATTTACTCCGAGCATTTAGTTTAAAATGATAATTAATGACTATCGGGTCATATTAAGATCATTAGTTTACTTGTTTGACTTGGTTAACTCAAGGTCCTGCTTAACGCACGTTTTTGACCTTAAGGAGTTTAGGTGCGTTTTTAACGCCTAAGTGTTTCTGTGCTTTCTTATGGTTTCATAATCCCACAAATAATCCTTTAATTCCCATTATTTAATTATTTAATGATTAAGGGTATTTCAGTAGAATTTACAAAGAAGGAGATCCACAAATAACAAATGATATAAACAATACATTATTCTTCAATTTAGGAAAACTTAATAGCTAGAGTTTGTAATATTGCTATGTCTTACAATTTCAATACCAAACCTTGGCGTAGCACGTTAGACTATGACATTTCTCTTTGCAATTATTCATGTATATTGGGTGAAGTTAAAATAGACTAGTTTAGATTACATATCAAACTCCTATTATAGGATTATCTTTAAATATAATGGAAATGTTGAAAATTCATAATTTTTTTAAAATAAAACCAGATAGTATTGAATGGATTCAACTCATCAAAAGTTAATTAGTTTAGAAAAAAACATTAAAATGATATTTTTAATCAAGCAAAGTAGATTAACTACATTATTAATGTCCTAATATTATTGTTATGATCCAAGTGTATCATCTTGATTTTTTATTTTTTTTGCTAGAAATTATGTTCTCTGATATTGAATTCAACGCCCATCAATCGTCCTCCTCCAAATCAAAGAGGCGCAAGGGTGATCGTCAAGGGGAGAAAGAAGAATAATTTTGGCGCGAGCAGCTAATGTTACAATGAGTAGAGGTGAACGTACCATACTTAATAGTCCGAGTATGAATAACGAATACAATTGAAACACTGTCAAAATAAATATCAAGTGGGAATAGCTCAGTTGGGAGAGCGTCAGACTGAAGATCTGAAGGTCACGTGTTCGATCCACAATTTTTTCCAGCTCTCTGTTCTTCCTAGTTTGTCGATACGTTCTGCGGATAGTGGGCCTGAGCCCATATACCTTTTTTTTAAGGTCTGCACATTACCTCTTTGTTTAGTTTTTTCTAACTCTCTGTTGTTCCTTGGCTGTCGATAGGTTCTGCGGATCGTTAGCTTAAGCCCATTAGATTTTTTTAAAAGAAAGGCATGTACATTACCTGGTGTACAAATGACGATCCAATACATATACATAGTTTCGATTATCGCAATTTCGATGCCACGGACCCTCCGCACCCATTATGGTGCAGTCATGTGATGTGGCAGGTCCAGTCAGCTGCTGACTGGACTGTTTTGCTGACTGGACTGCATTTTTATTATATTAACTTTAAATGATTGTAAATTTTAATATATAAGTCCAAAATTAAAAAAATTATATCATTATTCACCTAAATTCAAGCTCTTCAAAACAAGACCAGTTATGAATATGTTTTGACAACTTAAAAAAAAATTATTTTTACATATATACGATGATACACTAAAATCATAATATAATTCATTAAAATTAATTTTATGATTCATTAACTGATAAGTGGGGAATTAGATTACAAACTTCGAAACCGATAAAAATTATTATTGTTTTGTAGTGTATTATTATTATTGTATGATATATTTTAAATCTTATATGGTGAATCATTTATTTTTCTTACATACCAAATATTTTTTGGTGTATTATTGTTTAAAATTGTTATATTTATATGTTACTCATGATATGTTGTGATTCATAAATTTGATATTATGATTCATTGATTGATATATGATTCATTAACTAATAACTGAGGAATTAGATAGCAAACTTCGGAACCGATAAACATTATTATTGTTTTAGTGTATTATTATTGTTGTGTGGTGTCTTTTAAACCTTATATGGTGAATCATGTATTTTTCTTACGTATCAATATTGTTTTGTGTTGTATATGTTTAAAAATTTTATTTTTACATGTATACGATGATACACTAAAATGATAATATGATTCATTAGTTTTGATATTATGATTCATTAAAATTGATATTATGATTCATTAATTAATAAGTGGTGAATTACATAACAAACTTCACGAACTGATAAAAATTATTTTTATTTTGTAGTGTATTATTATTGTTGTATGGTGTATCCTAAACCTTATATAGTGAATCGTGTATTTTTCATACATATCAAATATTATTTTGTATTGTATTATTGTGTAAAAATATTTATTTTATATGTTTGTGATGATACACTAAAATAAAGATATGATTCATTAATTTTGATATTATGATTTATTAAAATTGATATTATGATTTATTAACTAATAAGTGGTGAATTAGATAACAAAATTTGGAACCAATAAAATCATTTTGTTTTATAATGTATTATTATTATTTTGTAAATAATATAAAATTTTAAAGTTATCAAAACATATTCATGTCTGGTCTTGTTTTGAAGAGCTTGAATTTAGATGAACAATGATATAATTTTTTTTCATTTTGGACTTATATTTTAAAAGTTACAACCAATTAAAATTAATATAATAAAAAAACAGCCCAGTCAGCAAAACAGTCCAGTCAGCTGCTGACTGGACTGCCAAATGGCAGGACTACACCGAGCAACACACGGCTTGCCCGTGTCGTCGACTGTCTGTTCGATTATATCCCCTCTTTATTACAAAATTTGTGACGACCTTAATCATTTACATTTGAACGAGTCTTAATATTTTACATATTGGATTTTTATAAAAAAATTAAATCACATATAGTAGATTAGATGCATGTTAGATTATGATCTAAACGGTTCTTGTTCAATTTAACTTTCTAATTTTAGGAAATTTGAAGGTTTAAATGAAATTTCTACTTTTATAATTTTATTTATTAGTACTATATTTAATTTTTAGATATAATCCTAATAGGAGATGTCAAACAAAATGGTTAGAAAGATGTATTTTAATGTATTTTCCAATCTAAAGGAAGTCAGCGGATAGAAGAGAGGGGTTGACATTTATCAAAGAATGGGGACAGAGCATATCAATCACTTGTGTCGGTGCGTTTGAGTATAAAGAGAGGATCCCGGTGACAAGGAAATGACATGCTATGCTAGGCTAGAGTTTTTTTTAAAAGAAAAAACACACACATCCATTTCATCGATTAATCATACCGCCAAGGAGTTACAACCAAAAGTTTCGACCTTCTTACAAAACATGACCAAAGGCAAACACTATCTATGACAACCATTATTTGAAACATGATCCCCATTTGATGTTGCTTGAGTAGAATAAGAGTCTGTCGACCATTGTTTGGCCCAGATAACTTTAATTGCTCCATCGAAACACTTATAGATACAAGAGTAACAAGACCCTCATCCACTGATGAGCTACTAAACTGAGGGAGATACCAACAAAGATAAACTAACATATTGCCACTAAACTGACAACCTACCCCATAAGCTAGATTATCATAACAATACAAAGGACTAATTAAGAAAATACTACTACTTATTCCCTCAATGACAAACAACTCAAAAGTGGTTAGTGTAGGATCAAACGACTCACCGCTTCTATCATAACCCATTATCAATTGTACGAACAATACCAACTGTGCATCCACGTGGTAGGATATGGTGTAACCTGTCTCTGCTTCCTATTGACGCTAAAGAGACGCCGCAGTGCATACCTGCTTCAAGAACAACCTCTCCCTTCCCCAGCAACTCACTGTCGGAATGAGCACCCCGCTGTTGTCCTCACAATCCCATCCGCGTCAATATTGAGCAAAGTCCTAAACGACCCTTCCCCGTCATCATGCATGCTCTGTTTACTCACACAAATCCATCCAGAAGTTCAGCAAATTGTGATCCCCAATTTGCTTATTATTCTGGCATGAGGTTCCTCTGCATGAAGCACCTTCTCTCGTGGATTTCAACCCTAATCGATTCCCCGTCGCATCTTCATAACCGTGCCACTAGTGTACCCCTTATCCCAGCTGTAAATCAAAGTGCCATGGATTACTAATTTCTTGACAGGGCAAGCCTCGCTCTTCAATAAGTCATATGCATCCCCTGTGAAGCATCCAACTCTGCTCTTTTCTCCAAAGCAAAGCTCGACCAGGAATTGACCCATAATTTTGCAGTTCGATTTCCAGTCGAGCCTCTGCTTATCGCTCTCTCCGTACATGGGCCACCAATGATGACCACATGCACCAGTACCGTCCGTAGCCAATGGATGAAAGCAATATCATCTTGTTCAAATGGACGACTAAGCTCTATAAGTCGGCTTCGATATTATGGCTATGTATGCCAAATTCCACCAGCAATAGCCCATTGATATCCACCCTCACAGCTATTCCGTAAGCTCACCGACATCATGCAAGGTGGGGATGTTGACACCACCTTTGACTCCATCATCGGTAAAGCTCGCCAAATCGGTCATACCACCTATAACTTTTGATAACTACAAATAACAAACAAGCAAATGCAACCATTGTTTTCATTAGGCCCTTAGATAACAAAAGATGGACCATGACCAACTAGAGCTAAAGATACCACCACCGATATGGTAGTTTATTAAATCAAAGTAAAGCCAAAGAAACGAAGGCAAAGAAGAAACAACTAAAAGCCCACTAGAAAAAGCAATCATGGAACAGTAGGAAAAAGGAAGGCAGGAGCTCTCGCCTAATGAGAGAAGGAAAGGGTTTGGCAAAAATCTTGTGACGAGTCGTCCCTATGTTAGGCTAGAGTTAGAGAAACATCATTTTGAAGAACTCATAAAGAGAAAGGATACCACATGCTTATTCCAGGATCCAAAATCCAATCACACCCTCCCCTTTGAATAAAGGTATTTTTTACTAAAGCACGTAAATCCAATGTTCAATCATTACTTTCCATCATTCGCCTGTATTTTTTAAGAGTATGGGTGTTTGAGTGAGTCGTTACCTGGATTTCGCTCCAATAATGTTGGTCACAGATATTTACATAACATTTAAAAACCAGTGAATAGGTGCTGGTATGAATGTAACTTTTGCACAACATCAAATACAATGGTAGAGGTTATTAGTTGAATTTTGAAGCTTTTGTGATTCTTCTTACATGTATCATTGAGCATGATTGAAATGTTGATTTTATGGGTTTTGTGACCTTGTATGCTATTTTTACGGCTTTTGTAACACCCCATCCAAAGCCATTCGTGGTTATCGCAAAACTGAACACTTAATCGAATACGTCGCAGCGGAAATAAATAACACCTGGACCTTGCCACGGTCTGATCGTTAGAATATACCGGCCTTAACATTTACAATACTTATCCATAGTACTTATCCAACTCAAACATCACCAACCACAATACCATAACCAACCACAATACCATAACCAACCGCAATACCATAACCAACCACAATACCATAACCAACCGCAATACCATAACCAACCACAATACCATAACCAACCGAGTACAAGAATCTTAAACATAATCTCAACCTTACATCAGTTTAATATAAACAGTCGGGTGCACAGGCGCAACCCGAACTCAAAATAAACATCCCACCCTAAGTCTAACCGCTCCTACTCTCGTAGTGCGTCCTCATGGGTCTCTTACCTGCAAGTGTAAAAATAGCCCCCGAGGGGGTCAGCACGAATGCTGGTACACCCTCTCATGGCCCCCAAGCTAACGGGGCTACGACGACTAATTGTCGATAGCATGGAAATTGATTACATACACAAACATAATATGAAGTGCAATAACAATAACCACAGATGAACATATATAGTTCACAAACAATTAACGACTCAAGCGTTCCCTTATCAAGTGGGTTAGTAACCCCCTCCTTAGTCCTCATTTCCTTAATCTCAGTTCCTTACCTTACCTTAATCTTAATCTTAATCTCAGTATACAAACCTTTCCTGGAAGGGATTGGTTGTAGCTTAATTCGAACCTGGGATTTAGGTGATCCCACCGCACCATCTTAATGCCACCTACTCTGGACGAGAGTCCAGCGTAGCTGAGCCGGCAACCGGCCCTAGGCTACAAGTCCGAAGACAAGTCCTTAAGCGGAGGGCGGATCTGATTCAGATACCGTCCCCCTTTTTCCTTAGCATGCATGACCGGAGATCGGTCCCGAGTTTCCTCACTCAAGTTCCTGTAACACCCCTACTACGCACACGACACTAAACAAAATCGCAGCGGAAATAAATAACTAAACAGCAACTAACGTCTCGGTGCTACAACGCCGTCAACCACCCACGTGGTTGACAAGGCAGAATAAATACAAGTGTACCGGTCTGATGATCAGACTCCCGAGCATGAACTAAACCAGAAATACATTATATATAATACCGAGTACTACATACATCCTTCACCATTAAACATCACTGTAAACTGCCACAACCAAATATATAACACGCCACGGGAGCACAGGCGCATCCCGGGCCAACATCCAAAAGTACTCAAAAGTAAATCACTTCCTAGGATCTAGAGCCACTCCGCTTCTTCGATCCTCATCCTGCAGTATAAGAAATATGGATCCCCCGAGGGGGTCAGCAACCCTTGGCTGGTATGGTTAACGCGCAGCCCATCGGCTACCGGGATACGCGCAACTAATTGTCATGATAACATGGCATTCATTTATATACATAACATAACATAACATGGGGCATAGCATCAATAGTGCACAGCTCAACATCACATACACGGTGGATCTTCGTTCCACAATAACAAACCACAAGGGTCAAATAACACAAGAGCCTAGAGAGTGATTCACTCTCATGTTAAGCTTGTTAAACACACTCATTACCGTTCTGTTAGACGAACGAGTAACTTAAGTCACATGTTTGGATTTAGTGACCCGAACACACCACACAAACACATGTTCCCACTAAACCGATCATAAGTCAGAATAGGTAAGCTTTGGAAGAAGCTAGCGGGAGATCGAACGCCAAATTAAGGAGAACAATCTTAACAACATAAGAGTCGAATCTGATTCAGATATCTACTCTTAACTTACATGCATGACCGGACAACCGGATTCCTCACTTCCCAGTTAACACTTGTTAGAAGTTCATGGTGGAACTTAACAACCAATACACAATAGGTGGTAAGTCATGTTAGACACACAAGGGAAATGAGTCACATCATAACATCACAATAATATGAACAACTGTAAACTCATTACATGTTTAGATCTTATAACGTCATAAACACACAGAAAAACATACAACACACAAGCCGGTGTAAACCGGTAGACAACAGACTGCAAGAAAACCATACCTTGGTCCTTGCCTCGTTTGGTTTCCTCCGTAGGTCACTCCTATACATAGTTAATAACGTCGGTTAATTATTTATTTAACTTCAAACTTACTAAGTATTTAACATGATTGTATGATATGTTTTAATGTCTATCTTACCCTAGGTTACCTTCATTATACACCCTAGGGTTAACTACATAGGTCACATTCTTTTCTGTTTTTTTTTTTACAAGTTTAGGTCCGATCGACCTTACCGACCGAACTTACCCAAGTTCGGTCGATTCCAGAACACATTTCCGTCAAAATTTTCTACTCCACCGACCGACCTTGTAAGTTCGGTCGCATGTTCGGTCTATTCCCGAGAGTTTCTTCCCTTTGAAAATTTAGCCCGACCGAACTTGCCAAGTTCGGTCCTATGTTCGGTCGATTCCAGTAACTCAATCCGTACACAAAATACAAGCCCGACCGACCTTGCAAGTCCGGTCCCCAAGGTCGGTCCATTCCAGAAGCCAATTCTCGCAGGGTAAACTGGGCTCGACCGACCTTGCAAGTTCGGTCGCAAGTTCGGTCTGGCCCAGACCCTTGTTTTCCTTTTTACATTCAACTCCAAACTTCACCCCATATACCCTAGTACACCCTAACCTCATTTAGGCACTTCAATACACCTTAAGACATCCTTAAACACTCATAAAACTCATTTTCTAATTCCTTAAGCCTTTACTTATTTCCTTGTAAAATTCCTTAACACTTACAACATTTTATACTAGGTTTCTAAATGGTGTTTCTCACCTATGATAACTACTATCCCAAAATGCTTTCTCCTCATCTTAACATCATCTCTTAAGCACTATTTCTCACAACTAACTCCTTATGTCATTCTTGAAATTCTTTCCCAAGTTTACACTTTCTCCTTATTTTACCAAAGTTTGCCTAAGTCTTTATATAAGTCCAAAATGACTTTGGTACATACTAAAACCTCAAGCTCATGCCTAAGTCCTTCTCACATCTTAAATCACCTTAATGCATGTTTCTTTCACAAGGAAAACACCTAACCATCTAAATACTCCTTAACTTATCAAACTCATTTTAAACTCTAGAACTTCTCATTTATTACCTAAATTTCGACATAGGTTCTCCTAGAACATTACTAAACCAAACACATTGTTTTTACCAACAAACAACCAAGAACACTAAAAATCCATCAAGCACTTATTAGACACAAACTCCACTCATAACACTACATCACAATATAGTGCATAATTTAAATTGCATGGCACTTAGGCCCTTAAATGACATGGCTCTTAGGCCCTTAAGATGCATAAATCATAAACACTGAATTTCCACAATATATTTGCCTTTAACCTGCAAATACACTCAACAACACATATGCCTTTTACTAAGCTCTTGAGAACACTTTACTAAGTCATTCACCATTTGCTCTTTAGGTAGTTTTAACAAGCATTATAAGCTCATTTCTCCTAAGGCATTAAACAACATTAGGTTAGTAGATTTACCTCTCTTGCAAATAACTTCTTTCTTGTTTCCTTTAAAAACCGGTAGGGTATTTGATTCTTTGACAAGTTCTAAACAATATACAAACATTATAATGAGTATTCAAGCTATAAGCTTCATCTCATTGTAAACCCTAATTTTACATTGTTTCAAAAACATTAATGTAGTTGTTTTACCTTGCTCTTTGAAGAGAGTTTGAATATCTAACAAGAGAGGACTCCACCTAGTCCATGAAGAGTTGGAATGAAGCTAGAACAAAGTCACACAAAGAGCTCCTTCAATATGTATTTTCGGTTACCACAAAAACATGAAGGAAATGAAGTTTTTATTTGAGATTCCTTACCTAGAAGCAAAGGAGAGTAACAATATGTAAAAATACAAGCTCAAGCTCCTTCAATGGTGGAACTCCATGGCACCGAAATGGTGGTCTTGGAATTTTAAGAAGATAGAAATGAAGAGCTTGTGAGAGGAAGAGATTGGTGGTGTTTTTTTTGATTTGGACAAGTGAGCTAGATTTTACAAGAGATCAAAGAAGAGGTTTAATGGAGGTGGTGTGGTATTACCGTGGAAGAGAAGGAAGAAGAGATGTGGAGCCGTGTGAACAAGGAAAAATGAGAGAATGAGATAGAATTTGCTTTTGAAGATATTTATACTTTATAAAGTAAAAAGTAAGTTTAATTAGTTTTCCTTATTCACTTAATATGCTAACAAGAGAGTGGTGAGTCACCACACTTAAAAAACCGGCCCCCATAGTATTTAGGGGTAATATAGTCTTTATTTGTCAATTTAATTACTTATACAAATATGTTACAAAATAGCTTATAAAAATCACTATTCATGAAAACAAGGCACATAGAAGTGAAATTTTTGATTTCCCATTGATATAGACATCCAAATGTGATATTATATAGTACACATATATATTTAAGAGTAATGATGGACATCTAGCCACTCAAAACTCATTTACAAGACAATTTTTCAAAAATGTGCTTTAAGACTCCTTAAAGCACATTTTGTGTTTAAACTTGTTTTCAAGCTTGGTTTTCTTTGGTAATTGGTTTATGTTCATTAGTGTATAAATGAGGTCTTGGTAAGTTCATTAGGTCTTAACCAAGTTTATCCCAAGCTTAGAGCACATTTTGGCTCTTATTGACTTTAAAGCACATTTTGTGTTTTCTTTTGTTTAAATTTGTTTACTAATGTTTCTAAGACTCTTTTTAGTCTTAATACACCATATTTAAGTGTTTATACAATATATTAAGGTTTGGGGTATTTCAATCTACCCCCCTTAAAAGAACTTTGCCCTCAAAGTTCATACTTCACATATCCTAAATATTAGAACACGGGAATACTTATAAACAATACTTCCATACATCATTAACAACACACTTACATACATTGGACACCAGGTCCATACAACATAACATCGGGTACATAACATTGGACGCAAGGTCCATACAACATTATCCACATCATTCAGACACAACGGTCTGTAACATAACAACATAACATAGACGATGTATTCAAATACACGTCGTACACACATAACCGAAACGGCTCTACCCCCCTTAAAAAGGGGTACGCCCCGTACCCTATACACATAAGGACTAAGAAGTAAACAATGACGGGTACTTCGCCTTCATCTTATCTTCCAGCTCCCAAGTGGCCTCCTCAACGTCCTGGTTAGACCAAAGAACTTTCACCAGTCTCACGGACTTATGGCGAGTGTCTCGAGTCTTAGTATCCAGAATCCGTACCGGAGTCTCCACTGATCGCATGGTCGGCTCTAAGGTTAGCCTTTCAGGCTGAAGCACATGAGACGGATGAGACATATACTTCTTCAACTGGGACACATGAAATACATCATGTACCTTGCCCAGCTCGGCGGGTAGGTCTAGTCTATAGGCTACCGGGCCGATCCGCTCCGTCACAACATAAGGCCCCACATATTTTGGGCTCAACTTGCCCTTCTGGCCAAAACGAATACTCCCTTCATGGGGGATACTCTCAAAAATACCTGATCGCCCACGGCGAACTCCAGGTCACGTCTGCGCACATCTGCGTACGACTTCTGTCTATCCTGAGCTGCCTTCATGTTAGCCCGGATCTGGCGAACTTCTGCCTGGACTTGTTCAAGATACTCTGGTCCTATAATGACCGTCTCACTCGACTCATCCCAGCATAATGGCGTGCGGCATGGTCTACCGTACAAGGCCTGGAAGGGAGACATCTTGATCGAAGCGTGGTAACTGTTGTTGTAACTAAACTCGATCAGATGTAACTTATCAATCCAGCTGGTCTGAAAGTCAAGTGCACAAGCACGTAGCATATCCTCAAGTGTCTGAATGGTGCGCTCACTCTGACCATCGGTCTGTGGGTGAAACGCTGTACTCAATTTCAGTTCAGTACCCAATGCCTCTCGTGTAGACTTCCAATATCTGGATAAGAATCTGGTATCTCTGTCAGATACAATCGTTTTCGGTACACCATGATGTCTTACAATTTCCTTATCAAAGAGTTCTGCCAATCTTGCCACTTTCCAGGTGTCCTTCATCGGAATGAATCGGGCCACCTTGGTCAGTCGGTCAACTACAACCCATATCATATTCAGACCTCCCCTTGTAGGCGGAAGCCCTACTACAAAGTCCATGGAGATATCATGGAACTTCCACTCAGGCACTGGCATTGGCTGTACCATACCACCAGGCCGTCGGTGCTCAAACTTGACCTTCTGGCAAGTGAGACACCTCAACACATAATCACTTACATCTTTCTTCATTCCAGTCCACCAAAATACCTTTTCATACTCTTATACATCTTTGAAGCTCCAGGGTGAATCGAAGTAGTAGAACAATGGGATTCACTCAATATGCGCTCCTTCAACTCAGCGCCACTCCTAGGTATACACAATCGGCCATTCAGCCTAATCAGGTCATCATCGTGGAGTCTGAAGTCGTACTTCTGACCCTCGAATGTGCCGTCAATAAGCTTCTGCCGGATCTCCAGCATATACTGATCCGTCATCTGAGCACTCCGCACCTCTTCAACCAAGCCAGTATGAGAGACTAGCGAATGGAGAGAGTGTGCTCGGCGACTCAATGCGTCAGCTACCACATTTGCCTTACCCTCTTTATATTGCAGATTAATATCGTAGTCATTCAGAAATTCAACCCACCTTCTTTGCCTCATGTTCAACTCTTTCTGAGTGAACAAGTACTTTAAGCTTTTGTGGTCAAAATAAATCGTCACACTTATCCCATACAAATAATGTCGCCATATCTTCAATGCGAAGACAATGGCACCCAATTCTAAGTCGTGGGTAGGGTAGTTCTCCTCATGCTTCTTCAGCTGACGGGAGGCGTATGCTACGACCTTCCTGTGCTGCATCAATACACAACCCATACCTCTGCCTGATGCATCGCAGTAGACCTCAAAACCATCTGGACCGTCTGGTATAGTCAGGACTGGTGCAGATGTTAGAGCATCCTTGAGACTCGTGAAAGAACTCTCACAGTCGACTGTCCACTCGAATGGTGCATCCTTCTTCATTAAGGAAGTCATCGGCTTCGAGACACTGGAGAAGTCCTTCACAAACCTCCTATAATAACCTGCCACACCGAGGAAGCTCCTGATATCAGTGACTGTCTTCGGCCTAGGCCAGGTGCGCACAACATCAATCTTTGCCGGATCAACAACGATCCCGGCCTCAGAAATCACATGTCCAAGAAAGGATACTTGGTTCAACCAAAATTCACATTTCGAAAACTTTGCATACAACTGATTCCTCCTCAATGTTTGTAACACATTTCTCAGGTGGCTTTCGTGCTCACCTCTTGATTTCGAATACACAAGTATGTCATCGATGAAGACTACCACTGATTTGTCCAACTGATCTTGGAACAAACGGTTCATTAAGTCCATGAACTTTGCTGGTGCATTTGACAAGCCAAACGGCATAACTGTGAACTCATAGTGCCCATACCTAGTCCTGAATGCTGTCTTTTCGATATCACTGTCACGGATGGCAATCTGATGGTATCCGGAACGTAGGTCTATCTTGGAGAATACTGATGCTCCCCTCAGCTGATCAAATAGATCGTCGATGCGTGGTAAAGGGTAACGGTTCTTCACCGTAACAACATTCAGCTCCCGATAATCAATACACAGGCGGAGGCTACCGTCCTTCTTCTTCACGAAGAGAACCGGCGCTCCCCATGGTGAAACACTAGGGCGGATAAAGCCCTTGTCAAGTAGGTCTCTCAGCTGCTCCTTGAGCTCTGTCATCTCTGCTGGAGCCATACGATAAGGTGCTTTCGCAATGGGTCCAGTGCCCGGAACTAAGTCGATCTCAAACTCAACCTCTCGTGCTGGCGGCATGCCCGGCAGTTCCTTAGGAAATACATCAGGAAACTCCGACACTACCGGCACATCTGGGCTAAACTCAGGGTCTCTCTCTATGTCCTGGACATAGCAGAGGTATACATCACTCCCTCGTCGTAACTCACGATACATGGCCATAGCGGTGATGATCTGAGTCGAAGGCTCCCTGGGCCTCTGGCGGTATGATATGGTAACCCCAGATGGACTCCGAAGAAGCAGTCGATGCTCGGCACATAGGATTCTGCCCTTGTACCGCTCCAACCAGTTCATCCCGACAATCACATCAAATCCAAGTCCGTCGAACTCTATCTAGTCGATCGGAAACTCTTCACCTCTGATTCGTACAACAGCATCTCGGTGGTAGCGGGTACAACCTGATCCGCTCTTTCGATGGGAGAGTGACCAAGAAGTCTGGCATCTCATCTCCATCTAACCCCAGCCTCTTCGCAAAAGATAGCGAAATAAATGTGTGTGAGGCTCCAGAGTCGAACAAGATCGATGCATCCACGCCATTCACTGGAAAGGTACCGGTGAGGATTGTGCCGCTCTTGCCGGCTTCTGCCTCATTGCAGACACTCAGTGTACCTCCCGTTCCGAGTGCACAGCCTAATTCATTGGCAAACTAATAAGTACTGGGTAACAACACGGTTGATATACTTCAATAACTCCACTTTATTCATTAACACCTTCTCTTTACAACATTGTTGGTTTACATGGTTGATATAACTTAACACATACATAACTTCCGTAACATATATTGGCTTAACACATTACAGAATTATACAAGGCTTTAGAATTGTCTGAAGGTCAAATTCAAACGTCCGGGTTTCATGTGTGTGGCATTGATCACTGCCGACGGTGCGGTATTCAGTTTGATCTTCCTGATGCCATGATATAGCATCCTTGACTGCCCACCCATGATTAACACGTCTCCTGACTTTAGTATTAACTTTCTTGCGAGATCAGCACGCTTCTGCTCGCCATACACAAACACTGCGGTATCACCAATGGACCAAGACACCACGGGTACTCCCTTACTTAGAGACTCGGGTAACTCGTCCTTATCTTGGTGTAAACCTAACCGTCCACCTTTCTGGTAGAAGTTCACAATACACAAATCTGCTTCCACATTTGGAATCGAATCCGTTTCAACTTGTTGAGCAATTCCCACGGCGTGATTAACAACCGCACGGAACTCCTCAGGTATACTTGGTACTTTTGCTCCATCTTCAGCTCGCACTTCTTGATATGACTTGGTGTAAGGGTTCTAGTCCTTACCCATGCACATCATCTTCAATTGCATTCTTGATCCGTTCGGATATTCAGGTGTGTAGAAACCTCCAGTTTAGCTCCAAGTTCGTCGCATCGTCTGATGACATGGATTTGTGCTTCCGGTGTCAGGTATCCATTTAAAAGTATCATACCTGGCTGGATAACCTGACATTGCTCCATTGGAAAGTCGGTGATGTTGATGGTGGTTTCTCCAGGGTTTGGTGTGGGTGGGATTGGATAACATATATTGAAGGTTCCTTTAAGTTTAGAATTATCTAATTAGGTGTCTTTCACACTATACTTTAACTCTTTACTTACATGATAATACGCTTGGACTCATTAATACACACATGCATGAAATGCGGTATGCAACCACTTATTACATTCAACAGTTTAGGCGGTACCTGGTCTAGAAGAGGGCCCTGGCGCCTCTGACCGGTCCACCACATTCAGGGCGGCCTTGCTAGGTCCCGACCCCTTCCCCTTCTGGGAATCAGTATGCCTCTAATCTGTGGGTGGCTGGTTAGCCGTCTTTGGGCCATCAATAGCTGCTGTGGCCTTACCCTTCCACTACCCTCTGGGCTTGTTAACTCTGCTGTTGGGGTTCCGGTAACACTCGTGGTCACGGTGACCCCACTTCTCGCAGTAGCGACACTGCACCTCATTTCCCTTGCAGTCCTTGCCGGGGTGGTCTCCATTGCACCACTTACAGTAATAGTGGCGCTCCGGTCCAGAGCCCGTGCTAGCTGCTCACAACACACAATCAATACTTGTCTCACAACTTATCAACATACACTTCAACTTATCACACAAGATTAAATAATTACCCTTAGGTGGGTAAGAGCGTAGGGGTTTCGCCGCATAAGCATATGTGAGCTTCAGTGGCTCCTCAGCTGTGGTGGTTTGGGCTTGGCCCTTGTCACCCTGGTGCTGACTCTTCTGGGGCTGGGGATAAGGTTTCTTCTTCTTCTTTCCTCCCCCGTACCCCTGCGGACTCTGGCCCTCGCTCGTGGCCTTGCGCTTGTGCGCATTCTCCTCGTCCCTCAGACGGACGGTGATTTCCACCTTAGCAGCGGCATGATAGCACTCCTGAATTTAGGATGTCAGTCATGCCCCGCAATACATACTCACAAACTCACATTAATACTCACTTGTAGACTATACATATTCACATCACTCCTTATTTAAATTACCTGCAAGGTAGTATACTCAGCTGGCCCCATCCCATAGCGAAGACGGTGGCTGAGACCGTTGTAGAAACGGTTTACCAGCACCCGGTTCGAGTATCCCAGGTCCGGTAACAGGTGGACAAGGCCGGTGAATGCAGTGTAATACTCATCAACCGACACCTTGTCCCCCTGCCTCAGACTATCCAGCTCCAGGCGCTTGGCCTCTTGAACATGCACAGGGTAGTATTTGGCTCGCAGCAGAGCCGTGTACTCCCTCCATCCAAACTGAGGATCCGCCATCCGGTCCTCTCTCACAAGCTTCCACCAGTTCTGTGCCGAACCCTTCAGGTAGTAAGCGGCAAGACGGACCTTAGCCTCTGCAGGTACAGCCAAGGTCTCGTAGGCGGTCTCCAACTCGGAGATGTACGCCTCCAGCTTACGTAGGTCGGTCTCCCCATGAAATGAAGGGGGTCTCAAGTCTGCCAATGCCTTGACCCAGTTGGTCTCTCGTGGCGGTGGCGGTGGTGGTTGAACTCCGGGCATCTGCCCCTACTGTATCGCAGCTACAAGCTGGGGTACCATCTGGGCTACAGCGGCTGCTACAGCCTCAGCCATAACCTGAGCTGTAGTGTTCTCGCCCTGGTCACCCACGTTACCAGTACCACTTCCGCGGCCTCTACCTCGCGGTCTACCTGCCATCTGAATTCACATGAACATTTATTAGCACTGTGCTTGCACACTTATCGGTCCAACGGTTGTAACGCTTATCGACAATAAGGTATCTCCACACTTAGTTAGTGGTTAACCTTTCCATAATGCTCACTGAAGTAACTGTAGTTAGGTTTCCTAACTCGGTATATCCCTAAGCTCGGTATTCTAGTCATCAGAGCGATACTTCACTCTGATACCACTTTTTGTAACACCCCTACTACGCACACGACACTAAACAAAATCGCAGCGGAAATAAATAACTAAACAGCAACTAACGTCTCGGTTCTACAACGCCGTCAACCACCCACGTGGTTGACAAGGCAGAATAAATACAAGTGTACCGGTCTGATGATCAGACTCCCGAGCATGAACTAAACCAGAAATACATTATATATAATACCGAGTACTACATACATCCTTCACCATTAAACATCACTGTAAACTGCCACAACCAAATATATAACACGCCACGGGAGCACAGGCGCATCCCGGGCCAACATCCAAAAGTACTCAAAAGTAAATCACTTCCTAGGATCTAGAGCCACTCCGCTTCTTCGATCCTCATCCTGCAGTATAAGAAATATGGATCCCCCGAGGGGGTCAGCAACCCTTGGCTGGTATGGTTAACGCGCAGCCCATCGGCTACCGGGATACGCGCAACTAATTGTCATGATAACATGGCATTCATTTATATACATAACATAACATAACATGGGGCATAGCATCAATAGTGCACAGCTCAACATCACATACACGGTGGATCTTCGTTCCACAATAACAAACCACAAGGGTCAAATAACACAAGAGCCTAGAGAGTGATTCACTCTCATGTTAAGCTTGTTAAACACACTCATTACCGTTCTGTTAGACGAACGAGTAACTTAAGTCACAGATGGTTCGGATTTAGTGACCCGAACACACCACACAAACACATGTTCCCACTAAACCGATCATAAGTCAGAATAGGTAAGCTTTGGAAGAAGCTAGCGGGAGATCGAACGCCAAATTAAGGAGAACAATCTTAACAACATAAGAGTCGAATCTGATTCAGATATCTACTCTTAACTTACATGCATGACCGGACAACCGGATTCCTCACTTCCCAGTTAACACTTGTTAGAAGTTCATGGTGGAACTTAACAACCAATACACAATAGGTGGTAAGTCATGTTAGACACACACAAGGGAAATGAGTCACATCATAACATCACAATAATATGAACAACTGTAAACTCATTACATGTTTAGATCTTATAACGTCATAACACACAGAAAAACATACAACACACAAGCCGGTGTAAACCGGTAGACAACAGACTGCAAGAAAACCATACCTTGGTCCTTGCCTCGTTTGGTTTCCTCCGTAGGTCACTCCTATACATAGTTAATAACGTCGGTTAATTATTTATTTAACTTCAAACTTACTAAGTATTTAACATGATTGTATGATATGTTTTAATGTCTATCTTACCCTAGGTTACCTTCATTATACACCCTAGGGTTAACTACATAGGTCACATTCTTTTCTGTTTTTTTTTTACAAGTTTAGGTCCGATCGACCTTACCGACCGAACTTACCCAAGTTCGGTCGATTCCAGAACACATTTCCGTCAAAATTTTCTACTCCGACCGACCTTGTAAGTTCGGTCGCATGTTCGGTCTATTCCCGAGAGTTTCTTCCCTTTGAAAATTTAGCCCGACCGAACTTGCCAAGTTCGGTCCTATGTTCGGTCGATTCCAGTAACTCAATCCGTACACAAAATACAAGCCCGACCGACCTTGCAAGTCCGGTCCCCAAGGTCGGTCCATTCCAGAAGCCAATTCTCGCAGGGTAAACTGGGCTCGACCGACCTTGCAAGTTCGGTCGCAAGTTCGGTCTGGCCCAGACCCTTGTTTTCCTTTTTACATTCAACTCAAACTTCACCCCATATACCCTAGTACACCCTAACCTCATTTAGGCACTTCAATACACCTTAAGACATCCTTAAACACTCATAAAACTCATTTTCTAATTCTTAAGCCTTTACTTATTTCCTTGTAAAATTCCTTAACACTTACAACATTTATACTAGGTTTCTAAATGGTGTTTCTCACCTATGATAACTACTATCCCAAAATGCTTTCTCCTCATCTTAACATCATCTCTTAAGCACTATTTCTCACAACTAACTCCTTATGTCATTCTTGAAATTCTTTCCCAAGTTTACACTTTCTCCTTATTTTACCAAAGTTTGCCTAAGTCTTTATCTAAGTCCAAAATGACTTTGGTACATACTAAAACCTCAAGCTCATGCCTAAGTCCTTCTCACATCTTAAATCACCTTAATGCATGTTTCTTTCACAAGGAAAACACCTAACCATTCTAAATACTCCTTAACTTATCAAACTCATTTTAAACTCCTAGAACTTCACATTTATTACCTAAATTTCGACATAGGTTCTCCTAGAACATTACTAAACCAAAACACATTGTTTTTACCAACAAACAACCAAGAACACTAAAAATCCATCAAGCACTTATTAGACACAAACTCCACTCATAAAGCACTACATCACAATATAGTGCTTAATTTAAATTGCATGGCACTTAGGCCCTTAAATGACATGGCTCTTAGGCCCTTAAGATGCATAAATCATAAACACTGAATTTCCACAATATATTTGCCTTTAACCTGCAAATACACTCAACAACACATTGCCTTTTACTAAGCTCTTGAGAACACTTTACTAAGTCATTCACCATTTGCTCTTTAGGTAGTTTTAACAAGCATTATAAGCTCATTTCTCCTAAGGCATTAAACAACATTAGGTTAGTAGATTTACCTTCTTGCAAATAACTTCTTTCTTGTTTCCTTTAAAAACCGGTAGGGTATTTGATTCTTTTGACAAGTTCTAAACAATATACAAACATTATAATGAGTATTCAAGCTATAAGCTTCATCTCATTGTAAACCCTAATTTTACATTGTTTCAAAAACATTAATGTAGTTGTTTTACCTTGCTCTTTGAAGAGAGTTTGAATATCTAACAAGAGAGGACTCCACCTAGTCCATGAAGAGTTGGAATGAAGCTAGAACAAAGTCACACAAAGAGCTCCTTCAATATGTATTTTCGGTTACCACAAAAACATGAAGGAAATGAAGTTTTTATTT
The DNA here is from genome assembly GCA_023374045.1 of Limonium bicolor. Lineage (NCBI taxonomy): Eukaryota > Viridiplantae > Streptophyta > Magnoliopsida > Caryophyllales > Plumbaginaceae > Limonium > Limonium bicolor. The sequence goes on from CM041781.1 coordinate 221,494,313, forward strand.
GAGATTCCTTACCTAGAAGCAAAGGAGAGTAACAATATGTAAAAATACAAGCTCAAGCTCCTTCAATGTGGAACTCCATGGCACCGAAATGGTGGTCTTGGAATTTTAAGAAGATAGAAATGAAGAGCTTGTTGAGAGGAAGAGATTGGTGGTGTTTGTTTTTGATTTGGACAAGTGAGCTAGATTTTACAAGAGATCAAAGAAGAGGTTTAATGGAGGTGGTGTGGTATTACCGTGGAAGAGAAGGAAGAAGAGAGGTGTGGAGCCGTGTGAATACAAGGAAAGAAATGAGAGAATAGATAGAATTTGCTTTTGAAGATATTTATACTTTATAAAGTAAAAGTAAGTTTAATTAGTTTTCCTTATTCACTTAATATGCTAACAAGAGAGTGGTGAGTCACCACACTTAAGAAAACCGGCCCCCATTAGTATTTAGGGGTAATATAGTCTTTATTTGTCAATTTAATTACTTATACAAACATATGTTACAAAATAGCTTATAAAAATCACTATTCATGAAAACAAGGCACATAGAAGTGAAATTTTTGATTTCCCATTGATATAGACATCCAAATGTGATATTATATAGTACACATATATATTTAAGAGTAATGATGGACATCTAGCCACTCAAAACTCATTTACAAGACAATTTTTTCAAAAATGTGCTTTAAGACTCCTCAAAGCACATTTTGTGTTTAAACTTGTTTTCAAGCTTGGTTTTCTTTGGTAATTGGTTAAATATGTTCATTAGTGTATAAATGAGGTCTTGGTAAGTTCATTAGGTCTTAACCAAGTTTATCCCAAGCTTAGAGCACATTTTGGCTCTTATTGACTTTAAAGCACATTTTGTGTTTTCTTTTGTTTAAATTTGTTTACTAATGTTTCTAAGACTCTTTTTAGTCTTAATACACCATATTTAAGTGTTTATACAATATATTAAGGTTTGGGGTATTTCAGTTCCAGTTAGTAGAAATCTTAATCACCATGTGCTAGCTAAGCCCTAACGGGCATTAACCAACCACCATCAAACTTAACTCTTATTCTTAACTCAGTAAGTACTAAACTTGGTTAGTAACAATCTCAAGTCTCGCGGGTTAGTGTAAATATAACACAATCACAACGAGAACAATATAACCGGTTGCATGCTTTATCTTGTTTTAGTCATAGCAATTAGACAGATAGCACACAAGCCGAGGGACACCTCGTTAGCAAGCAGGTCACAAGAAGGATTGTACCGTTCACCGTCGATCGTTGTTTGTTTAACCTTCTTCGGGGTCCCAATTCACAAACCTAAAACATTCATTCATTTTTAGGTCATTAGTTATTTGCACCTTACTTAACTCACTTAGTCCCTAGGGATTCCCATTCAATAACCTCTCAAGTCTTTGCCACTTAACTTACCACTTAATTTTTAAACATTTAAAACTTATACTTAATCTTAACTTAATTCCTTAAGTTCTTAGGGTCCTAATCATTACCACCCTACCAAAGGTATACCTCATTACCTATTACCATTCTTAGAATTCAAAATTTCTTTTTTTTTAAGTGTTAAGGGTCGACCGACCCACCGACCGACCCAACCCCTGGGTTGGTCCATTACAGAAACTCTTCCGTCTTTTGAAACCCATCCGACCGACCCAGAGCTAGACCGACCGACCCAAACCCTCTGGGTCGGTCCATTGCAGAACCCATTTTCCTACATTAAATCTTTACCCGACCGACCCAAAGCTAAGCCGACCGACCCAAACCCCCTGGGTCGGTCCAGTCCAGAGGCATTCCGGCTGGCTTAACATGGCCCGACCGACCCAAAACTGGGTCGGACCCTGGGTCGGTCCTCTACAGATCTTTCTCTTAAATTGCCTCTTTCAATTCCAAACTCTTCCACAAATGTTCTAATAGGTCCTACACCATCTTGGCACCTTAAACCCACCTTATAACCTCCACCAAACTCATTAAAACAACTTCCAAAGATCTTCTCAAACATTTACTCAATTCTTACAAAGCTCCCAACGCTTAGCACTTATTTTCTTACATTTCTCACATGCATTCCTCCAAGAATTTCAATTAACCAAATGCTCCCTCCTTAAGAACTTGACCACACCATGTACACCACTTCCCAGCGTTATTGCATTTATCAAACCTTCCTTAGATTCTATACTCTAGTTCTCACCTAACCATTTCAAAGTTTCACCCTCACTTACATCTAACTTACCCAAGTTCTCTAGCTTCTTTTATCAACATTTACCTAAGTCCTAAATACCCAAGTACACTCTTTTATTTCCTAAATCCTTCACAGTGACGCCTAAGTCATTACAAGTCATTTAAACACCCTAATCTCACCCTCTTTCATCAAGACCACCTCTAGAACTTCCTAGTACTTACTTAGTCATGAAATCTCCTTAGAATATCTTAAACACTTAGGTTCTCCTCTAAATTTTGCCATGGGTTCTCTAGTATATAGTTGCATCCAAACACTTGGGTTTTCTCCATCAAACAACCAATATCACTCAATTTCTCATCACAACACCTTAACACACAATTTACACCAAAACCACACCACATCATCATATAGTGCTTAAACTTAAAATGCTTGGCACTTAGGCCCTTAAATGACAATAATCTTAACCACTGAATTTCCACATATATTTGCCTTCAACCTGCGAATACACACAACAAAGCTCCCATTGAAATGAAATGCTTCTTGTAATTCACCTTGATGTTCTTAAACTATCTCTTTTTCCTCATTTGCTCCTTAGTCACAAGTTCACAATATGCTCATTGTTTCTCCTAGGTTTTATATAAACCTTTTCTAATGTAAACTCTCTACTAAACTCATCACATATCTAAATCCCATTCCCTTAAACAATAAAACACCTTAAGGTAAGTAATTTACCTTGTTCTTTTACAAGCTTAAAAAGCTTCTTCCTTAGGTTTTTCTTTGTTCAATCTCGGTCACCAATGTGTATCTCCTTGCCATGTTCTAACCAATATCCAATGACTCCAATGAGTACTAGATAACATATTAACCCTAAGGAACAAACCCTAGGTTAAAAATATGCTTTAAGGTATTAAGGTGATTGTTTTACCTTGGTTTCTCAAGACAAACTTGGATATGAAGCAAGAAGGACCTTCTCTCTCCTTTGAAGAGTAGAAACAAGCTAGAACAAGGCATAAACATGGAGTCCCATGAGCACTAATTTTCGGACATGTGAAGAAAATGGTGGAAACCTAGATTTTCTTACAATTTCTTTACCTTAAGAGAATGAAGAAGCCAATGGAGTCTCCAAACTTGAATTTCCTCCTCCAATGGTGGTTTGACTTGGCACCAAAATGAAGCTCTTGAAGTTTTGAAAAGATAGAAAGAAGGAGCTTGAGCTAACTAAGAAGAATATGTATTTTGTTTTGGATTTGGAGCTAAAATGAGTAAGATGTGGGCAAGGCTAGATGGAGCTAGCATGGAGTTGTTCTTCACGTTAATGGAGAAGGGAGAGAGCTTGAAGAAACCGTGGGAAACAAGAAGAAATGAGGAGATGAGGAGAGAGGTAAGTAAAATGTGATATTTATGTAAAAAGGTAAATAGTACTTTTTGCTTTATAAGTCTTATTTGCTTTCTTAATTGCTTAATAACTCGTGGAGGTGGTGACTCACCTCATAAGAAACCGGCCCCCTTTATATAATGAGGGTACTTAAGTCTTTGTTGACCAAATGTCTCACTTATATAGACTTATGTTATAAACTAGCTTAATTAATTCACTATTCACCAAAACAAGGCACATTGTTGTGAAATTTTTGATTTCCCATTGATATAGACTTCCAAATGTGATACTATATAGTACACATGTTAATTAAAGAGTAATGATGGACATTTAGCCATTCAAAACTCATTTACAAGACAATTTTTCGAAAACGTGCTTTAAGACTCCTTAAAGCATATTTTGTGTTTTAACTTGTTTTCAAGCTTGGTTTTCTTTGGTAATTGATTTAAAATGACCATTAGGACATTACTAAGGTCTTAGAACAATATTTGGGTACTCTCCCAAGTCTCTCCAAGCTTAGAGCACATTTTTGCTTAAACTGCTCTTTTGGTGTTTCCTTATATATTCTTTGATTAGAAATGTTTCTTAATGTTTCTAAGGCATTATTTAGCCTCCTTATATCTTAGTTTATCATTTAGACACCATATCTAAGTTTGGGGTATTTCAATCTACCCCCCTTAAAAGAACGTTGTCCTCAAAGTTCACACATGTGCTTAACCATTCACGGTACACAATTCTCTTAATCTTAATACCACATCTTATATTCACATTCATACATCTCAAGACTCAAAGGTCAATCTCAAATACAATACATAAGTATTATACATAACTCAAATTTACACCGAAGTGTAGCAACTTACACAAATTCACATCTTAAACAACCAACCAAACGACAACCATGATCGTTTCCTAACTCAAAAGCGAGGAAGCTCTACCCCCCTTAAAAAGGGGTACGCCCCGTACCCTATACAGACGATCTAGTCAGTAAATAAAGAAGGGTACTTAGCCCTCATCTTATCCTCTAATTCCCACGTGGCCTCTTCGACATCCTGGTTAGACCAGAGAACCTTTACCAGTCGCACTGACTTGTGGCGAGTGTCCCTAGTCTTGCTGTCCAAGATTCTCTGAGGAGTCTCCACGGATCTCATATTCAGTTCTAAAGTCAACCTCTCAGGTTCTAACACATGGGAGGGGTGGTGCATGTATTTCTTTAGCTGTGAAACATGAAAAACATCATGCACTTTACCCAGCTCAGCAGGTAAATTCAACCTGTAAGCAACCGGGCCCACCCGCTCCGTAATCTCATAAGGACCAACAAATTTCGGGCTTAATTTGCCCTTCTGCCCAAACCTGAATACACCCTTCATTGGTGAAACTCGCAGAAATACCTGGTCGCCCACTGCGAACTCTAGGTCCCGTCGTCGTACATCAGCATACGACTTCTGCCTATCTTGAGCAGCTTTCATGTTCTCCCTGATTTGCTGAACTTCAGCCTTAACTTGTTCTAAGTACTCTGGTCCTATAATGACCGTCTCACTCGACTCATCCCAGCAGAGCGGTGTACAACATGGTCTACCGTACAACGCTTGAAAAGGTGCCATCTTGATCAAAGCGTGATAGCTGTTGTTGTATGAAAACTCGATCAGATGCAATCTGTCAATCCAATTGCCCTGGAAGTCTAAGGCACATGCTCTCAGCATGTCCTCGAGTGTCTGAATAGTACGCTCAGTCTGACCATCTGTCTGAGGATGGAACGCGGTACTCAGCTTGAGTTCTGTACCCAACGCTTCTCTGGTAGCTCTCCAGTACCTCGAAAGGAATCTGGTATCTCTATCTGACACTATGGTCTTTGGTATGCCGTGATGTCTCATGATTTCTTTCTCAAATAACTCAGCTAATTTGGTCACCTAAACCTTCCTTCATCGTATGAATCGGGCTACTTTGGTAAGGCGATCCACTACCACCCATATCATGTTGAGACCTCCCCTAGCAGGTGGAAGCCCAACTACGAAGTCCATGGAGATATCATGGAACTTCCACTCCGGAACTGGCATCGACTGTACCATTCCGCCCGGTCGTCGGTGCTCGAATTTCACCTTCTGGCATGTGAGACACCTCAAGACGAACTCGGTAACATCTGTCTTCATCCCCGACCACCAGAAGTATCTCTTCATGTCTTTATACATTTTAGAGGCTCCCGGATGGATGGAAACTGAAGAACAGTGTGATTCTCTAAGTATACAGTCTTTCAGATCCGTATTGCCTCGTGGTATGCATAATCGGCCCTTAAGTCTGATCAGATCATCATCATGAAGTCTGAAGTCGTATTTCTGACTCTCAAAGGTACCATCTGTCAGCTTCTGTCTGACCTCTCTCATGTACTCATCTGTCCTCTGAGCCTCTCGCACCTCATCAACCAAGCTGGAGAAAGAAACTAGCGAATGGAGTGAGTGTGCTCGACGGCTCAGGGCATCTGCTACAACATTGGCCTTCCCCTCTTTGTATTGGAGGTCAATGTCATAGTCTTTCAGAAACTCTAACCATCTCCTCTGTCGAAGATTTAACTCCTTCTGAGTGAATATGTATTTCAAACTCTTGTGATCGGTGTAGATCGTGACACTAACCCCATATAAGTAGTGGCGCCATATCTTCAAAGCGAAGACTACAGCTCCCAGCTCTAAATCATGTGTGGGGTAGTTCTCCTCATGTTTCTTCAACTGGCGTGAGGCATATGCCACCACCTTGCCATGTTGCATGAGCACGCAACCCAGCCCTCTGCCGGATGCGTCACAATAAACCTCAAAGCCCTCTGTACCGTCTGGAATGGTCAGAACCGGTGCAGTGGTCAGTGAGTCCTTCAAGCGCTGAAATGATCTCTCATAGTCAACTGTCCACAAAAATGGTGCATCTTTCTTCATCAAACTGGTCATCGGCTTCGCGACCTTGCTGAAATCTCTAACAAACCTCCTGTAGTAACCTGCCAGACCGAGAAAGCTCCGGATGTCGGTAACAGTCTTCGGCCTTAGCCAGGTACGTACGGCATCAATCTTTGCTGGATCCACTGCGATCCCAGCATCTGAGATGACATGACCTAGGAAAGAGACCTGGTCAAGCCAGAACTCACACTTGGAGAACTTAGCATATAGCTGGTTCTCCCTCAGTATTTCCAATACTCTCCTCAGATGTTCCTCATGCTCAACCTTAGACTTCGAATATATCAAAATGTCGTCAATAAAAACCACAACCGACTTGTCCAGCTGCTCCCGGAACAAGCGGTTCATCAGATCCATAAACTTCGCCGGTGCGTTCGACAAACCGAACGGCATCACAGTAAACTCATAGTGGCCGTATCGTGTCCGGAATGCCGTCTTCTCAATGTCTCCCTCCTTAATGGCTATCTGATGATACCCCGATCTGAGATCAATCTTGGAAAACACAGATGCTCCCCTCAACTGATCGAATAGGTCGTCAATGCGGGGTAGTGGATACTTCTTCACTGTCACTGCATTCAGCTCTCTGTAGTCGATGCAGAGGCGGAGACTACCATCCTTCTTCTTCACGAAGAGAACTGGCGCTCCCCAAGGTGACACACTTGGTCTAATGAATCCTTTATCTAACAAATCTTTCAATTGTTCCTTAACTCAGTCATTTCTGCCGGGGCCGTACGGTATGGTGCTTTGGCTATCGGTCCGGTACCAGGTAGCAGCTCAATGGTGAACTCTACCTCCCGAGTGGGTGGCATGCCGGGCAGTTCCCGTGGAAATAAGTGGGAACTCCGACACTACCGGTAAGTCGGGGTCGAACTCAGGGTCTCTCTCTATGTCCTGTACATAGTAGAGGTATACTTCTTCCTTTTCCTTAATTCTTTATACATTGCCATGGCGGTGATGATCTTAGTCGAAGGCTCTCTGGGCCTCTGGCGGTATGATATTGTTACCCCAGACGGACTCCTGAGCAGCAATCTATGCTCGGCGCAGAGGATACGTCCCTTGTGCCGCTCCAACCAGTTCATCCCGAAGATAACATCAAATCCTAGCTTACTGAACTCTATGAAACTGACTAGAAAGTCTTCTCCCTTAATTCTGATGGTGGCTCCTCGGTAGTAACGAGTGCAACAAACCTTCTCCTTAGACGGGAGCGTAACCGTGAAGTCGGGTAGCTCATCAGCGTCTAGCCCCAACCTGCTCGCGAATGATGCCGAGACAAAGGTATGCGAGGCCCCTGAGTCGAAGAGAAATGATGCCTCAATCCCATTAATCGGAAAGGTGCTGGTGAGGATAGTACCGCTAGCGTCGGCCTGTGCCTCTATAAGTATGCTTAACGCACCTTCCGTACCGAGTCCATAACCTAATTGTGTTCACAAGCTTCATGAGTATTGATGGTATAACAAGAGTCGTAACAATTTATATGAACAACACTGTTATTTTATTTATAACCATCCTTTTACAACATGAGCTTTAATCTTACATCTCATTCCTCATCTCATTCTAACATTACATGGCTAATATTGTCTAAAGGTTAGGTTTAATCTTCCTGGTCTCATATGCGTCGCATTGATTACTGCTGATGGTGCTGTATTCAGCTTGATTCTCTTAATCCCATGGTATAACATCCTTGATTCTCCCCCAAAATTAATACATCACCTGACTTAAGTACTATCTTATCTGCACGGTCCGCACGCTTCTGCTCGCCGTATAAAAATTCTGCATCATCTCCAATGGACCAAGACACTACGGGTATCCCTCTTTCGAGAGACTCCGTTGTCTCGTCCTTATCCTGGTGTAGTCCCAGTTTCCCGTCCTTCTCGTAGAAGTTTACAATGCAAATGTCTGCTTGGATGTCTGGAATCGGTTCAGCCTCCAACTGCTGAGCGATTTCCACGACTTGTGTAATAACTGGATGGAACTCTTCGGGTATTCCCGGTGGTGAGACTCCATCTTGCACCCTCATGGTTTGGTAATTCTTGGCATACGGATTCCAATCCTTGCCCAAGCTCATCATCTTTAATTTCATCCTTGCTCCCCCTGGGTACTCCGGTGTGTAAAAACCTCCCGGTCCCATTCCTAGTTGATTGCATCTCCTGATGATGGCTATTTGTGCTTCGGGTGTCAGGTATCCCCTTAATAAAATCATACCTGGGCGGATAACCTGACATTGTTCGGTTGGAAAGTCTATGGTTTCGATGTCGGTGTGCTCCGGGTTGGATGTAGATGGTATTGGGTAGCAAATGTTGAATCTTCCTAAAGTGGTAGTAGGTTATATCTTACTTAAGTTCTAGTCTCATCTTATTCTTACTTAACTCATTTATTCACCAAGCATGCATGATAATGCGGTAAGCAGGTAGTTTTTATTACTAAATGGTTATAGTGGTACCTGGCCTCGATGAGGGTTCAGGCTCATCGTCCCGGTCCACCATGTGTAAAGTGGGTCCCGTCTTCTGGGTCACCCGTGGGTTCTTGTCCGCCGGCTGCTGCACCTTCCTCTGACCGTCAGATCCAGCTCCCTGATCGGTCTTGCCCCTGCGTCGTGGTCGGGCCTATAGGCTCTGCTAGCAGGGTTCCGGTAACACTCATATGCTCGATGCCCGTAGACTCCACAAAAGTTGCACTCCACTTTATTCCCCTTACAGTCGAGCCCGGGGTGGTCCTTGTGACACCACCTACAAATGAAGCGTCGCTCGTAGCCACCACCGGCTCCCTTCTCAGTCTCAGATCCTGATGATTCATAATGTCAATTCTCATATCTCAAATGGTTACTAATTTGTTTCTTAACTCATTTAATATCAATTCCTTACCCTTTGGCGCCTTAGAGCGCAGGGGTGTAGCTGCAATAGCATATGTCAACTTCAATGGATCTTCCGAAGCCTTCCCCTTTTCCTCCCTCCCCTTTGGGTTCTGATTTTTCTGGGCCTGAGGCTGGTACTTTTGTTTCTTGTACCCTCCTTGCCCTTGACTTTCTGAGCTCTTACCAGCACTCTTCCTCTTGCATTCTCCTCGTCCCTCAGTTGGACGGTTATCTCAACCTTAGCAGCGGCATGATAGCACTCCTGCTTTTCCACAATACTAGTCACTCTCATTTCTCATAATCTAAATCTTACTCATTACTTACTCAAATCTCAATCATTCTTATTACCTGCAAGGTAGTGTAACTCATCGGCCCCATGCCGTAGCGGAGTCGATGGCTAAGCCCGCCATAGAAGCGGTCCACAGGATCTGGTCAGAATATCTAAGACCTGGCAGAAGACGGAGCAAGGCAGTGAACTCTGAGTAATACTCGTCCACTGTCATCTTGTCCGTCTGCCTAAGCGCATCCAACTGCAAGCGCTTCTTCGTCTGGACATGGGCAGGATAGTACTTTGCTCGTAGCAAGGCGGTGTACTGCTCCCAGCCGAACCTGGATTGGCCACATGCTCGGCCCTCACCAGCTTCCACCAATCGCCTGCCGCCCCCTTCAGATAGAAAGCAGCTAGACGCACCATGATCCCAGCAGGGACATCAAGGGTCTCGAAGGCAGTCTCCAGCTCGGAGATGTACGCCTCAAGCTTGGCGGGATGGTCTCCCCCTTAAAATGAGCGGGTCGAAGATCTGCTAGACTCTTCACCCAGTTTGGTTCCCTAGGTTGTGGCGGTGGAGGTGGTGCACCCGCACCAGGCTGATAGCCCATATGACCTAATGCGGCAGCTACGATCTCCGCGATCGTCTGCCCTCCAGGTATTCCTGACGCATCATGACTCTGGCCGCGACCTCGGCTTCCCCTAGGACGTCCTGCCATCTGAATAAGCATAACTCACATTAGATTTGTATTCACCACTGTTTCGGTTACGAATTTATAACGTCCGTAGACGATAAAGACGATCCACACTTATTAGTGGTCATCTGACTCTACTCACTCTAACTTCTCACACCCTTAACCCAACACTTATTCCGTAACTTATATCCTAACTCAGTGGTTACTCATGTCTGGTATTTCTCGATCAGAGCGTAACTACGCTCTGATACCACTTTTTGTAACACCCCATCCAAAGCCATTCGTGGTTATCGCCAAACTGAACACTTAATCGAATACGTCGCAGCGGAAATAAATAACACCTGGACCTTGCCACGGTCTGATCGTTAGAATATACCGGCCTTAACATTTACAATACTTATCCATAGTACTTATCCAACTCAAACATCACCAACCACAATACCCAACCAACACATACCATAACCAACCGCAATACATAACCAACCACAATACCATAACCAACCGAGTACAAGAATCTTAAACATAATCTCAACCTTACATCAGTTTAATATACACAGTCGGGTGCACAGGCGCAACCCGAACTCAAAATAAACATCCCACCCTATGTCTAACCGCTCCTACTCTCGTAGTGCGTCCTCATGGGTCTCTTACCTGCAAGTGTAAAAATAGCCCCCGAGGGGGTCAGCACGAATGCTGGTACACCCTCTCATGGCCCCCAAGCTAACGGGGCTATGACGACTAATTGTCGATAGCATGGAAATTGATTACATACACAAACGTAATATGAAGTGCAATAACAATAACCACAGATGAACATATATAGTTCACAAACAATAACGACTCAAGCGTTCCCTTATCAAGTGGGTTAGTAACCCCCTCTTAGTCCTCATTTCCTTAATCTCAGTTCCTTACCTTACCTTAATCTTAATCTTAATCTCAGTATACAAACCTTTCCTGGAAGGGATTGGTTGTAGCTTAATTCGAACCTGGGATTTAGGTGATCCCACCGCACCATCTTAATGCCACCTACTCTGGACGGGAGTCCAGCGTAGCTGAGCCGGCAACCGGCCCTAGGCTACAAGTCCGAAGACAAGTCCTTAAGCGGAGGGCGGATCTGATTCAGATACCGTCCCCCTTTTTCCTTAGCATGCATGACCGGAGATCGGTCCCGGGTTTCCTCACTCAAGTTCCAGTTAGTAGAAATCTTAATCACCATGTGCTAGCTAAGCCCTAACGGGCATTAACCAACGACCATCAAACTTAACTCTTATTCTTAACTCAGTAAGTACTAAACTTGGTTAGTAACAATCTCAAGTCTCGCGGGTTAGTGTAAATAAACACAATCACAACGAGAACAATATAACCGGTTGTATGCTTTATCTTGTTTTAGTCATAGCAATTAGACAGATAGCACACAAGCCGAGGGACACCTCGTTAGCAAGCAGGTCACAAGAAGGATTGTACCGTTCACCGTCGATCGTTGTTTGTTTAACCTTCTTCGGGGTCCCAATTCACAAACCTAAAACATTCATTCATTTTTAGGTCATTAGTTATTTGCACCTTACTTAACTCACTTAGTCCTTAGGGATTCCCATTCAATAACCTCTCAAGTCTTTGCCACTTAACTTACCACTTAATTTTTAAACATTAAAACTTATACTTAATCTTAACTTAATCCTTAAGTTCTTAGGGTCCTAATCATTACCACCCTACCAAAGGTATACCTCATTACCTATTACCATTCTTAGAATTCAAAATTTCTTTTTTTAAGTGTTAAGGGTCGACCGACCCACCGACCGACCCACCCCGGGGTCGGTCCATTACAGAAACTCTTCCGTCTTTTGAAACCCATCCGACCGACCTAGAGCTAGACCGACCGACCCAAACCCTCTGGGTCGGTCCATTGCAGAACCCATTTTCTACATTAAATCTTTACCCGACCGACCCAAAGCTAAGCCGACCGACCCAAACCCCCTGGGTCGGTCCAGTCCAGAGGCATTCCGGCTGGCACCATGGCCCGACCGACCCAAAACTGGGTCGGACCCTGGGTCGGTCCTCTACAGATCTTTCTCTTAAATTGCCTCTTTCAATTCCAAACTCTTCCACAATGTTCTAATAGGTCCTACACCATCTTGGCACCTTAAACCCACCTTATAACCTCCACCAAACTCATTAAAACAACTTCCAAAGATCTTCTCAAACATTTACTCAATTCTTACAAAGCTCCCAACGCTTAGCACTTATTTTCTTACATTTCTCACATGCATTCCTCCAAGAATTTCAATTAACCAAATGCTCCCTCTTAAGAACTTGACCACACCATGTACACCACTTCCCAGCCTTATTGCATTTATCAAACCTTCCTTAGATTCTATACTCTAGTTCTCACCTAACCATTTCAAAGTTTCACCCTCACTTACATCTAACTTACCCAAGTTCTCTAGCTTCTTTTATCAACATTTACCTAAGTCCTAAATACCCAAGTACACTCTTTTATTTCCTAAATCCTTCACAGTGACGCCTAAGTCATTACAAGTCATTTAAACACCCTAATCTCACCCTCTTTCATCAAGACCACCTCTAGAACTTCCTAGTACTTCCTTAGTCATGAAATCTCCTTAGAATATCTTAAACACTTAGGTTCTCCTCTAAATTTTGCCATGGGTTCTCTAGTATATAGTTGCATCCAAACACTTGGGTTTTCTCCATCAAACAACCAATATCACTCAATTTCTCATCACAACACCTTAACACACAATTTACACCAAAACCACACCACATCATCATATAGTGCTTAAACTTAAAATGCTTGGCACTTAGGCCCTTAAATGACAATAATCTTAACCACTGAATTTCCACATATATTTGCCTTCAACCTGCGAATACACACAACAAGCTCCCATTGAAATGAAATGCTTCTTGTAATTCACCTTGATGTTCTTAAACTATCTCTTTTTCCTCATTTGCTCCTTAGTCACAAGTTCACAAATATGCTCATTGTTTCTCCTAGGTTTTTATATAAACTTTTCTAATGTAAACTCTCTACTAAACTCATCACATATCTAAATCCCATTCCCTTAAACAACAAAACACCTTAAGGTAAGTAATTTACCTTGTTCTTTTACAAGCTTAAAAGCTTTCTTCCTTAGGTTTTTCTTTGTTCAATCTCGGTCACCAATGTGTATCTCCTTGCCAATGTTCTAACCAATATCCAATGACTCCAATGAGTACTAGATAACACATTAACCCTAAGGAACAAACCCTAGGTTAAAAATATGCTTTAAGGTATTAAGGTGATTGTTTTACCTTGGTTTCTCAAGACAAACTTGGATATGAAGCAAGAAGGACCTCCTCTCTCCTTTGAAGAGTAGAAACAAGCTAGAACAAGGCATAAACATGGAGTCCCATGAGCACTAATTTTCGGACATGTGAAGAAAATGGTGGAAACCTAGATTTTCTTACAATTTCTTTACCTTAAGAGATGAAGAAGCCAATGGAGTCTCCAAAATAGAATTTCCTCCTCCAATGGTGGTTTGACTTGGCACCAAAATGAAGCTCTTGAAGTTTTGAAAAGATAGAAAGAAGGAGCTTGAGCTAACTAAGAAGAATATGTATTTTGTTTTGGATTTGGAGCTAAAATGAGTAAGATGTGGGCAAGGCTAGATGGAGCTAGCATGGAGTTGTTCTTCACGTTAATGGAGAAGGGAGAGAGCTTGAAGAAACCGTGGGAAACAAGAAGAAATGAGGAGATGAGGAGAGAGGTAAGTAAAATGTGATATTTATGTAAAAGGTAAATAGTACTTTTTGCTTTATAAGTCTTATTTGCTTTCTTAATTGCTTAATAACTCGTGGAGGTGGTGACTCACCTCATAAGAAACCGGCCCCCTTTATAATGAGGGTACTTAAGTCTTTGTTGACCAAATGTCTCACTTATATAGACTTATGTTATAAACTAGCTTAATTAATTCACTATTCACCAAAACAAGGCACATTGTTGTGAAATTTTTGATTTCCCATTGATATAGACTTCCAAATGTGATACTATATAGTACACATGTTAATTAAAGAGTAATGATGGACATTTAGCCATTCAAAACTTATTTACAAGACAATTTTTCGAAAACGTGCTTTAAGACTCCTTAAAGCACATTTTGTGTTTTAACTTGTTTTCAAGCTTGGTTTTCTTTGGTAATTGATTTAAAATGACCATTAGGATATTACTAAGGTCTTAGAACAATATTTGGGTACTCTCCCAAGTCTCTCCAAGCTTAGAGCACGTTTTTGCTTAAACTGCTCTTTTGGTGTTTCCTTATATATTCTTTGATTAGAAATGTTTCTTAATGTTTCTAAGGCATTATTTAGCCTCCTTATATCTTAGTTTATCATTTAGACACCATATCTAAGTTTGGGGTATTTCAGCTTTGGTGGGTTTATAATAGTATTTATGTTTTCTATGGAAACTTAGTTGTGTTTGTGATGCTTGTACAATTTTAATAGAAAAATATCACCAAATATTCTAAGGTTTGGGTGTGTTTCACAAAATACCTATGACCAGGTTTGTGTCTTACTACAAAATACCTTTATGTTTTCATTTCATTACAAAATAACTCTCTGTTTAAATTTTGACATATAAGTTTTGTTGTGATTATTGATATTTTATAATATATGTTTTTAATTTTTACAGCTTACAAAATTATGTAATGATTTATTATAATTAATGTAATTATTGTAACTTTTTATAATACTAAGTCACCTACTATATTTGTTTTAAATTACGTTACATTTTAAAAATTTTATGTGTACTTTTTAAAAAATGATACTTTTTTATTATTTAGTCAATTGTCACATTTATTTTTAAAATTTTATGATTTTATTTTTGGGTGTTTTTTATTATTCTTAATGAAATACCCCTAAATTAATTTAAATTAATTTAGGGGAATTCTTTTATTAAACCTTTAATAATACTATTAAGTATTAAATTATTATATGGAATTATGAATGTTAAATTAGTATAAGAATTATAATATTAAATTATTGTATGGAATTATGAGTATTAATATTATATGGAATTATGGAAATTTATTTAGGGGTTTTCTCCTATTTAACCCTAATTATTATATATTATTATATAGTATTATGAATTTAATAATAAGATTTATAAGTCAATAAATCTTGGGAAAATTTCTAAACACTCCAATTATATTATAAAGATTTTAGGAAGTGTTGGAACATTGTTTTGAAATATAAAAGTCCATATAAAATCCTAGAAACCTTAAAGCTTATTAAGCCTTGCTAGGGTTGACTTTTGAGAATGGTCAAACCAGGCCATGAAACCTATACGAATAAATAGGTTATGGAAAACCATGAAGATCGATAAAAAGAACGTAAAAAACGGATCATCCTAGCCAAAGTTATGCTAGATTGAAGTTTTGAATCAAAAATTTGAAAGTTGCCACGTGTCAAGCTCATAGGCGCCAGGACTTAAACGATTCTGGATTCCCTGAATTTCGATAACAGAATTCAATACTTTGCCCTAACTTTAGACGGCTATATCTCATTCATCTCTCCATATTTTTCAATGTCGTCTTCTTTGTTGTCTTCTCCTACATTCCCTCTAAACAACTATAACTCATACAAACCCTAACTCATTCTGAATCAACCGGAAAATCGAGTCAAAGTAGCCACCTTGCAAAAACGAAACTGCAATTCCTATTTTCTCTTTGAATCAGGTAAATTCGATCAGCCATAACTTCTTCGTTACTCATCCAAATTCCATGTTCTTTAGCTCGTTTTGAAGAGCTCTAATTCCTCTAAAACTTTCATGTTCATGGTCTAAGCTAATTCTCAACTGATTGGAAGAGTAAGGCGTCTAACGTTTCGGTTTCGCCAGCACATAAAATAATACCGAAACAGAGAGGTAAACTCATGATTTGTGACTTCAATTTCTTTCTGTGTGATGCGAGTGAGGATTAGTTCTTGCTATCAATACGTAGATCTAAGTTTGCTCTTTCCAATGAGCCCTTACACATAGCCTAACTCAATCTGTGCTGAAACTTATAGTGCTTCGAAGTTGACTACTCGAATAGGCAAGGTTCGAATGTGTTTCCAGGAAACCGAAATCTATTTGCCCCGTTCTTGCAATTCCCGGTGAGTTTTCCTCAACTTCTTCCGACGATGCTAAACTACTCTTCATTGTCGACCAAACCCATGTTGCAATTTTCCCTATTATGCATTAGGTTAAGAGAATTTGACAGATTTCAATTCGCAAACCCGAAGAACCCTAAAATGCGTAACCAGTATCGTATTTGAGTTATACTGCATTATAATTGGGGAAATCGGTGTCAATGGATTCGTTTTTCAATTTCGACTTCAATGAAACAAGAATCACTCGATTTCGTTCTATGGATTGAGAGAATTTACGAATTTAGTACTCGGGTTCGATTTGTCATTCGCTGATGAACTCGCTGCATGTCGGCCGTCTGATGATAGTTAAGAGATTTGGACGGCCGAGATTAAAACGTTTCAGATTTAGTTTTAGTAAATCCCAGTAAATAACCCTAACTTGTTGAGTTAATTTAAATACCTTCCCGAAGGTATTTTGACTTGAAATTTTAACCATAGATTCCTTATTTTGTCTAGTTTATTTTGATGTAAATTATTATGGTTTTGGAGTTTTTAAACATAAGTTATGATTTTTGCAAGTTACGGGTTTTCTGGAATTATTTGGCTAAATTAAAAAGATATTTTTATGAAATAAAAATTTTATAATATGTCTAAAATGTTATAGTTACTGTATATTAAATTGGGAATTTTTGGGCAATGGTAAACGGTTTTAAAAATTGTGTTTGTGAGTTTTCATAAGAATAACTTATAATATATGGTTTTTGATGTAACCAAAAATTAAAGTATGGTTTGTTAATTAACTTTTAAGCTGGGGAAAATAAAGGAAACTAAATTAACATTTTATAACAGTAAGTTTATAAATGTTTTGGTATTAGATTTTAAGAGAAGTGAAATTATTTACATATATGTATATATACTTATTTAAGTAGAAACTTATGTAAATCAAGGAATTTAATTATCTTACGTTTTGGTTATTATATTATATGGGAGTAAATAGTTTTAATTAAAACTAAGGGAAATATGATATATATATATTTACATATATATAAAAGGGAATAAAGTAGTAACTTAGAGTAAAGCAAGGAACTAATAAATTAACACTTATAATAACTAAATATTATAAGAGCTAGTATCCTAAGATATAGTTAAAGGAAATACTTTATAGAACATACATGGAATGCAGTTAGTAATAAGATAATTTAAATATAATAAGTTACGTAGGGAATGTCTTAATTAAATTCTAATACAGGTATACTTATATATATTAAAGGGAAACACTTTATTTTATAAACCGTATATCAGTTGTAGTTATGCCTAAAAGTTTTTAAACATAATTAAATACAATAAATTACATAAATAATGTTTTGAACAAATCCTAGTATATATAAATATATATATAAATAAAATTAGTTACCTTATAGGAAATATAATACGAAGAAATTAGTAAGTTAAACTAAACCTCTACATAATACTAATGGCAGAATATTATATGAGGTGGTATTAGATTATAGTTATGTATTAGGCTTAAGAATTACCTTTGAGTTTCTAAGGTTTATATATAACCATATTAAAATGCATGTATAGTATTATTTGTCAATAACCAGGATGTAAATCTAAAATTGGGATTAAGTAATTAATAAGTTAAAACTTAGGAAAAATTGTGATTAGATTACATAAAATGTTGCACAAATAGATCTTATTCTATAATTAATGTTACAGAAATGTAGTATGATTACATCTAAATATTCTTAATATATAAACCATAATAAAATAAGTAAAATACTTTTACATCTAAATGTGAGGTGGATTAGTAAGTCTAGATTTAATCATTTCTTAACATTTATGGTATTGGAATATAACTTAATGTTTTAAGATAAAATCATTAAAATGGTTATGATATAAAACTATATTAAACTATGATTTGGAAATTTATCTAAATAATAATCCTTAAGTTTCCTGGCATTAGATAAACCATATGAAATACATTTATAACATTTATTACCAATACTTAGGATGTGAGTTTACCATTAAGTGAGGTATTTAGTAGTTAGAATTTATAGAAGGTTTATAAATAGGAATTTGATACTTAAAACCTTTGAACCTTTTTATTAGATAAACTAAGTTACATAAGATATTATATTGATATACTTTACGGTAATGGGAAATTATGAAATGTTATTGTGAATATAAAATATGAGAATTTTCATAATAGATTATCTTATGAGATAATTAACAATTTCACTTACGAACCAGAATTTGATTCTTTGATAAATTCTACTCTATGTAGATATATTGTCCATCCTAAATATAATAAGGAAATTTATTTATTAGGTTATTCCTTTGAAACCTTGGGTTTTGTAAAACAATTTAAAAACGTATTTAAGGCTTAAGTTTAATGAGGATTAGTACAAAGGATTATACATAGTCTATAGAGTGTATGTGTGTAAAAATAAAACATTTAGGAGATTAAAGGTAAGTAAGGATACATAAAAGGTTGTATTTAAACACCTTATTATATAGGTAATAATTAAGCAAATAATGTACCTTGTGAATACTAAATGTAAGAGTTCGATAAGTCTAAGTTAACTATAATATAGTTGTTTCAATATGAGAGGTAATTCAACATCTTATGGCAAGATTATTAGACGGTTATAATAGGAAGTCATTCTGAACTAAGGATATGATAATTGAGTTTAGTGGCTCAATTAAGTTATAATAAATTGTATCTACAACATTATGATTCCAATATACAAGATGTAGATCTTAATTAAGTTAAGGGAAAGACTTAATCATAATGGGTTGTCTAGTAGATATTGTTTAAATACATAATCTTTACATTGTGAGATAATAGTATAGTATTCTGAGATGAGTCCATCATAGGTCATAATACAATGTTTATTCTAAATTAAGAATAAAGGTATTGAGCTTAAGATTATTATCGAAATTCTTTGATTTAATTACAACATAACAAACACATTATGATATAGAGGTCTCAAAAGTCTTGAATGTGAGGATTGTGGTTAAGTATGAATAAAGTGGATAGGAGTGGACAATTAGCAAATGTTGATCGAATAGATTCCTTGATCTTACCACCTTGGGCTATACACCGTTCTCAGATAACACAAAGATTATACATAACATTTAAGGTTTAAAGATAATTGAGACTTTGAAATAAGAGTAAGGAGTTTATTTAAGCGTAACATAGGCTACAAGTGATTGATGATAGATTACCTTTAATATTCTTCAGAGTACTGTTGATTGTTTGCGCAAGTTGATTAGAACTGCTACAGCGTTACCCAGGTACGATTTCTTGTACTCAGCTTGTTGTGTTTTGGACTTTATGGAATGTTTTGTACGATTTCTCGTACTCCGATATTTTTGCTGATTGACTTGTGGAATGTTTTGGAAAACGCTAACTGGCTTTAAGAGGAATTTCTAAAAAGGAAATGGTTGTGTGACTAACTCAGCCTGTATGACTAACTGAGCCTTGGATGTGAAACTCACTTGGGTATTGGTTCCTCTATTTGGTGCCCCGTTAGACATTGACTGCTTTGGGTTTACGCTTCTGCACTCTGTAGGACTGAGTTTTTGGTATTGCTCTGGGTAGTTGGTGATCTAGTGGGAATTTGGAAAAAGGTCAATGAAATACCCCTAACCTTTAAAATAATTAAATGATCTAAGATGATTAATAAACATCTAAATATTATTGGGGAACAATCTAAAAGATCACAACAAGGCAAAACACGCCTTAAGATCGTTAAAGCCAAAAAATGTGCTTTAAGACACCATAAAGATTGTATGACCTCAAATAGGATCCAAAGTGGATTCCTAAGTATTATAATGAAGTAATGAACACAACAAAACCGTTCTCAAGGAGAACTAAGCCCAGGAACACCCTGTGACACAAAAATGTGCACTAAAACACCTTAAAGCACGTTTTTGTGAGTTTGCCTTCTAAATTGATTTTTAATGGGCTTAAAGGTTATAATTACCTTTAAATATGATAATATATCACATTATATCATATTAGGAATTTAATTCCAGAAATTTACGAATTTTTACAAATTTAATATTAAAATATTAATAAAACCCTAAAGTGGGGCCCGTATGAGTCAATATTGACCAAGTATGGTCAATGGTCAATTAATTGACCCATTTGGACCATGGAAATCGGCTGGCAAGAGGATAGGAGACAGCTTACAATAATTAAGAGACAAATTGATACCTAACACAAATTTACAATAGTAAAACTTACTTTTTCAATTATTTCCAACCTTTCCCACCTCTTCCTTCCTCCTTGTCCGATCCCAGACTCTCCAACCGAGCTCTCCTTCTTCCTAGCAGCTCTCAAGCTTTGTTCTTGAGCATGGAAGGCAGATCTAACTCCTAAGCTCTTAAGGTAAGTGTTTTAAGGTCATTTTTAGCCCTTTTTCTTCATCTCTTCACTACCTACACCTAGATTTCGTGGCTCATCAATTCCTATGGCTTATTCTCAGTGTTCTAAGGTTAGAACAAGAGCCAAACTCGGTTGAAGCAAGTAGAGGGACCAAGGTTGCTCAAAATTTCATTTTAAGGTAAAAACATACCTTAAGCCTCTCAATCTTTCAAGCGGTTTTCTTCCTTCAATTTTTATGAGTTTATACACTCATAATCTTCATATTTTCATGTTCATTCAGTTGGTTAGCCATTTGGAGCAAGGGTGACCAAGATCAAAGGAAATACCCTCTTTTAAGGCATTTTCCAAGGTAAAACCTAATAACAAGGTAGCTCGTTGTGATCTACCTATTTCCTATGTCAATATGGTGGATCTAACACCTTGTGGTGTGTTTGGTTCAGGTTGAAACCACCTAGAACTTCCCTTGCATTTTTAAGGTGATTTTTGCCTTAAATCTTACATTAATTATTCCTTATGGTTAAGCTCAAGCTTGGAGTGTAACCATATCTTGTTTTTGTGTATTAAACATGTCTAAATCATGTGGTGAATTTTCCTACAAGAAGCCGAGTGCATACAAGGAATAACCAAGGTATAAACACTTTAAACTTATGATTTTGTAATTGTAAGCATATATATATATATATATATATATATATATATATATGGCCGAGAGTGAAATTACATATATAGGTCATATTGACCTAAAAATGGAAAAAATGGCTAAGATAAATTAAGCTAGTCATTTAAGAGATTTAATTAACATAATGGTCAAATTATGACATTATGTGGAAAAATAATTAAACCAAAGTGAGGCCGAGAATATATGCTATATTTTGAGACATTTATATTGTAATTTATTTTGCAAGTTCAAGGTTGTAATAAGGCCATGTCATTAGGCCATTTTAATTAAGTTTATAAGCTTATTTAGTTTTATTTATGCTTATAATTAAAATTGGGGCCAATTTGTAATTACTAGGAAATTAGAAAGCCGTGGGCTTAATTTAGAGCAATTTAGGGTTTTTAAATGAATTTAATAAAAATTATAACATTTTATAAAGTTTTGGGTCAAAATTGTAAAAATAGAAAAGTATAGGTTATTATTAGTGATTACAAAAAAATTGGTTCCCATTTGGTATTAGAAGTCAAATTTGACTATATAGGAGACTTTGACCAAGTTTGGAAAATTTAAGAAATTAAAATACTACCTTATATTAAGATAAGTATTAATTTGTAAAAGATTTAAAAGAGATGGGGCTATAATGTAATTTCCGAAAACTTGGGGTACTAAATGGAGTTTAGTACAAACCTTAGGTTATTAGGAATTTTTAGAAATTTATTTGGTTAAATTTGGAGTTTATATGAGTTATATAAGTATAATATAAGATACTTTATAACATTGTTACACACAATGGGTAAAGGGTGAAAAACGAGATTTAAAAGGAGTATAAGGTTAGGAAAAATATTTATAACCTTTGGTATAGTTTGGTAATTTTTGAATGATATATAGGTTTAGAAAGATATATGTATAATATATGGTTTAAGGGAATTAGAAAACTATGTATTATAACTGGGGATGGAATTTGATTTATAGAATTTTAGTGGTGTGTAATGGAAATCCGAAAATATAAGGGTCTATTTGGTATTTTATAAACAAAATATAACTATAGGTTATAATTGTTTTAAATGACTTAAATGTCATAAGATAGGTTATATAACAATAATGTAACATTATATTAACTAAGTGGTGGGTTTGTAAATTTAAGAACATAGGTGCTGTTCGGAAATATTAATATTTTTAAATGGAATTTATAATATGGTTTTGATGTTATAAGGATTATAACATTTATAATATAAGAGGTATTCATTAGAAAGAAAGAATGAATATATATATAAGACTTACCATATAAGAAATAGTTCCATAATACATACACATAATAAATATATGTTATGGTGGAAAAATATAATATGGTTTAAAGACCATGTGTTTTTCATAATGAAAAATGACATATGATAAAAGGGAAAGAATTACAAGATTAGATGTGGAATTCTAATGTTAGGAGTATACATGGGATAATAAGAATTTATACATTCAAAGTATTGTTTACAAATGAATTATACCACGTTGAATTTAAAAAAAAGAGACAAACCTTAGGAAAATAAATACTAAGGTGAGATGCATAATGCATGACAAAGGGTCACACATGCAATAATGAAATAAACTATACGACATACAAGGGTGAGTTAAGTCACATGCGATAACGAGTTCAACAATAAGTATATAATATACAAGACAAACTACGCATGTAATATAACACTTTTCCAATCTCGAGTTAAACCTAAAACCCGACAAATGTTGATAGCTAATAAGGGGGGTAACCGGGAGGTGTTAGTGACGGTACGGGGTACCGTAGAATTGTGTTGTTATACGGTATGCTAATCAGTAGCATTATGTATTGTTTAGACTGTTAGAGACTACACAAGGAGCATAGGATCTCGCTGATTCATACTCCACCGTAATACATCAGGGTGAACGGTATGTTGTTATGTGTCTCTGATTGTTTCTGAGGGCTTCCTCAGTTCAGACTTCTGTGTGATCTGTGATAAGATTGTTTGTCTGAATGTGATAATTAATATTCATGAATTGTATATTTATAGCTGCTTATTATTACTGTTGTCGAGTTAACAGTGCCGGTTCGTATATATGGACCTATATATATAAAACGAACTAGCGACTATGGTGCTATCTTATATGAAATATAAGGATCGTCAGAAAAATGTTGTAGCACTAGGATAATAAGATATACATATTATCCGAGACTTTTATATGGAGCATTGGCCTTTCTAAACGCCGCTCTCGTATCTAACACTAGATCCCGAGTTTACAGACTCTGGATTGGACTAATGACCTTAGTCTGCTGTGTTAGGAAAAAAAAATTGGTAATGCGATGCGATGGTATAATTAATTAATGGAAAGGAAGTAAAGCCAGGAGGATGTGGCTCTTGGCGCGCGCTGTGATCACAAAAAACGATACCAGGATGTCCGCGTACTGGTCCGCAAGTTGGTCGGAGACTCTACCGTTGGAGTGGCTACTGCCGTGGGTGACCCGCCATAATATATGGGTAACTAGAGACATGTCGTTTTAACGAGACATTGTCACTAGGTATAACTGAACAAATAATACAGTTAAGAATTATACAGTGGCGAACGATATTGGTTTCTACACCATGGACGAGAACTAGTACTTGTTTATTATTCTCGTTGTTTCGCTTGGTTGTTCATTGGTTATACTTGTGGTTGTATTATATATGTTTATGGTTGTGTTATTGTATGGATAGTACTGTTAATTGTTTACAGTTTTAAATATTAAAACGGTATTGCATGTAATGAACCTCATGCTCTCGACCAAATAATTGAGGGGTCCTTGGGGGCATGACGGGGCATGTGATGACATACTCAGCAGGGGCTGATTCCATACCACAAACCATCTTTATTGCAGGAGACTAGTTGGTGGGTCGCAGCGAGGCGTGACTATTGTGATATTACTGTTGGATTAGACTTGGTACGGTGTGATACTCAGGTTGTTTTGGACTCGGGTTGTTTAAACCGAGGTGTATTTGGTTTAGATGCTCACGGTCTATAATAATGGTTGTTGTTAGATTTGTTTTAAATTGTTTAAGTACTACTATCTATCTCTTGTGGTCACTGCGGGAACACGTTTCGCATGTTGATTATCAGGTAACTTGTTATCACCCGTATGAGCGAGTGATAACTGTGACACCATTAGAACGACAATCTGTTATTTACCGCTACGATTATATTATTTTAGGAGCAGGATTAGTAGGGGTGTTACAAAAGTGGTATCAGAGCGGAGTACCGCTCTGATTACAAGAGATAGTAGTTTAAGTACCGTGAGCTTAGGTTTTCACACACTAGTACCAGGAAGATAGTTGTAAATAATTAGAGTTAAGTTACGGTAGGGAAAAGTACGTATTTATACTAAGAGGACTTGGGTTCTGAATTCTTCAGATGTCTTCTGGAAGGCGATCAGCAGGTAGAGGAGGTGGTGGAAGAGGCGGCGGGCCTGGAGCAGGTCCTCCGGGGGCCTAGCCGTGGGCGTGGCTGAGACGGTAGCCGCTGTCTTCGCTCAGCTAGCCCAGATGGGAGGTATCCAGATAGGAGCACCACCTGCACCACCTGTAGTCCCACCTGTACCCGCACCTAGAGAGCCGAATTGGCTAAAGAGCGTGGCTGACACGCGAGTACCTACCTATGATGGTGTTGTACCCCCACCGTCCTCGAGAGATACATTGTTGAGCACGAGAAGGCGTTCGATGCCATTCATGTGCCTGCTGAGCACCGGGTTAGCATAGCAGCCTTTCATCTGAAGGACACTGCCAGTACGTGGTGGAGGTCCGTGAAGGCGCATTACCTTGCTATGGAGGGTTTTGGATGGACAGGTTTTGTGGAATTGTTGAGAGAGAAGTACTATCCTGCTCATTGAAGCAGAGGAAAATGGAGGAGTTTAAGGCCCTGAGGCAGGGTAGTATGACAGTAGATCAGTACTACTCCTTGTTTATTGGGCTCTTGGACTTTGTCCCAGGAGTAGTTTATTCTGATGCTGTGAAAGTAGAGAAATTTAGAGGCGGGTTGAGATATGCTATTAAGGCCGCCATGGGTGCTACCTTGTACCCTACGGTCCAGGTAAAAATTAATTGACAGTTATACCTATAACTCAGTTTGATTTATTACAAGTTCGGGGAACTCATTGATGTATTACAGGAGTGTTATGACGCTGCTTCTCGGACTGAGATGATGGTGAACAGCCGGGAGGACGGCCAGGGGCAGAAGCGTAAGGCCCAGAAAAGGAGGCGGAGACTGAGGCTGGAAGCGGAGGCAGTAAGGGTTGGAAGTAAGAACCACCTTAAGTTATTTAATCCATTTAAATTACTTACTTACTGCCTGCTTTTATACCTGCTATTCCTGACACTTTGACAATCACAGGAAGAAAAAGTTCTCCTAGAGGGAGAAGAAGAAGGAGCAGGCCAGCCAAAAGGGCAAGGACAAGGTCCCATTGCTGACCGGGCCTACCTACGATGTGCAGCCTCTTAGATCTGTACCCCCTAAGGGTAAGCGATCTAACCTTGTGAATGAATTGTGTACTACACTACCCATTACCATCCTTGTACTAACCTGAGTGTGATATGATAATAGGTTCTGCACCCCAGCGCCACTTTCATTGCAAGCGCTGTGGTAAAAGACCACCCTGGTGTCGACTGCACCGGGCAAGCGGTGGACTGCCACCATTGTGGAAAGAAGGGCCACAGGTCGTTCGAGTGCTTCTCGAACCCGGAGAGCCGAGCGTACCGCCCGCAGAAGGGGACTCAGGGCGCACCTACTGGAGGAGGTGGAGCTCGAGGTGGCCAGAGGGGGCCGGCGCCCCAAGCCCAGAGAGGGCAGCAGCATCAGCAGCCACAGCAGCAAAACCAGAACCAGAGGAACCCGCCGGGCAACCGTATGCTGAATGCAGCGGGAGCTTCAGGCGCTGGCACTAGTACCCAGCGCGGTGAAGGTTAGCATTTGAAACCTTAACCATTGTATGAAAGCATGACTAAGTGTTAAACGCTTTACCTTAGCATGAATGTGTGTTTAAGTTACCGCTTTAGATGAACAACATACCTAGGAAACCTGTTACATCTTAGGAGATTTCGACATCTGCTATCCCACACTTACAAGACAGAGATCACCTAGACCCGTGGAAGAAAGACGGGAGTACCCTAGTGAGTTGTGTCATGTAGTCAGACCGGGCATGATACTTCTCAGAGAGTTCCTAACCCTAGATGAGCAAATCACCATAGTGAATGAGTGTAGAGCTTTGGGTAAGGGCATAGGAGGGTTTTTATACCCCTGTATTTAATAGTGGTTCTACAATGAAACTGCACATGATGTGCTTAGGGAAAGATTGGGATCCACAAGCTAGGGTTTATCGAGAGGTGAGGATGGTAGGTGACGTATCTATACCTAGGATACCTGAGAGTTTCCTTACCTTGGTGAGAAACGCAATGGATATTGCTCAAGACTGTGGGACTTATCCATTACCCGACATGACACCTGACGTTTGCATCATCAACTACTATGAGTAGGGAGGAAAGCTTGGAATGAACCAGGACCGTGATGAGACGACCGAGTCCATCACCAGAGGAATACCGGTTGTGTCATTCTCCATCGGCGATGATGCTGAGTTTATCTATGGAGACCAAAAGAGGATGGATCTAGCAAGCAGGATCATCCTCAAGTCTGGGGATGTATTGGTATTTGGTGGAGAGTCGAGACTTGTATCTCATGGTATTAAGAGCATTAAGCTCAATACCGCACCACCTACCCTAGTGAACGATACCCACATCCGACCCGGCCGTTTAAACTTGACTTTCAGACAGTATTGATGTAATAGCAGTAGCTAAGTGTGTAACCTTGTATAATACAGTTGGATGAATGAAATAAGAGTTTAATACCTTCAAGTATATGTGTTCAGTTTTGTTAATACCGATAATTCATAACTTCAGGCCATAGAAATGGAAAGGAGGGTACCATCTGCATCCTAGACATGGCGCAAGCCAAGGAGTCTGGTAATGTCATCACAGGTATGACAATTACAAACAATAGTAAATTAGTGATTTATTGGACTCGATGCTAATATGAGAGGTGACCTCAGGTACCTTTCCTATTGATGGTGTTAGTGCTTCCGTATTGTACAACTCAGGGGCTTCGCATTCTTTTATTTCCTTGGCATTTGCTAAGAAGCTGGGGGCCACCCCGAACAGCTTTCAGACTTTTCAGTCACCCTTCCTTCGAAGGAGAAAGTAGGTTGCACCAGACAGTATACAGGGTTAGAGATCAGCATTATGACTGAGACCTTCCCCTTGATCTAATTGAGTCAAGAACTTGGGTTTTGACATTATAGGGGTATGGATTGGCTACAGAAGCATAGGGGCCGCCTTCATTGTGCAGAGCATCGACTACTACTGAAGGGGCCGAGCGGCAAGACAGTGTCATACCGTAGTGTGAGGAGAGAGCCGACTGTCAAGATCGTGTCAGCATTGTCCCTGATGAAGGATGTTAGGAAGGGCCGACAAGCCTTCCTCTGTTATGTACAGGACACGAGACAAAGCGACGTGACGGACGTAGACATTCCAGTTGTGGTAGATTTTCCCGACTTATTTCCTGATGAGTTGCCAGGCATGCCGCCTGTGCGCGAGGTTGAGTTCGCCGTCGACTTGTTGCCAGGTACGGGCCCTATTGCTAAGGCACCCTACCGTATGTCACGGCTGAGATGAGGGAGCTGAAGCTACAGCTGGAGGACCTCCTCGACAAGGGATTCATTCGACCTAGTGTTTCTCCTTGGGGTGCTCCAGTGCTGTTCGTCAAGAAAAAGGACGGCAGTATGCGACTCTGCATCGACTACCGCGAGCTTAATGCGGTTACAGTCAAGAACAAGTACCCATTACACTGATAGATGATTTATTTGATCAGCTGAGAGGGGCCAGTGTGTTCTCGAAGATAGATCTTAGATCTGGCTACCATCAGATTAGGATCGCAGAGGGTGATATTAGAAGACAGCTTTCAGGACACGGTATGGACACTACGAGTTCACCGTTATGCCATTCGGATTGACGAATGCGCCAGCCATATTCATGGACTTGATGAACCATCTTTTAGAGAGCATCTTGATAGTTCAGTTGTAGTCTTCATCGACGATATTCTGATCTATTCAAAGACCAAGGAAGACCATGAGTTACATTTGAGAAGGTTTGAATATTATGAGAGCGAACCAGCTGTATGCCAAACTCTCTAAGTGTGAGTTCTGGTTGGACAGCGTGTCATTTCTAGGACACATAATATCATCTAGCGGCATATCTGTAGATCTGCTAAGATTGAGGCAGTGAAGAGTTGGCCAAGCCGAAGGACAGTCACAGACGTCCGTAGCTTTCTGGGTTGGCCGGTTATTATCGAAGGTTCGTGAAGGACTTCTCCAAGGAGGCCAAACCAATGACAAATCTAATGAAGAAGGAATCCTAGTTCTTATGGTCTGCAGAGTGTGAGCAGTCCTTTCAGACGCTGAAGGATCTCCTGACATCGGCGCCCGTTCTTACTATCCCTGAGGGCACCGATGGGTTCGAGGTATATTGGATGCCTCTAGAACCGGTCTAGGCTGTGTGCTTATGCAGCATGGGAAGGTAGTTGCCTACGCATGCCGATAGCTGAAGAAGCATGAGGTGAATTACCCCACACATGACCTTGAGTTAGGCGCAGTAGTCTTCGCTTTGAAGATCTGGCGACATTATTTGTATGGTGTGACAGTCACTATCTACTTGATCACAAGAGTCTACAGCATCTCTTTTCTCAGAAGGAGCTGAACATGCGACAGAGAAGATGGGTCGAGTTCTTGAAGGACTACGACATAGACCTGAGGTACAAAGAGGGCAAGCAAATGTAGTTGCCGACGCCCTGAGCCGCAGAGCTCATTCATTATTTACACTAGTAGCGAGCAGCAGTATGATTGATGAGATACGAGCTGCTCAGGAGAGTGATCAGTACTTTGGAGAGCATCAAAAAGAAAAATGTCAGAGGGTTGTTTTGAGAAAGACAGAAGTATGATTTCGAACTGTGTAATGATGGCATGTTACGACTGAATGGCCGATTATGTATTCCGGAGTCGTCTCCTGATCTGAAGAGAAGATACTCCAGGAGGCTCATTGCTCGTCCTTATCCGTCCACCCTGGTTCTTCGAAGATGTATAAGGATTTGAAAGTTCATTTCTGGTGGAGAGGGGATGATGAAGAAGGATGTAGCTGAGTATGTGGCTAGATGCTTGACCTGTCAGAAGGTTAAGTTTGAGCATAGGAGACCCGGAGGTGTAGTTAGTGCAGTCTATGCCTATTCCTGTTGGAAGTTCAGAGACATCTCGATGGATTTCGTTGTCGGTCTCCCACCGACTAAGGGAGGACTGAACACGATTTGGGTCATTGTGGGACCGTCTGACGAAGGTGGCAAAGTTTATTGCTATGAAAGATACTGGAACGTCCCGAAGTTAGCGGACTTGTTCCAGAAGGAGGTGATCCGGCACCATGGTGTGCCAAAGACTATTGTTTCTGATAGGGACCCTCGATTTTTGTCTAGATTCTGGAGACAGGTTCAGGAAGCCTTGGGTACGAAGTTAAAGCTAGACGGTGTTCCATCCACAGACCGACGGTCAGAGTGAGAGGACCATCCAGACACTAGAGGACATGCTGAGGCATGTGCCTTAGATTTTCAGGGGAGCTGGTTAGAGAATCTACATGATAGAGTTCGCCTACAACAACAGCTACCACTCCTCGATACAGATGCCACCATTTCAGGCACTTTATGGGAGACCGTTGTAGGACTCCTTATGCTGGGATTGAGGCACAGCGAGACTACGCTTCTAGGACAGAGTACCTAGAGCAGATTAAGGAGGATGTCTTACAGATTAGAAAGAACATGAGGGCAGCTCAGGACCGGCAGAAATCATATGCAGACACCAAGGAGGGACATTGAGTTCACCACCGCGACATATGGTATTCCTTAGAGTGTCACCCATTAAGGGGATATTCTGGTTTGGGCGAAGGGCAAGTTGAGCCCAAAGTATGTGGACCTATGCGATTAGGGAGCGTGTGGGCCCGTAGCCCTACAGACTGGATTACCAGCAGAGCTCGGAGGGTGCACGACGTCTTTCACGTTTCACAGTTGAAGGGTATATGTGCCCATCCATCGCATGTCTTGCAGCCAGAGACTTTAGAGTTGGACCCCGCTCTACGATATGATAGGAAAGACCACTCCGCATTCTCGATACGAAGACGAGGCAACTAGGAATCAAGACCGTTAGCATGGTCAAGGTTCTCTGGTCGAACCATGAGGTGGAGGAGGCTACATGGGAGTTAGAGGACTCCATGAGAGCGAAGTACCCAGCACTCTTCGAGTAGTAGCTGTGATACTTGTACGGGTTCGTGGTCAAACCCTTTTTAAGGGGGGTAGACACCACTTGGCTTGCGCGCATGTTGTGCATTAGGTCTTGTTATTTTGTGGTGTGTTTTGGTAGTGTGCTATGTCATACGTGTTGTTTGGATGATTGTATGTATGATACATTTTATGTATGTGCCTTAGTGCACCTGGTTGAATATATACATAGTACCGCTGAGTACTTTTGGTTGATGAGTTGGATGTGCACCTTGTTTAGTGCTGTGAATGAATGAGTTTATACCATGAGTTTAATTATTTGATATATGCTGTATGTATAGACTAGGTCTGAACCTAGTGGGAGTTACTCCCTAGCAATGGACTGTTTGGTTACTTAGTGGAACTTGATTCCTTAGGTGAACTGTAGAGGGTTAGGACTTCGGGACGAAGCCTTTTTAAGGGGGGTAGACTGAATACCCCTAACCTTTAAAATATAATTAAATGATCTAAGATGATTAATAAACATCTAAATATTATTGGGGAACAATCTAAAAGATCTCAACAAGGCAAAACACGCTTAAGATCGGTAAAGCCAAAAATGTGCTTTAAACACCATAAAGATTGTATGACCTCAAATAGGATCCAAAGTGGATTCCTAAGTATTATAATGAGTAATGAAACCAACAAAACCGTTCTCAAGGAGAACTAAGCCGGAACACCCTGTGACAAAAATGTGCACTAAAACCCTTAAAACCAGGTTTTTGTGAGTTTTGCCTTCTAAATTGATTTTTAATGGGCTTAAAGATTATAATTACCTTTAAATATGATAATATATCACATTATATCATATTAGGAATTTAATTCCAGAAATTTACCAATTTTTACAAATTTAATATTAAAGTATTAATAAAACCCTAAAGTGGGGCTCGCATGAGTCAATTTTATTGACCAAGTATGGTCAATGGTCAATCAATTATTGACCCATTTGGACCATGGAAATCGGCTGGCAAGAGGAGAGGAGACAGCTTACAATAATAAGAGACAAATTGATACCTAACACAAATTTACAATAGTAAACTTACTTTTTCAATTATTTCCAACCTTTCCCACCTCTTCCTTCCTCCTTGTCCGATCCCAGCCTCTCCAACCGAGCTCTCCTCCTTCCTAGCAGCTCTCAAGCTTTGTTCTTGAGCATGGAAGGCAGATCTAACTCCTAAGCTCTTAAGGTAAGTGTTTTAAGGTCATTTTTAGCCCTTTTCTTCATCTCTTCACTACCTACACCTAGATTTCGTGGCTCATCAATTCCTATGGCTTATTCTCAGTGTTCTAAGGTTAGAACAAGAGCCAAACTCGGTTGAAGCAAGTAGAGGGACCAAGGTTGCTCAAAATTGCATTTTAAGGTAAAAACATACCTTAAGCCTCTCAATCTTTCAAGCGGTTTTCTTCCTTCAATTTTTATGAGTTTATACACTCATAATCTTCATATTTACATGTTCATTCAGTTGGTTAGCCATTTGGAGCAAGGGTGACCAAGATCCAAAGGAAATACCCTCTTTTAAGGCATTTTTCCAAGGTAAAACCTAATAACAAGGTAGCTTGTTGTGATCTAACTATTTCCTATGTCAATATGGTGGATCTAACACCTTGTGGTGTGTTTGGTTCAGGTCGAAACCACCTAGAACTTCCCTTGCATTTTAAGGTGATTTTTGCCTTAAATCTTACATTAATTATTCCTTATGGTTAAGCTCAAGCTTGGAGTGTAACCATATCTTGTTTTTGTGTATTAAACATGTCTAAATCATGTGGTGAATTTTCCTACAAGAAGCCGAGTGCATACAAGGAATAACCAAGGTATAAACACTTAAACTTATGATTTTTATAATTTTTAAGCATATATATATATATATATGGCCGAGAGTGAAATTACATATATAGGTCATATTGACCTAAAAATGGAAAAAAATGGCTAAGATAAATTAAGCTAGTCATTTAAGAGATTTAATTAACATAATGGTCAAATTATGACATTATGTGGAAAAATAATTAAACCAAAGTGAGGCCGAGAATATATGCTATATTTTGAGACATTTATTGTGTAATTTATTTTGCAAGTTCAAGGTTGTAATAAGGCCATGTCATTAGGCCATTTTAATTTAAGTTTATAAGCTTATTTAGTTTTATTTATGCTTATAATTAAAATTGGGGCCAATTCGTAATTACTAGGAAATTAGAAAGCCGTGGGCTTAATTTAGAGCAATTTAGGGTTTTTAAATGAATTTAATAAAAATTATAACATTTTATAAAGTTTTGGGTCAAAATTGTAAAAATAGAAAAGTATAGGTTATTATTAGTGATTACCGAAAAATTGGTTCCCATTTGGTATTAGAAGTCAAAGTTGACTATATAGGAGACTTTGACCAAGTTTGGAAAATTTAAGAAATTAAAATACTACCTTATATTAAGATAAGTATTAATTGTAAAAGATTTAAAAGAGATGGGGCTATAATGTAATTTCCGAAAACTTGGGGTACTAAATGGAGTTTAGTACAAACCTTAGGTTATTAGGAATTTTTAGAAATTATTTGGTTAAATTTGGAGTTTATATGAGTTATATAAGTATAATATAAGATACTTTATAACATTGTTACAAATGGGTAACAAAGGGGTGAAAACCGAGATTTAAAAGGAGTATAAGGTTAGGAATAATATTATAACCTTTTGGTATAGTTTGGTAATTTTTGAAATGATATATAAGGTTTTAGAAAGATATATGTATAATATATGGTTTAAGGGAATTAGAAAACTATGTATTATAAATTGGGATGGAATTGTGATTTATAGAATTTTAGTGGTGTATAATGGAAACCGAAAATATAAGGGGCTATTTGGTATTTTATAAACAAAATATAACTATAGGTTATAATTGTTTTAAATGACTTAAATGTCATAAGATATGTTATATAACAATAATGTAACATTATATTAACTAAGTGGTGGGTTTTGTAAATATTTAAGAACATAGGTGCTGTTCGGAAATATTAATATTTTTAAATGGAATTTATAATATGGTTTTGATGTTATAAGGATTATAACATTTATAATATAAGAGGTATTCATTAGAAAGAATGAATATATATTATAAGACTTACCATATAAGAAATAGTTCCATAATACATACATAAATAAATATATGTTATGGTGGAAAAATATAATATGGTTTAAAGACCATGTGTTTCATAATAAAAATGACATATGATAAAAGGGAAAAGAATTACAAACATTAGATGTGGAATTCTAATGTTAGGAGTATACATGGGATAATAAGAATTTATACATTCAAAGTATTGTTTACAAATGAATTATACCACATTGAATTTAAAAAAAAGAGACAAACCTTAGGAAAATAAATACTAAGGTGAGATGCATAATGCATGACAAAGGATCACACATGCAATAATGAAATAAACTATACGACATACAAGGGTGAGTTAAGTCACATGCGATAACGAGTTCAACAATAAGTATATTAATATACAAGACAAACTACGCATGTAATATAACACTTTTCCAATCTCGAGTTAAACCTAAAACCCGACAAATGTTGATAGCTAATAACGGGGGTAACGGGGAGTAACGGGGGTAACGGGAGGTTAGTGACGGTACGGGGTACCGTAGAATTGTGTTGTTATACGGTATGCTAATCAGTAGCATTATGTATTGTTTAGACTGTTAGAGACTACACAAGGAGCATAGGATCTCGCTGATTCATACTCCACCGTAATACATCAGGGTGAACGGTATGTTGTGTATGTGTCTCTGAGGGCTTCCTCAGTTCAGACTTCTGTGTGATCTGTGATAAGATTGTTTGTCTGAATGTGATAATTAATATGCATGAATTGTATATTTATAGCTGTATTATTACTGTTGTTGAGTTAACAGTATCGGTTCGTATATATGGACCTATATATATAAAACGAACTAGCGGCTATGGTGCTATCTTATATGAAATATAAGGATCGTCAGAAAAACGTTGTAGCACTAGGATAATAAGATATACATATTATCCGAGACTTTTATACGGAGCATTGGCCTTTCTAAACGCCGCTCTCGTATCTAACACTGGATCCCGAGTTTACAGACTCTGGATTGGACTAATGACCTTAGTCTGCTGTGTTAGGAAAAAAAATTGGTAATGCGATGCGATGGTATAATTAATTAATGGAAAGAAGAAGTAAAGCCAGGAGGATGTGGCTCTTGGTGCGCGCTGTGATCACAAAAACGATACCAGGATGTCCGCGTACGGGTCCGCAAGTATCAAGAAAATTTCCCGTGAGCTAGAATGGCTCGTTGGTCGGAGACTCTACCGTTGGAGTGGCTACTGCCGTGGGTGACCCGCCATAATATATGGGTAACTAGAGACATGTCGTTTTAACGAGACATTGTCACTAGGTATAACTGAACAAATAATACAGTTAAGAATTATACAGTGGCGAACGATATTGGTTTCTACACCATGGACGAGAACTAGTACTTGTTTATTATTCTCGTTGTTTCGCTTGGTTGTTCATTGGTTATACTTGTGGTTGTATTATATATGTTGATGGTTGTGTTATTGTATGGATATTACTGTTAATTGTTTTACAGTTTTAAATATTAAAACGGTATTGCATGTAATGAACCTCATGCTCTCGACCAAATAATTGAGGGGTCTTTGGGGGCATGACGGGGCATGTGATGACATACTCAGCAGGGGCTGATGATTCCATACCACAAACCATCTTATTGCAGGAGACTAGCTGGTGGGTCGCAGCGAGGCGTGACTATTGTGATATTACTGTTGGATTAGACTTGGTACGGTGTGATACTCAGGTGTTTTGGACTCGGGTTGTTTAACCGAGGTGTATTTGGTTTAGATGCTCACGGTCTGTAATAATTGGTTGTTGTTAGATTTGTTTTAAATTGTTTAAGTACTACTATCTATCTCTTGTGGTCACTGCGGGAACACGTTTCGCATGTTGATTATCAGGTAACTCGTTATCACCCGTATGGGCGAGTGATAACTGTGACACCATTAGAACGACAATCTGTTATTTACCGCTGCGATTATATTATTTTAGGAGCAGGATTAGTAGGGGTGTGTTACAGTCAATCTTGGAAAATCTTTCTTGACTAGGATATTGTTTCATCCATGAGCGGTCTTGAGGTTCGACGTGCGCGCGTTCAATGGTTAACAGTGAGGGGCTGTAATCCCTGTCCCAAAAAAGGGACACGTGATAGACAGTGAGGGGGTATATCCCCTATGCCCAAAAAGGGACGTTGTAGAAGAGAGGGGTTGTATATTCCCCTGTCCTTTGACGTGGGTAATAGAGAGGGGTCTTGCGGTATATACCCTGTCCTTAGTGGATTGGTAAACAGTGAGGGGTGTATATTCCCCTGTCCTAAAAGGGAATACTTGGGGTGGGGGCCATCTCTTCTCCAAATTGAATTTATTCCACTCTGAGTATATCTTGTCTATGGGATTCAGCTTTCTGAAATGGTGGGGACATAAACTGTCTACCACGGGTTATGGGTATTCATATCATTCCTAGTCCCTTGTGAGTACTTGAGTCTTTCTCTTCTTAACCAGAATTGGTTCTAACATCAACAATGGATGCTTACTAACTATGTGGTGTGACTACTTAAGTGGACGACTTGGTTTGGAAGTTCTCTATCTCTATCTTTGTCTGTTTTCTTTTCTCTTTAACTTGATTGTTTTGAAGTGCTTATCCTGTTTTACTTTTTAAGAGTTTGTTTTCATGTTACTGTTTATTTGAAGAGTTATGTTTTATAAGTTTGTTTTTGGAGAATTGTACCAGTCCATTCCAGGGAACTGACCCGCCCTTTCGGGGTGGGCTGCTTGGTTTCATCTTGCAGGTACGAATTGATTTACAGGTGGCCACGAAGTGAATGAGCGTTGGGGAGTGACTAGGATTTGTGGAGAGTTGTTGTAATTTATCTGTATTTTATCGTGTTAAGTTTCTCGAGTTCAGACCGTAGCTTTTGTAGATTGTAAGTTGTAATTGGTGAGGTTTGGTTGCGGGTGTTTGGAACCCGATGTCTGTAATCGCCTTAGAGTTTTATTTCCGCTGTATTTATGGTTAATAGGGGCGTTACACTAATCATTTGATAATTTTAAATTTTTTATATGATTTTAATTATTTTTTTGTGTGTTTGTTCACTTTTTACATCTTTTGATTTTTTTACCATAGTTGCGAGGGGTAAAATAAAAGTATAAAAATTAATATGTCATATTTGAACTGATGGTTATTCGGTAATGAAATAAGAACTAAGGGTATTTGTAGTAACTGCAAAACTCAGGGATATTTTGTGAAAATTCATTCACAAACATGAGGGTTTTTAGTGAAATATTCCATTGCATATAAGTAAGTATGCTAGTACTAAATTTCTTTGTACTCTGTATCTTGAAATAGTTATGGGACATACCCTTGACTTAAATATGGTGATGAATTACTCTAATATGAGGTTTAGAGCCTAATGATGCCTAAAGAACAATGGTGAAGGAAGTAAAACACCAAGAAAGAGGAAAAAACATTAAAAGGCATTAAACGTAAAAACGTGCGTTACGCAACCATAGGAGGCATATCACCCCGACTAGGGTCCTAGATGGATTCTAAGACTTAGTTACACGCTAAGAACATGTGGGAAACATTTGAAGAAAACGAATCCATATAGTGGGTTAAAAAACGCAAATTGAAGTCCGAAGCACATTTTTCGGGAAAACGCAGAAATGTGACTTAAGTGGTTAATGGACTGTGTAGAGATATATTATGTTGATCATGTAACTAATTAAATGCAATGAAGGTCTAAAAATCATTAAAATTAAATAGACAAAAAATCTAAAAAGTGGTTCGGATTGATCAATAGTGCCAAAACAGGTATTTATGAGGCGTTTCTTGCGAAAAGACAAAAATGCCCCTGCTAATGTCTAATAGGGGCTGGTTTTTATTAGTGGTGACTAACCCTTCGTTTCCTTCCATTGGCTCCTCATTAGTGGAGAAGAGACAAATAAAGTAAAAAGGTAATAAAGTGGACAAATACACTACTTTCCCTCTCTCTCCTCCCACTTTCATCTTCCCAGCCGGTTCCCCACCTCTCTCCAAGACGTTTTCTCCCTTCTTCCTCTCTTGGGCAATTTTGAAGCTCCTCCCATGGATTCTTGACTTTCCCTTGCTGTCAAGCCTCTACAAAAGTCCAAGCTCAAACAAATTACATATTCTTCTAGTCTCATCAAGGGCTATCTTTTGTACCTTTAAAACCTCCAAAGGCTGAAGTTGACTCCATGGGTAGAGCTCCATTTGAGGAGAAAAAAGTAGATTTCTGGAGCTAGACTACCTCTCTTTGATTTAAGGTAAGAAAAACTCACAAAAAAACTCATTTTTCATCCATTACTTACTTGATCGAAATTGGTCCTCAAAGTGCCCTATTGCTTCCTCTTTATTAGAAATTATTCAAGCTTCAAAAGCTTAGTGGAAGCCTTGCCTCAATTCCCTACCGAACATCTATTCTAGGGTTTCTAAGGTAATTCCTCATTTTAGTGCTTTAAACAATTCCTTTGTATTCTAGAGTTGTTTCAATGAGTCTAAGAGTGATACGTAATGCTCATTATCTCCATTTTAATTGGTTAGAGTTTAGCAAGTGAACCATCCCCCTTGGCTGATTTTCAATAAAAAAAAGAACAAGAAAAGAAAAAAAGAAGGCTTAAAAGCTTAAGCTTAAGTAAATAATCTACCTTAATGACTATCTTTAAATGCTTTTGGAATTTTGGATGGGTAATTAAAAGATAAACCAAGATATGTGCTGGAAATGTACATAATTGCTGTACGAGAGAATTGTGATTATGCACATGCAATGTGGGTGATTGCTGTTTGATTTTAAGAGCTAAAAGCTATTGCAATTTATGATTATGGCATTATTTGTGATTGATGAAATTTGGGTGAAATTGTGTGCTGGGTAGAAATCCTCTAAGGATTGGTAGTTGGACTTGTTAGGAAGAGAAATTGTACATTTGGGCATCTTAGAATTGTAGAGGAACTATGGCAAAATTTCTGTAGAAATCAAGTGGTTTAGGTGATATTATGAGTTGAAGAACTAGGGTTAACTAGGAGTTGATAGGGATTAATTCTGGTTAATTAATTGCCCTAAAATGTTAGTTGAAGGATGGATGAGTTGTGAAAAATCTGTAGCAAATATGATGTAGGAATGTCTTGGATTGCTAGAGATGGACTAGTGTGTATGACCTTGAATGTAAAAGGTGGACTTAGGAAATAGAGATGATGAAAATGTTTAAGAAGGAATTGTTATGGTCAAAACAATTGGGTTAGTGAAGTGGTGAACAATTATGCACTTTAGAAACTTAGAAACTAAGTTGCAAAGTGCAGAAAATGAGAGTGAAAACTTGTAGAATTGAACAAGATTAAGTGATGAGATTGACTAATGGATTAGTAAGGTTTAAATTGTTGTTATGGTGTTAGAACATGTTTGGATGCACGCGGAAAGATTAGAAAAGAAATGAGTAAGAATTGAGATGAGAATAGCAAAATCAAATTGTAAATTGTAGCAGGAAGTTGCAGGGTCCGGGACTTAGTCCTTGCAAAAGGGTCCCGGACCATCAACAAAAAACAAAGGAAATTTGCATGTTACATTGGTCTGGGACTTAAGTCATGCATAAAGTCCCGGACCACCATCAAAATAGAGCCGAGAATATCCTGCAAAGACTGGTCCGGGACCTTGTCCCTGTATGTAGTCCTGGACCATGATGAAAAATGCTCCGAAAGTTACAGCATGAGTTGGTCCTGGAGTGTAGGTCCAGACTAGGTCCCAGACCACACTCAAATCAAACCTTGACTTAGTAAATGGAACTAAATGAAGGGGATTGTTTGGTATTGTCATTATATGATTGTTAGGACTTGTTTGGTGACATGTTATGATCATTTGAATGACTAAATGAGTATGAGATTGAGTGTGAAAGTTGAGAATTATGATCACATAAGTAAAAACTAGTGTTAATGGGGCAACGGGGTTAAATACGGGCGTACTAGTCGTTAAATACCGTATTGTCTTGACATTAATAGAAACACTTGGAATGTTACCAGTTATTCAAGAATTATCTGAGGAGTGTGAGACGACACGCTAGAGTAATTCCTTGATGATATGGTTTTCTTGCAATCTGTGTCCTACCAAGTTACACTCGGGCTTGTGTGTTATTTGCTTATATGCACCGACCTAATAAGATAAATGCACGAAACGTTTATTGCATTTATGTATATCTCGATGCCTACTGTGTGAACTAACCATCCTTGTTGAGTTCATGATCTAAATAAATATTGTAGACCGACTCACAATAGAATAACATTTGGGTTAGGGACTCGTAGAGCGAGTCGATCCACGATATAATATAACATGGAAAAACATATAAGAACTCTCAACTAGAGAACAACGATAGATCAAACTTATGAACTTACTCGAAACGTGAAAGGAGATATACGGGGCTATTTAACTCCCTCTTAATGGTTAGTCGACCTCCTATATGAGGATTCGACCCAACATGAGAAAACAACCAAAACTCCTGAGTAATGGAAGTGTAGGGGTAACCCTTCAATCGGAGAATACAATGACTTAGGAAAACTCCCTAAGATTGTGAGTTGGCATCAAGAGAGATGCTTCTGACTAATATGATTATTACTGACCTTGAGAGTGGGTTAGGGGATTGTGTGTCAGGCGTGCAAGAAAGAGGGAACACGAGAGAAAGTTCCCGATTTCATGGTCGAGCTCCCTTGTCAGGGGCCGTGAACCACATAGTGGTGCCTGTTAGGGCCGTGAGCCACATAGTGGTGCCCGTTGGAGTAAGATTGGCAGAGCTTATCTGTCTAAAGAGATAAGTTGGGTATTATGGGTTATGAGTGAAAGAGGAACCAAGAGAGTGGTTCCGGTTTCTAGTTGAACCTTCCCACCATGCTAGACCCGGTAGGGTCAAAACCGGGGAAGTAAGACTAGAACCTAAAAGCCCGGAGGTGAGATCTATATGTGTCTCTGCCGGAGGTCTAAGAGACTTGACCTAAAAATTTTTCAAGAGTAGAATAATGAAGAAAACGAGATCGAGACTAGAGGGTGTCAATAGATCTAAGAGAACATGTAAAAACTATCCAACTAAGATGGATAAGTTATCAACTAATGTGAATAAGGCTTTACTTGAGACGGAGATTCTCAAGGCCTAATGAATAAGGTATTTAATCTAACGAACCTGATAATCGAACCTTGTTTGTTGTATTCCTTTGTAAAAATACTTGTTGATGCAAGCATGTCGTGTGTTTACAGCATTTCATGTTATGATTTAAATAAAAAAATCGCATGTTCAAAAGACAATTAGTTGAGTGTGGCCCCGGTAGTAGCGGGGGTTGCACGACTACCATACCAGCAAAGGTGCTGAGCCCCTTTGGGGCCACCCATTACATTTCAGGTACCCCGGAGCTAGTAGCATTCGAGAGTAGGACGGGACTGCTGTTATGCATGGGTATTTGTTTTAAGCATTCATGTATTGTTAATAAAGTATGACCGAAATTGTTATCGGCAAGTAGAACGTAATAGACTCGGTATAGTATTAACTTGAGGATTGTATATGACTCGGTTAGAAATGGATGAGATTGTATTGTATAAGTACTCGGGATTTCTGGTCCATCAGACCGTGACTGTTTTAGTTTAGGCCTTGTTAGTCACGTGGATGGCTAACGGTATTGTATCACCTACCTTCGTTGTACTTGAATTTCCGCACTGCGAATGTAATGACGATCGAGACATTTGGGAGTTATTGATGTGATTAGCGGTAGGGGTGTTACAAAAGTGGTATCAGAGCGTTACTACCTTTGATGACTGGAATACTGAGCTT
Source organism: Limonium bicolor (assembly GCA_023374045.1). Lineage (NCBI taxonomy): Eukaryota > Viridiplantae > Streptophyta > Magnoliopsida > Caryophyllales > Plumbaginaceae > Limonium > Limonium bicolor. Next base: position 221,536,069 of record CM041781.1, read on the forward strand.
AGGAAATACCAAGTTAGGAATTAGAGACTTTGGGTTAAGGTTTGAGCGATAGTGTGAGAGATGAGCTAGATAGGAATTCCTAGTGTGTATTGGATACCTACAACATCCAAACCCGCCCTCCACATCCCCCATTTTATAACGGGGAAAGAACGCCAGAGAGATGGAAAGTCCTCTCTTACTCTGGAAACCTGATCTGGTAGTTATGAAAATTTTATAAGAAAAGAACCTGTCATACGGTAGATTCCAAGAATCTGGAAATCCCGGAGACGGTTCCCGTTGGAACGACATTAGCCGTATTTAGTAGCGGAAGATTGAGAATCCTACTCATAGGGGAATGAAATTTCCGGCAACATGGGTCGACATGCCTAGCATTCGAGAGAACCCTACCTGGCCAACAAGAAGGAAAGAACTAACTGTGCAATAAAGCGGAAAAGGAGAAGTAATAAAACCAGAGACACGTGTCTACGGGACCACAATAGTAGATAATACCACCAATGGTATACTAGACGACTAAGGAACTAGTCAAGAGTGGGTAACTCCAACCCTACACACCCAAAGATGTTACAACACCTGACCGACATAGCTCAGATATCCATGAGACCATCTACGAAACATACTCCAATAGGACTACAACGTAGTGCCTAAACAAAAGTCGAACCTCAGTAACCACAGTAAATGTGTGGGAACGAGCAATAAGGAAAGACACAAAACTAAGTGAATAGGGGTCTCCGAGAATGAAGAAGCACCCCTGATTAATGACTACCAAGTCAAGACCAATGAGAAGTGGAGGATCAAGGAAGAGTCAACAAGGCTACCGAATACGGTACGGATGGAGGCAATACCGCAACCGGTATATGTTGAACCGATAGCCACCTACATGGCGCACTTGCCATGACAAGTGCTGTAATAACAAGGCTATTCGGAAAACTTTAACGACTAGGAAGTACTTAGTAAAGTACCACGATGGCAAATGAAGCAATTATAGGATCACAAATCCTAAGAACTTGAAGAACGAAACCTTGAAAGGGTCCAACGGCCTAACCATTGTATTAAAGAATATATCATTCAACGAGAAGCTAGACTCGGTCAAGACCACCAGACATTGCAATGCGATGAAAAATTTCTCTTTCAAACAGAAATTTCTTTCAAAACCTCAGATTTTTAAAACTATACCCAGAAGACCTGCCCGACATCAACGCCATACAGAGCAGGTAAGTCACGCCCAGTTCACTTTCGAACAAATTTAGAACAACCAAACAATCTGAGGGTATCAACCCGAAGGAAAGGATCGGGTCCGTGCTAAATACAAAAAGAAGGTAAAACATATTTAAGAACACAGTAGATGAACTTCCCTTGATTACATTCAGGAAGAACCATATGTGTGTCATCATAGGATGATACAAGTGGAGTTAACAACAGAATACTTCACAAATTAGCAATAACTAATTGTGCGACAAACATTACGAGTGTACAAAAACGAGATGTGGGACGACCGCACTCCACATGAGCTTGCGGGCCTGACAGACTTATTTATAAGTTAGTTAGGTAAGTAGTAATGTATCAGTAAAGTACCCCATATATGTATACGAGTAGTGTACGGAACACGAGAACTAGTCAACTCCGTACCACGGTCAGCAATGCGAATTCAGACCAGAGCAGCTGATTACCTCAAACGATTGAAGAGAAAGAACTCAGTTAAGCAAACGAGTCTAAAGGAATCAGAGAACTCATTCCAGGAAAATGAATAAGAGTAAGGAAGTGCGAGGAGCACTGGTTAGTAAGTATGGACATCTGATTTGTCTCAAGATTTGTGAAGGAAACACATGATAGCCCGGAATGAATACCTAACCTAAACACAGTAAGGCAAATGCCTAACATGGACATGCCCTTAAACGCTTAAAAGACTCAGGTCCATAGGCAAAAGAATCAATGATCTACCCGAGGACGGGAGACATTACAACCCTAAACGGGACGGTTCGGGATACAGTACTGCAATGCGGTATACTTAAACCGACATACTCATGAATATTAGCCAGATGAAATGGCGTAACTCAGCAACACCCAGGAATAATCCTTGAGAGGTGTCCGAGTCAACAAAAGTTGAATGAAATATCATGATAGGAAGACATGAGCTAGAACAAATACTAGTTTAAACACTGAAGGAAACCCACTTAACAGAAGGTACCCTAAATTGCCAAAAGGCACTGATTAATATCGGGTTGCTTAAGGGGCCTCCCATGAAAGGAAGCGTGATGCAACAACCTTGTCATGGAGCCCAGTACTACCTCCAATTCACCTTATGGTGTACAGAGAAGTAGAAACTTGTATGAACAGCCTAAATGAGCAGAGCTCGAGGCAAAGTGGCTTATAAGCCGTGAACCAACTACAATACGTAGATTCAAACAGTTGCAAAACCTATATAGAGTTATAAGAAGAATTACCGTGAATGGCACCAGTAAGAGGAGAGAAATTATTTAATATCAACAGATATAACGGTGAATGAACCCCTCATTATAGGAGTGGGGAAACCTCTCGTTACTATGAGGCCGTTGGAGCGGTGATTAGGTGGACCTTCCAGAAGAGGGCTTTCACCTGTTAATATATTGAAGCTTGAGCATGCGGTTATTGCCAAGGGACAATTTGAACAAGAAAGAGAGATTTCCAAGTCTAGTATGAGGAAAAAAGCTTTTATAGCAATTGTCGAAAACCGAAAGGTAGTCGGGTTAGAAGCAAACACTGTATGTGTACAAGGCGAATTGTAAAGTGAATAACACTCAAGAGCATAGAGACTTAAAGAATAGCATATTCTATAACAAGCAAGTAGATGGCAAACCATAGTATGAATGGTGGAAGTACATGAGCGGGAGCTAACATAGTAGCTGATGCCATGTAAATCAGCACTGTATGATCAGTGAGAACATGGTGCGCAGCAAACGATCATTATATGAGTACTATCAAACAATGATATGGAGAACAAGCGAAATTATGAGTTAGACTCATTGAAGATGAAAAGCAATATGTGATAGATAGACTGGGCAGTAAAGCCTATAATCTGTACCATGTGACAAAGATTTCACAGGGAACGCATTATTCACTCCTATTGCAATTGCATAAGGATTTAAAAGTGTATTCCTAGTGGATCAACTTGATAAGCGAAGCAATAAGCTCTGGGACAAGAGTACCCGATTACTAAATAATCAACTCGTACTGAATACGGAGGACTTGCAAACACACCAATGAATATGGCGCAAGCCAGTTAAATGAAAACCTAGAAACAAAACCGTGCGGCCATGGGTCAAAGAGACATGAAGAACGTTGGACATACCAACAATCATAACAAATGAATTCTACCGGATAAAAGCGGAAAAACTTATGAACATTAAGGGACCGATGCATAGAAAATGCAAGCTCGTACAAATATAAGAACACTCGTACATAACTAGAGAAGTGAACGTAATTCAGAAGCCACTAACAATAGAGGAAGTACTACACACTAGTAGTAGCTCGACCGCAACCGACAACAAGTCGGAAGAACCCAATGAGTAATCACAGAGGTACGCAGCGGTATGCACAATAGATTTCCAGAGAACTGGATAGAAAATCTATAACTCATCGAGTTCGCGTACGGTAAGACATACCAAGCGTCGATTGAGAGACCTTTATTCCCAAGATAAAAGGGAAAAAGGAGATGTACAACACATTGAGAATAACGAGAAGGGCGAACTAAGCTCTAAAGTTATCAGGGTCGCACAGCAGAAGCTAGTGAGCCCATAGCTCAGTGACTGAAATACCTAATGAATACGAGCGAATGGCTAATTATCAATGCCTTGAAGCCTGAGAGGCTAAAACTGAACCCGATTACGAGTTAAACAAGCTCCAATGAGAATTCTTGGTGCAGAGACTAAACCGTCAATATGGTTAAGATCCTATGACCAGAACACATTGCATAATAGACCGCAGGGAATCTAAAACACTTCATGACGCCTAAATTTAGTGAACCAATGTTCAGTGATAACATATGGTAGATTACATAGGCGTAATCCCTTTTAAGGGGGGAGGGGGGGTAGAGCGAAAAACCGCTTAGCGTATGTTTCACGGATTAAGTACGTAAATGATGGTGTGCATAGCACAATACAATTTGTTGCTGATGATTGGTACGTATGTTACATAAACATATGTATTCATTTATAGTCTAATTATGGTCATTGCGTATAAGAGATGTGAATATCATTCATATAAACATACCTACCTTGTAACTCCGGTGTGAGAATACAAGTGGAAAGGAGTAGAAAACTCTTGGGGAATTAAAACCCCGATGGTATATGTTTATTTGAGACCAGATATAGCATTGTGATGTATGAGTCGGTATGAAACCGATGTAGAACCTAGTAGGAATTGAATTCCCTAGGTAAATTGCTTCGAGTTGAATTGAGAATGATTGATGGTCTGAGTTCCATATTTTGGAGATGTATTGATCTGTGATTATGACTAGAATGACTAAAAGATAGATAATGGGAAATGATTGAGTTATTTGATTGTTTGAAACTGAAGTGAGAGGTTGAACTTGATTTGCTAGCGATCAAGGGAAACTGAACACAAACTGGGGTGGAAGGATAGTTAAACACTGATGCTGATCACATCAGGGTTGAAAGATTCTTGAAGCTCCCAATAAGTGGTCACAAGTAATCACGTTTAGAATAGATGCAGTTAGCATAAATTGGAATTGGAGCTGATTAGTGTTTTCAAAAAGGATTTTCCGCAAAAATTTGAAAATAAGGACTAGTTTTAAAACCACTACCACTTAACCGAGGGCTGCGGTCCTTTGTTTAGATGACCAGGAGAATGGTGGAAGTGTGTGTTTTGTTTTTTTTCCAATGGCCGCGGGACTTGGAGGGTCCTGTGTCTGGATGACCAGAGGGCCTACGGATATCTATATATGCGAACGTTTTGATCAAGACAACCAAAAGGACCGTGGGCCAGAGAGCGTAAGTGCCCTTAGTCATGAACCGGCCGTGGACCAGAAAGCGCAAGTGTCCAGCGTGACCGGTACCTGCGGGATCACATTGTGTATTACTCGATATGAGATTCGAGGATTGTGATGTCTTTTAGTCTTCGGGCCAATCCCATGGAGAGAATATAAAAGAGTATTTTTATTGTTATACATGCATTGACATGTTGTGTGGATGTGGAGTATACATCAAGACAGACCTGTTGAGTCTGTAAGGTTATATATATATATTGACAACATATTGATTCAACCAACTTTGGGGCAAAGTTCTTTAAGGGGGGTAGATTGAAATACCTGTTGGGAAAATTACAAACACAGTAATTAAACCTAGCTAAAATGGGCAAGTGCACCCAATTCGTTGCAGTAAACCAAGTGTCGTATCCACAAGGAAATTGGTTTCTAAGTCCCAAGCTTCGGTAAATTAGTTAAGTGCGAATAAACAATAAAATGGGGGTTTAGCCGGAGGCAAGCTTGGTTGTTGTCAATTGAAATGCAATCAAACAGTAAAATGGTTGTGAATGGAATGGATGGGGAGAGTACCCTAGGATAGTGGGAATCGCCTAATTCACTCAAAGAACTTCAAAACCTTAACTCATCATCTCAAGCCTATTAGAGTGTAACTAATGAATCCCCACATCATGGAAAATTCAATTCTTACCTAAATAATCAAACCCCTTAATTAAAGGAGGTCCAAGTCATTAAGTAGCATTAAGCAAGCACTCTTAATTAATAGCCCTTAGCATTCACTTCCAACTCAAGAAAGCAAAAGCTAGGGTTTATCCCCCTTGTTGGTCTAGTTCCAAACTTAAGCTCAAATATTGAATGAAACCACCATAAATGCAATAAGAGATCAATTTAAAGCATTAATTGATAATGGAGGGAATACAAACAAGAGTAATAAATGAGTTAGGTTTCTAGCATTCAATGAGCAAAATGGGTTCAAACCCTCATCCTAGGATACAAAAGAACTACTCTTCTCTTCTTTTCTTTCTTCTTTTCTCCCTTGTTTTCACCACTCTCTCTCCGCTTTTAGGTTGGAATCGTCTATCTTGGATGATGGGGAAGGAAGCCCCAAAATGTAGCCTTTTAAAAGAAGATTCTGGGCAAAAATTTCGTCCGACCGACCTTGCAAGGTCGGTCGCGGGGTGAAATACCCCTAAATTAATTTAAATTAATTTAGGGGATTTCTTTTATTAACCTTTAATAATACTATTAAGTATTAAACTATTATATGGAATTATGAATGTTAAATTAGTATAAGGAATTATGAATATTAAATTATTATATGGAATTATGAATATAAAAGTATTATATGGAGTTGTGAAATTTATTTAGGGTTCTCTCCTATTTAACCCTAATTATTATATATTATTATATAGTATTATGAATTTAATAATAAAATTTATAAGTCAATAAATCTTGGGAAAATTTTCTAAACACTCCAACTATATTATAAAGATTTTAGGAAGTGTTGGAACATTGTTTTGAAACATAAAAGTCAATATAAAATTCTAGAAACCTTAAAGCTTATTAAGCCTTGCTAGAGTTAACTTTTTGAGAATGGTCAAACCAGGCCATGAAACCTATACCAATAAATAGGTTATGGAAAACCATGAAGATTGATAAAAAGAACGTCAAGAACGGATCATCCTAGCCAAAGTTATGCTAGATTGAAGTTTTGAATCAAAAATTTGAAAGATGCCACGTGTCACTCTGTCACGGGTCGCCCACACTTAGCCGATTCTTTCCCTGAATTTCGATAACAGAAATCAGTGTTTTGACCTAACTTTAGACGGCTATATCTCATTCATCTCTCCATATTTTTCAATGCCGTCTCTTTGTTGTCTTCTCCTACATTCCCTCTAAACAACTATAACTCATACAAACCCTAGCTCAATCTGAATCAACCGGAAAATCGAGTCAAAGTAGCCACCTTGCGAAACGTGTTCCCAGAATTTTAGTTTCTCATCGATTTCAGGTAACTTGTGTCGATCATAACTTCTTCGTTACTCATCCAAATTCCATGTTCTTTAGCTCGTTTTGAAGAGCTCTAATTCTTCTAAAACTTTCATGTTTATGGTTTAGCTAATTCTCAACCGATTGGAAGGGAAAGTTGTCTAAAGTTTCGGTTTTGCTAGCACATAAAATCATACAGAAACTGTAAGGTAAACTCGCAACTTCTAGCTTCAATTCTTTCTGTGTGATGCGAGTTAGGATTAGTGCTTGCTATCATTGTGTAGATCTATGTTTTTTCTTTCTAATGAGCCCAAGAACATGGCCTAACTCGATCTAGAACGTATTTTATAGATCTCCAAAGTTCACTACTCGAATAGCTCAAGTTCGGATTTTTCCAGATTTCCCGAAATCGAATTCCTCCGTTTTTGCAACTCCGGTGAGTTTCCGGTCAAATTGCTCCGTTATTGCTGTTAGTAATCATGTATCCGACCTAACCCAACAACCAATTGAGGTTATTATGCTCTGTATGTGTAGAATTTTGCAAGATTGTAATCGAATCGAACTTTGAACCCTAACATTCGAACTGACTTCGAATTCTATCGTATACTGCATTATAATTGGGGAACCGGTATCATTAGAACCGAAATTTGATTTCGAAACTATAGAAACAAGAATCACTCGATTTCGTTCTGTGGTTAAGGAGAAATCGGCAAATTCGTACCCGACCTCGAATAGTTTTAATCTGAAGAACTCAACGTTCAGTGGCCGTCCGATCGTAGGTTTTAGAAACGGACGGCCAGGATTAGATCGTGGGATATAAGTATATGTTAGGTTTTATAATATTTCAGATTAAAACCCTAACTTGTTAAATTTAGTTAATGGTCTTCCCGAATGAGTTTTGACTTGAAATTTTAACCATAGATTCCTTATTAAATCTAGTTTATTTTGATGTAAATTAATAAGGTTTTGGAGTTTTTAAACATAAGTTATGATTTTTGCAAGTTACGGGTTTTCTGGAATTATTTGGCTAAATTAAAAAGATATTTTTATGAAATAAAAATTTTATAATATGTCTAAAATGTTATAGTTACTGTATATTAAGTTTGGGAATTTTTGGGCAACGGAAAAAGGTTTTAAAAATTGTGTTTGTGAGTTTTTCATAAGAATAACCTATAATATAAGGTTTTTAATGCAACCAAAAATTAAAGTATGGTTTGTTAATTAACTTTTAAGCTGGGGAAAATAAGGGAAACTAAATTAACATTTTATAAAGTAAGTTTATAAATGTTTTGGTATTGGCTTTTAAGAGAAGTGAAATTATTTACATATATGTATATATACTTACTTAGTAGAAACTTATATAAAATAAGGAATTTAATTATCCTACATTTTACTTACTATATTATATGGGAGTTAATATTTTTAATTAAACTAAGGAATAATATATATATTTTTACGCGTTTATAAAAAGGGAATTGAGTAGTAACTTAGGTTAAATCAAGGAACTAAATTACTCTACATTTACATTAATTATATAATATAGTAGTTAATATACTTAATTGAAATAAGGAAAATACTTTATTTATAAACCATATTTTGGATATAGATATGTGGAAGGTTAATATAAATAATTAAATGCAATAAAACTAAATAAAGGATGTCTTGAATTAATCCTAATAAATACACATAAAATAAATGAATAAATAAAAGGAATAAAGTACCTTATAGAAAATATAATATGAAGGAATTATGAGTTAAACTAAACCTCTGCATGATACTAATAAAAGAATATTATATGAGGTGTTATTAATTTATGGTTATGGAATTGAGTTTTGAGTTACCCTTGAATTTCTAAGATTTATATAAACAGTATTAAAATACATGTATATATTTAGTCAACGACCAGGATGTAAATCTTAAATTGGGATTAGGTAATTAATAAGTTAAAACTTAGGAAGAATTGTGATTACATTAAATGTTGTACAGATAGATCTTATTCTATAATTAATGATAAACAAATGTAATACGTTTACATCTAGATGTTCTTATTGTATAAACCATAATCAAATAAGTAAAATACTTTTACATCTAAACGTGAGGTGGATTAGTAAGTCTATATTTAATCATTTCTTAACATTTATGGTAGTGAGATATAACTTAATGTTTTAAGATAGAATCGTTAAAAGGATTATGATATATTCTATATTAAACGATGATTTGGAAATTTATCTAAATAATTATCCTTAAGTTTCTTAGAATTTGATAAGCCATATAAAATACATTTATTACCAATATTCAGGATGTGAGTTTACATTTAGGTGAGGTATTTAGTAGTGAGAATTTATAGGAAGGTTTATAATAGGAATTTTATACTTAAAACCTTTGAACCTTCTATTAGGTAAAACTGAGTTACATAAGATATTATATTGATATACTTTACGGTAATGAGAAATAATGATATGTTATTTTGAATATAAAATATGGGGATTTTCATAATAGACTATCTTATTATTTAATTAACAATTTCACTTACGAACCAGAATTTAATTCTTTGATAAATACTACTCTGTGTAGATATATTGTCCATCCTAAATACAATAAAGGAAATTAATTTATTAAGTTATTCCTTTGAAACCTTAGGTTTTGTGAAACAATTTAAAACGTATTTAAGGCTTAAGTTTATTGAAGTTTAGTACAAAAGGATTATACATAGTCTATAGAGTGAATGGGTGTAAAAATAAAATATTTAGGAGATTAAAGGTAAGTAAGGATACATAAAAGGTTATATTTAAACACCTTATTATATAGGTAATAATTAAGCAAATAATGTACCTTGTGAATACTAAATGTAAGAGTTCGATAAGTCTAAGTTAACTATAATTGTAACACCCCATCCAATAACAAACATATAACAACGTTCTGCAGCGGAAAACATACTACTCCACAATACTTAACTCGTTGGTGTTACACGCCGTTAACCACCCACGTGGCTAACAAGGCTATTACATAAACATTGTACCGGTCTGATGGACTAGATTCCCGAGCGACTACACATTACTATACCTTTTCATTAACAACAACCAACATACATAAGCCTTCCAAATGTACCGAGTATTTACAAATTGATGCCGATAACAGTTTCGGTCTTACTACACCTACTGTATATATACAACTTAGATGATTTCCCATGTACAACGACTACCCCGTCCTACTCTCGAATGGCTTCCAGCTCTCTGTACCTGAAATAGGAAAAGAAGAGAAAGGGTGGCCCCCAAGGGGCTCAGCACCTTTGCTGGTATGGTAATCCCGCAGCCCACATGCTACCGGGCCACGCACAACTAATTGTCGTCTTAGCATGCGGTTGATTATATTTAAATCATGCATGAAACTGTAAACACACAACACATAACATTTCGCCTCAATGGGCTCAACAAACGGATAATACATCCTTACTTGATAAGTCACTCATGGTATTTATTATCCCTAGAGTGTTCCTCCTCTAATGGAGCTACTTCCTTAATAGACGACAATTACCCTTAAATCGGGTTATCCTTAAACGCCTCTTGTCACAAACTGGGATTCATTTCCATGATCCACGCACTCCATATCATACAACATATAACATTCCTCACATAACAAAACATAACAACACTTTTCACGTTTCGACGTGCACATGATATCATCGCAATAGGAATTGCATTACAACAACATCACATAACATAACGGGAACGGTCCTCTTAGGAACCGACCCAAACATAGTTAATTCACTGGTGAGCCTAGAGAATGGTGTCACCCTCATGGTAAGCTCGTTATACAACAACAACAACACTCATTACCGTCCTAATAGTCGGACGAGTAACTTAAGTTAAGATGGTTCGGGTTTAGGGGCCCGAACACACCACACAAACACATGTTCCCCCTAAACCGATCTTAAGTCAGAATAGACAAGCTTTGGAATAAGCTAATGGGAGATCATAACCCGTGAGGGAAACAACCATAACAGAGAGAAGGGTAAGGCTAAGAAGGATACCCACTCCCAAACAACGCGCGACCGGCCAAACCGGATTCCTCACCACTGTTAGTACATACTTACTTTAGATATTAGTTAGAACCCCACTATGGAGTCTATCACATCTACACAACATACGGTATTACGACTGGGTTAAACATACAAGAGAGGTCCTTACATACACACACACAAATATCACATAATTAACACACGCATAGCCGTGGTTAGAACGTCCCATGACTCGGGTCGTTTAATCCGAATACCAAACTCTCATGTGATCCTAGACTCAGTTAACTAAGGTTAACACTTCCGAGGTTAGATGGTATCGGAGTTGAACACGCCACATAAATGAATTACTGTAAACTCATTACATGTTTAATCTTACAACGTGGCAAACATACAGAAAAACACATTGGCATACAAGCCGGTGTAATCCGGTAGGACACAGGTTGCAAGAAAACCATACCTGTCACCGGAGTCCACTTTATCATGTCCACTTATGTTCCTCGAGCAATTCTCGAACAACTGTTAACATTACATGTATTTTTATTAACATCGGGGTATCATGATTGTTTAAAGTCTAATGCTTATAACTTTTCCCCGTTACCTTAGTTACATAACTTCACTTTTTAACTTGTTTTACTTTTACATTTTGATACAACTTTTCCCTCATCTATTTATCATTATAACTTACTTAACATGTCTTAAATAACCTTATAACATCATTACCAATCAATCCCCATCATTACCTATCATTTTATAAACTTAAACCATGTTTTTGGTCTGACCGACCTTACACAAGGTCGGTCCATTCCAGAACATATTACCGTCAAAATTTCTACTCCGACCGACCTTGTAAGTTCGGTCGCATGTTCGGTCCCTTCCCGAGAGTTTCTTCCCTTTGAAAAATTCAGGCCCGACCGAACTTGCCAAGTCCGGTCCCATGTTCGGTCGATTCCAGAAACTTAATTCATACACAAAATACAAGCCCGACCGACCTTGCAAGTCCGGTCCCCAAGGTCGGTCCATTCCAGAAACTAATTCTCGCAGGGTAATCTGGGCTCGACCGACCTTGGCAAGTTCGGTCGCAAGGTCGGTCTGCTCCAGACCCTTATTTTCCATTGCCCATTTAACTCCAAACTTCACCTCATATATCCTAATATGTCCTAACCTCATTTGGGCACTTCAAACACATCTTTAGCCATGTACTAAACTCCTTAAATCACACACCAAAACCATTTTATCATTCACAAATTTCTTAAAAAATTACTAGCACTTGGAATGTTTTCTCCTTAAGATTTCTAAGTGGTATCTCACCAATAATGACCACTATACCAAGGTGTTTCCTCTACACCTTAACATCACCTCTCAAACTTCTTTTCTTACTAACTAAATCTCCTTTTTTTTCACATCTTACCTAAACATCATTTCTTCCTTGTACATCAACATTCCTAAACCTTAAACAAACTTCTCCAAGACTTTAATACATTCTCAAAAACACACATTGAATTCCTAGAACTTCCAAGATAATACCTAAATCCTTGCATCACTCTAAATCACCTTAATACATGTTTTCTTCCCAAGTAAAACATTTGTTCACCTTTAACACTTCCTAGTTCACCAAAACTTACTTAAAACACTTAGAACTTCTTACACATTTTCCAAATTTGGCCACAGCTTCTCTTGTATATACTCACATCCAAACACTTAGGTTTTTACCTTATTTCATTCAAGAACACCTAAAATCCATCAAACACATTTTTATACACAAACTTCACACATTTAGCACTACATCACAATATAGTGCCTAAGCTTAAATTGCTTGGCACTTAGGCCCTTAAATAACATGGCTCTTAGGCCCTTAAATAAATTAAACTTAAACACTGAATCTCCCACATATATATTGCCTTTAACCTGCAATTACATACAACAACACATATGCCCTTTAATAGTTTCCTTGAGAGCATTTCACTAGGTCATTCACCTTTGGCTCCTTAGGTGTTTTATTAGGAAAATCAAGCTCATTTTCCTAAGGCATTTAAACTACATTGAGATAGTTTGTTTACCTCTTTTTCCTCACAAACTTCTTTCTTGTTTCCTTGTAAAACCGGTAGGATGTTTGGTTGTTTGTCAACTTCTAAACAATGTACACATAATAGAATGAGTATTCAAGCATTATGCTTCATCTCATTGTAAACCCTAGTTACATATATTGTTTTAACACATTAAGGTAATTGTTTTACCTTGGAATTGGAAGAGAGCTTGAATAAGTATCAAGAGAGGACTCCTCCTAGTCCTTGGAAGATTCAAATGAAGCTAAAACAAGCAAGGTAAAAACACCATTGTGAGGTGAATTTTCGGACATCATATAAACTTGAAGGAAACATGGATTTTCTTTAAGTTTCCTTACCTTGAAGCAAAGGAGAACAATAATATGTGAAAAGGTGAGCTCAAGCTCCATCAATGGTGAATCTCCTTGGCACCGAAATGAGGCTTTTGAGGATTTGAAAAGATAGAAGTGTAGAGCTTGCTCCAACTAGAAGAATGATGGTCTTGAAATTGAATTTGGACCATGGAGCTAGAAGTTACAAGTGAAAGAAGATTGAGAATTGTATATGGCTGTAGCAAACCGTAGAAGAGAGCATGAAGGGAGGAAGGAGACGTGTGAAATGAAAGGAAATGGAAGAATGAAGATGAGTTCTACTTTTGGAAGATATTTATGTTAAAGTAAATAGTTCTTTTGCTTTATTATCTTCCTTAGTTATTTGATTGGCCAAGTGTGGTGAGTCACACATGGAGAAACCGGCCCCTTAATGTCTTAGGCCTAGTCATGGTCTTTGTTGACCAATTAATTTACTTATATTGACTTATGTCATAAACTAGCATTTTTTGTTACTATTCACTAAAACAAGGCACATAGATGTGAAAAATTTGATTTCCCATTGATATAGACTTCCAAATGTGATACTATATAGTACACATGTTAATTAAAGAGTAATGATGGACATCTAGCCATTCAAAACTCATTTACAAGACAATTTTTCAAAAATGTGCTTTAAGACTCCTTAAAGCACTTTTTTGTGTTTTAATCTGTTTTCAAGCTTGGTTTTCTTTGGTAATTGATTTAATATGTCCATTAACATATTTATAAGGTATAGTTATGACCTTTAGGCCTTATACAAATTTATCCCAAGCTTAGAGCACATTTTTGCTCTTATTGACTTTAAGGTATTTTCTTGTGTTTTGTTTGGTTTAACTGTCTACCAAAGTTCCCTAAGGACTTAATTAGCCTTATTAAATCATAATTGAATATGATTAAGTCTTGGTAGGCTCTTTGGGTCCTAACCAAGTTCACTCATAGCTTAGAGCATGTTTTTGCTCAAACTGTATCTTAGTGCTTTATTGCATTTTACTATGGTTTAAATTGTTCACTGATGTTTCTAAGGCACTTTTTAGCCTTTACATACCATTGTTTAATATTTAAACCACATATCAAGGTTTGGGGTATTTCAATAATATAGTTGTTTCAAGATGAAAAGTAATTTAACATCTTATGTCAAGATTATTAGCTGGATGTAATAAAAAAGTCTTTCTGGACTAAAGATAAGATAAATGAGTTAGTAACTCAATTAGGTTATGATATAATGCGTCTACAACACTATGGTTCCAATATACAAGATGTAGATCTTAATTAAGTTAGGGGAAAACTTAATCACAATGGATTATCTAGTAGATATTGATAAAATACATAATCATTACATTGTGAGATAATAGTATAGTATTATGGGATGAATCTATCATAGGTCATAATACAATGTTTATTCTAAATTAAGAATAAAGGTATTCAGCTTAAGATTACTATTGGAATTCTTAGATTTAATTATATAATGTAAACACATTTGTGTTATAAAGGTCTCAAAAGTCTTGAATGTGAGGATTGTGGTTAAATATGAATAAAGTGGATAGGAGTGGTGCAGACGTTATAATCTGAGTGGTTAAACTGGTGTAAAATTAACATAAAAGAAATTAAAAACTCAAAATAAACGTCGGGCTGCAAACAAATCCCGGTCGCAGTAGTATAGTGAAAATGTAAGCAACCGGATGTCGAACCGTGGGACTAATGTACATATAATAGTACCTAAGCGTGTCACAAGAGGGGGGATTAATTGACTTGTAAAATAAATAAAAAGAAAAGATAAAATAAACTAAGTTGACAAATAAATAAAATGGAACTCTGGGTCAGGTTAATATAATCTGCATAATTAAGCTATCTCTACTGGTTTAATAATTTGGCAAGGTTCCTGTAATTATCTTAAGGACTAAGTCATAGCCTCATAAGAACTCGTTCACCTGTAATGCAAGGTTCTAATCAAGGTTCAAGCAAAAGCCTGCGAACGACAGAGGAGTATTGAGGAATTACATTTGCAACTGAATACTAACTTATTAAATCATAACAAGTTTCCTCCAGTTTTACGCCTTAATTAACCTGTCTATTTATCACCTGGTCTGATCAAAATAGACTTAGTAGAGCAATTTAATAAATTCGCGAGATCTATTAAAAAGGCGAGATGACTTTTAAAACGTAACAAACTGTATATAAATAAACCAGTAGAAATATTGCATAATTAATACAGATACATAATAACTATTCCCAGAGTAAACGTAAACTAGCCTAACATATTAAATAGATAGATAGAGAAGAGAGTAATAGAAATCATCCGTAATCACTCCGTCTCACTCTGCTATTTTGTGTACGTAGGGCTAGAGGTGAATTTGGTGGACTGTAAAATAAATAAAATGGAGAAGGCGAGAGAAGAGAAATGAGATGGCGTGTGGTGTAGTGGTCGTGGATTGATTGATGGATGGTGTCTAAATGAAAGGAGAAGGCTCGTGGGTTTTTATAGAGAAAGGAAGAGGCAAAGGCAGCAGATAAGGAACGCGTGAATTGATTGAGGCGGTGCAGCTCATTGATTGCTCATTTATTGCTTGCTTCATTGATTGCAGGGGACAGAGCGTGCGCAGAGTAGATGGATAAGTGACACGAGTGGACGAGTTGCAGAAGTCGGCGAAGGCAAGTTGCAGACGAAGACGGGCGAAGAAGTTAAGTCGCGCACATTTATACGCGTCCGCTCGATAACGAGCGGTCTCCTCTGTCTCGTCCGCCTACAATGGGGCGGTTGCCCCTCTGTTGTCCGCCTGTGAGACCGCCTGATAGTAGGCGGTTGGTGTGGTGGTGCCGCCTGGCGGTTGAGCATGGTGGTGTCCGCCAGTTAGTACGGCGGTAGCAGCCCAGTCTCCTGGCCTATTTTCCTTCAAACTTTGACCGACTCTAGATTCTTTGTTTGGACTCCGTTTTCTGAGTCGTTTGCGTCTATGCGTTCGTCTCTTTGTCTACTTTACTCCCGGCTTGGTTTTCCTCATGTTAAACCAATAACTTTGTGAGATAAACATAAAACATAAACTAGAGGAAAACTAACCGAAGTGGAGAAATGAGCAAGAAAAGTGCTAATATAAAATAAGAAATACACCTATAAATCATGCTCATTTGGATACTTATCAAGTGGTCAGTTAGCAGGCGTTAATAAGATACATTCCTTGATCTTACCACCGTGGGCTATACAACGTTCTCAAATAACTCAAAGATTATACATAACATTTAAGTGAGGGCTTAAAAGATAATTGAGACTTTGAAATAAGAGTAAGGAGTTTATTTAAGCGTAACATAGGCTACAAGTGATTGATGATAGATTACCTTTAATATTCTTCAGAGTACTGTTGATTGTTTGCGCAAGTTGATTAGAACTGCTACAGCGTTACCCAGGTACGATTTCTCGTACTCAGCTTGTTGTGTTTTGGACTCTATGGAATGTTTTGTACGATTTCTCGTACTCAGCTTGATGTGTTTTGGACTTTATGGAATGTTTTGTACGATTTCTCGTACTCTGATATTTTTGCTGATTGACTTGTGGAATGTTTTGGAAAACGCTAACTGACTCTAAGAGGAATTTCTAAAAAGGAAATGGTTGTGTGACTAACTCAGCTTGTGTGACTAACTGAGCCTTGGATGTGAAACTCACTTGGGTATTGGTTTTTTTTTTCTATTTGGTTGTTCCACTAGACATTGACTGCTTAGGGTTTACGCTTCTGCACTCTGTAGGACTGAGTGTTTTGGTATTGCTCTGGGTAGTTAGTGATCTAGTGGGAATTTGGAAAAGGTCAATCTTAGAATTCTTCTTTTGACTCTGGATATCGTTTCATCCATGAGCTGGTTCTGTAGGTTTCGACGTGCGCGCGTCTTCAATGGTAACAGCAGGGGGCTGCATATCCCTCGCCCATAGGGGAATTTATATTTGACAGCAGGGGGCTGTATATCCCTCGCCCATAGGGGCATTTATATTTGACAGCAGGGGGCTGTATATCCCTCGTCCACCAGGACATTTAAATCTGACAGCGGGGGGCTGTATATCCCTCGTCCATATGGACATTGATATCTGGCGGTGGGGGCCATCTCTCCCAATTGAATTATCCCACTCTTGAGTTGTTGGTTCTTGGATCTATCTTGTTATTCCTAGTCCTTCGTGACTATCTGAGTCTTTATACTCCGAACGGGAATTGGTTCTAACATCAACAATGGATGCTTACTAACTATGTGGTGTGACTACTTAAGTGGATGACTTGTTTTGGAAGTTCTCTATCTCTATCTTTGTCTTGTTTTCTTTTCTCTTTAACCTGATTGTTTTGAAGTGCTTTATCTCTATTTTACTTTTAAGAGTTTGTTTTCATGTTACTGTTTATTTTGAAGAGTTATGTTTTATAAGTTTGTTTTTGGAGAGGTGTACCAGTTCCATTCCAGGGAACTGACCCGCCCCTTTCGGGGTGGGCTGCTTGGTTTCATCTTGCAGGTACGAATTGATTTACAGGTGGCCACGAAGAGAATGAGCGTTTGAGATGGGACTAGGTTTTGTGGAGAGTTAATGTGTTTAATTTCTATTATGTTGTGTTAAGTTTTTCTCGAGTTCAGACCGTAGCTTTTGTAGATTGTAAGTTGTAATTGGTGAGGTTTGGTGTCGGGTGTTTGGAACCCGATGGTCTGTAATCGCCTTAGAGTTTATTTCCGCTGTATTTATGGTTAATAGGGGCGTTGCACGGGGTCGGTCGGACTCTCTTAGAAGGAAGCACGTGACAGATTTTTAAGCTCGACCGACCTTGGACAAGGTCGGTCCCAAGGTCGGTCGATTCCAGTGTGTTAGGGACGGCTAGGGCAGAGTCGGACCGACCTTGACAAGGTCGGTCCCAAGGTCGGTCGGCCCTAGGATTGCCTTCTTTTGTGCCGGAATTCTCCCGATGCTTCTCGTTGGCTTGGCATTCTTCCCGAGGTGCTCGAGCATTGATGCATTCTCAGATTGAGCTCTAAAAAAATGTACTCATGTGAGTATTTACCTATTTAAATATGTCAAAAGTATAAGATCACTAATAATCACAAAAACACTCCATATAGTGGTGAAATAAGTCATGCACCGAGTAAAATGAGCGTGAATAAAGACCTTGAGAAAGCACTATTTCACCACTTATCAACTCCCCCACACTTATCTATTTGCTTGTCCTCAAGCAAAATTAGCTAAGGACTCACAAAAAGAAGGAACATTTAAAGCAAGCAAGTGTTTAGATGAATTCTTGAATTTATGTGAGCAAAATTTGTGAAAAACCTCGAGAGGAGTGCAACCAACCTTCTTATGGTGACATGAGTGTGCTTAGGGCAAATGAAAATATAGAGTTTCGGGGTAAGATCTAGAGTGCTTCCGAGTTCTTACAGATTATGGAACTTGGAGAACTTTTACCATGGACGACTTCTCTCAAGAATGGGCATTGAGGAAAAACAAAAGGAAAAATAGAGATTTGCATTTGATTCACTTTTGCAACAAGAGACGAGGAGAGCTAATTTGGCATTTTGCCTTGCTTCAATTAACACTCAACTCTCATTTGTTGGTTACCAATGGTGTCTCTCAAGTTCCTTTTTAATATTTTTCACAAGGAAGCACCCCTTAGCAATCCCTAGATGAGAAGGTAGAGAGAACCCCTAAGCAATAAAAGTTCACCAAGAAATGGATTTATGATTGCACCGCACATAAGTGCTTCTCAAGAGAGAACTTTTTGAAAAAAATTTGGGGGAAAATTCCAAGAATTCAAAGAAAAACTTGCTTACTATAAATATAACTCTTACATGGAAGCTATAGATAAATATGAGAAAATTGAGCAGTGCACCAAAAAGAAAAGGTCGTTTCCCCCACACTTGAATGGGACAATGTCCTCATTGTTCACAAAAAAGCTCATGGAAAAACAAACAGAAGACCTTTTCGAAGCACTAGGCATGAAGTAAGCAAAAAGTGTATGGCATTGTATAAATGTGCAAAGGTTAGAGAACTAGTACTCCCCTGATAAAGATGATTTGGTGGTGGGATTCCCCCACACTTGCTATTGTGCATGGTCGTTCAAGCGCTAGCTCCGACCGGAGGAGTCGAAGATCCTAGGAAAAATTGACAAGAGTTTCTCTTGAATTGTTCCTAACTCCCTTTGGGGTGTTCTTGGAGTTCAGTCGATATATCTACAATGCAAAGCCAAAAAGAAACTAGGCGAAAAATGGATTCCAGAGAATTCGCAAAAATGTAATAGTTAGATAACCCAAAGAGGACTCATAAATGAGTCCCATAGCAAAGTATTCAAAAAGGTGCTAAACACACCATAGTGCAGAATGTAAGTTCAACAATGTGAAAGTAAAGGAAGTTCAAAGGACAAACATAACAAACATCTAAACGAAATGTAACAGTCTAAAATACACGAAAGAAGCAGAACAACAACGGCAGGAATCTGGAGCTCATAAGATGGCTACTGGGGAGGAGCACCACCACACGCCACCTGCTCACGAAGGAGCTGCATGTGGGCGTCCATCTGGCGCTGGTGCTCCATCATTAGGCGTCGGTGCTTAGCCATCTGTCTCTCGAAGGCCTCAAGCTGCTTGGGGGTCACAGCTCCGGTCGGTGGTGGAGGAGGCAGGGCAAGGAATGGGCCGGGCGCAGCACTGGAGGTGGAGGCACTGGAGGTGGAAGCACCGGAAGACGAGGATGCACCCCTGCTCTACCTATGCTCTGCGGTCATCTTGTGCCACCCGTCCTCATCGCGAAAGAAGCCCATCTTCCGCATAGTAGTGTCGGAGATCGGGTCCATAGGTAGGCTGGCTACCTCATCCGCTCCGGGTCGGACTCCACAGCGTATCAACTGCCTCTGTAAGAAGTGAGGAAAGCCCAAGTGATGGGACTCCTTCTTCGTAATGATGTAGCAGAGGTGGTCGAAGATGAGATCGGAAAGAGAGAGCGGCTTCTCCGGGTCCGGGGCGACCAGATGATCCATGAGGTAGCAGTCTTTTGAGTTCAGATCCTTGCTGTCGCGAGGGATGACATTGTGATGTAGGATCATGAGGATGACCCTCTTTAGCGGGTTACTCACCATGTTTAGGGTCATAGTGACCCTAACGTCCGTCCCGGCTTGGTTTTTTCTACGTGTCTGGACCGGGAGGTCGGCGAGGTAGCGGTGGCGGCTGGCGATCATATCTCCCGGGTGGATGACGGAGAAGTGGTCGAGGTCATCATCTGGGAGCTGAAAGAACTGGTGCACGTCCCACCTCCGGATGGCTATGGCCTGGCCATTGACAACTGAGGTGATCTCCTTTGGCTGCATGCTGACTGCCGCATTAGCGTAAAATTCCTTGATCAGGCGGGGGTGGTATTGACCACCCATGGTAAGCACGCAGCTCCAGCCCAGATAGTCGAAGTGTGGCCGGAGCTCGAGGTCCGCGATGAGAGCTGGATCTACAGTCCGCTCCCGAACAATCTCCCGGCATTTGGGGGAGGTGAACCAGCGTCGGGCTTCCTCGTTAATGAAGATGCCATCGAGGAGGCCATTAGGGTGGCCTAGTTCTTGGTTGGGAGCAGCTTGGTTCCTCCTAGCATGGCATTGTCGGTTAGCCATGGTTCTGCAAAACAAAGAAAAGAAAAGAAAATGCAAAACAGAAACAACAAAAATACCAACCGGTGAAATGTTAGAAAATAAGTAGGAAGACAATAAGGAAGGAGCAAAACATTAAGCATGAAGCACGTGATAGAGCAGAAGGAACGACGTTTATTTGGAAAAATTTTGACAGAGTCCCCCCTATTTTTCTATCATTCCCCGGTTCTAAGAACCTCCCCAAATAACCCGAAGGTTGTCAGTCAGATATGTAAGCACCCCAATACCACAACTCAACCACAAAGTGTACAATGTATCCAGCAATTCAATAAGTCACCCCGGTTTGCAAATTTTTAACCAACCTCAATTCTCAACCATGAAAATGCATTACTCCATGTATGTTATCAATCACCAACTGCACATGGTTACGAGGCAACCCACCACATGTTTCCGGTATTAGCACCACCAAACGTAGCAACCAAATGATGAGTTAGCCATAATTTGACATAAAATATGAATCACAAGAATGCATGCTAAAATCATCACATTACCAAAATTTTCTTCTCATTGTGCACTCCCTACCCTATAATTAATAATTAGAAGCAATTCCAATCACCCAATGTGCAAAAATCCCAAATTCTCACCTAAGGCTCTGTTTGGTTTGACCTAATTTTAGCCTAAATTGTAACTTGCTTAAAATTTGTAAAAATGGACAAATTAGGGTTATAAACACATACCTTGATGTATTGTAGTATAAAAGAGGCACAAATCGACAGTTTTTGGACACAAATTCGAGACAAATCGAATTAGGGGTGATTTGGATGAATTTAGGGATTTGGGGTTCTAGGGGCTGTTGATGCGGGTGGGCGCGGCTGGGCGTGCGGGTCAGGGCGGCGTAGGAGGGGCGTGGTGGTGGAGCAGGGCGGACGGTGGTCGTTGGGTGGTGGTGAGGGTGGTGCGTGAGAGAGAGGGAAGCAAGAGGGAGTATGGCGCTATTGGGGTGCTGGGTTGAGACGTTGGAGACGGGCAGAAAGGAAAAGAGAGGGGAAGATTGAAACGCAACGTTTCGCTCTTTTTTTTTCAAAATTTTTTACCTGACCGACCTTGCAAGTCCGGTCACAAGGTCGGTCCATTCCAGATTGTCTTAGTTTCGAAAATTTTCAATCCGACTGACCTTGCAAGTCCGGTCGCAAGGTCGGTCCATTCCAGAATGTTTTGGGTTTGAAAATTTTCAGTCCGGTCGCAAGGTCGGTCCAAGTCAGTAGTTTGGCGAGTTGGAAATCTTGGACTCGACCGACCTTGCAAGTTCGGTCCTAAGGTCGGTCGAGACCAGAATCTCCCCAAAATGTTTGTTTTCTTGCCCACAACACTTATCAACAATCAAAAACAAATTCAGCATGCAAAAATAACCAGAACAAACAATAAATAAAGCATAAAGTAAGCAACTAACTAGCATAACTTAAATGAGAAAATAATGCAAGGTGAAAGTGCCAATAGTCCGGGTTGCCTCCCGGAAAGCTGCCCGTCTTTTTAAGGTCTTTGGCTAGACCATAGTGAGGTTTAGAAGGAACTTGGAGGGTCTCTTAAGTAAAGGGCCCGTGCTTCAACTTTTTGGATGTCTCCTCCATGATAATGCTTTAGCCGAAACCGTTGACCATGAAAGTCTCCCCCTTGACATTCTTCAGCTCATAAGCTCCATAAGGGGTGACCCTTGTGACAGTGAAAGGGCCAGCCCAATGAGACTTTAACTTCCCGCGGAATAACTTCAACCTTGAGTTGTAGAGGAGAACCCGGTCACCTTCGTGAAACTCCCGCTTCACAATTATCTTATCATGCCATTTCTTGGCCTTTTCTTTGTAGATGTGGTTATTTTCGTAGGCTTCCTCCTGAATCTCTTCTAACTCGGTCAACTGGAACCTTCTCTTGTCACCGGCGCTCTTGAGGTCATAGTTGAGGGTCTTTACCGCCCAATATGACTTATGCGCTAATTCAACCAGCAAGTGACAAGCCTTCCCATAGACGAGCCGGAACTGGGACATACCGATTGGAGTTTTGTAGGCCGTCCGATATGCCCACAATGCATCATCGAGCTTCATGGACCAATCTTTCCTTGAGGAGTTGACTGTCTTTTGGAGGATCCATTTAAGCTCTCTGTTGGTGACCTCAGCTTGGCCATTACATTGAGGGTGATAAGGAAGGGCAACCTTATGTCTCACTCCGTATTTAGTCATCAGCGCTTCAAACTGTTTGTTACAAAAGTGAGACCCGCCATCACTCAATATGGCTCTCGGTACCCCGAACCGGGTGAAAATATTTTTCTTCAGAAACTTGATCACAAGTTTGGCGTCATTAGTCGGGGTTGCAATTGCCTCAACCCACTTGGTCACATAGTCAACCGCCACAAGAATAAACAGGTTGGAGCAAGAAGATAGGAAGGGGCCCATGAAATCGATACCCCACAAATCAAACGGCTTGACCTCTATCATTATGTTGAGAGGCATCTCATGCTTGCGTGAGGTGTTCCCGAGCCTCTGACATTGGTCACAGGAGGCAACGAATGAGTGGCAGTCCTTATGAAGGGTTTTCCAGAAAAACCCGGCTTAAAGAATCTTGGCCGCTGTTCGTGCCAGACCGTGGTGTCCTCCGGCTTCACCCGAGTGACAGTGAATCAAAATTTCCTGCGCTTCACTCATGGGCACACATCTCCGGATCACCCCATCAGCACAAACTTTGAAAAGAAAAGGGTCCTCCCAGAAATACCTCTTGACGTCGGAGAAGAATTTTTTTCTTTGCTGATAGGTCATCTCCGGTGGGACCACTCCCCTTGCCAAATAATTTGCAAAGTCCGCATACCACGGGTCTCTGGTCTCTGCAATCATGAAAATGCTCTCGTCTGGGAAGAATTCATTGATTGACACACCATCATCCGGGACCTCCATTCGAGTTAGATGATCAACTACCACGTTTTGCACACCCGCTTTGTCCCGGATCTCTATCTCGAATTCTTGTAGGAGCAGAATCCATCGGAGAAGTCTCGGCTTTGCATCATCTTTGTTGAATAAGTACTTCAGTGCTGAGTGGTCTGTGTGTACCACAACCTTGCTGCCCAAGAGGTAGGATCGGAACTTGTCGAGGGCAAAAACCACAGCTAACACCTCCTTCTCGGTGGTGGCGTAATTCGTTTGGGCATCATTGAGAGTTCTACTAGCGTAGTAGATACTCCTCAATATCTTTTCCTTCTTCTGACAAAGGACCGCCCCTACTGCATAGTCGCTGGCGTCGCACATGATCTCAAACGGTAGACTCCAATCGGGGGAGACCACAATAGGTGCAGATTGAGGCACTGTTTGAGGGTGTTGAAAGCATTAAGGCACTCCTCGGTGAATTCAAATTTTACATCCTTGGCCAAGAGGTCGTAGAGAGGCTTTGAGATTTTGGAGAAGTCTTTTATGAACCTTGTGTAGAAGCCGGCACGACCCAAGAAGCTTCGAATGTCTTTCACTGATGTTGGAGGAGGTATGTAACACCCCCAAACACTGGCCTAGGAGTTAGGGGTATTACACGCCGCGTATTATTACATAATAACGCAAGGCTCTAATAAATGAACTTAAACAAATAATCAAGCAAGGCCCAAAACGAATACTTGAATAAAGTATAATCAAAATGATGTCGTAACATCACAAAGTTATTACAAAATCCACTGAACGAATATCAAAAGCGGAAGCTAACAAAAGGAGCCCAAAGGCTCAAGCCAAATACAAAACGTCTCAAAGGAATCTAAATACAAAATAGACTAAACTCCAAAGCTGCAAAGTGACCCTCGCTGATCAATCTACAATGTTAGATAAAGTAGGGGAATGAGCACACAACTATGCCCAGTAGATGACAAACTTCATCAACCAGCATGCTCAAAACATTTTATAGAATAATGTCAAATCAGAGGGAGTCGCAAGGAGTCCATAAACATGTCAGAAACAGAAACAGAAGTCCACACAATAAAGGACTAAACAGAGCCAGAAGTAGACAGAAGCAGAAAACAGAGTGGGACACTAGCGATCACAGCATACAGATAGAACGAGCAACCAGCTCGTGAACAGAACGAGGAAACCTCACTCGTAAACAGAACAGGTGGGACACCTGTGAACAGAACGGGGAACATCACCCGTGAAACAGAAGGATCCTACATAGCGCGCTACGAGACAACGAGACCAGCCATCCAAAGGTTCAGACACAGAGATAACTAGGTCCCAAAACAGAAGCTTAAAACATTTAAGCATATGTGCACCAAAGGCACCAGAAAGCACATAGGTAGCTTGGAAATCAGAAGGGGAATCCAACCCCGCAATCGGAAGTCAAAACGGATCTCAAACGAGCAAGTTAAGGTCAAAACAGAGGCATGTCCGAACTTGTGTCCGGACATCAATGTTCGGACACGAGTCGAGACTCAGCAGTCGAAATCAGATAGATGTCCGAACATGTGTCCGAACTACGAAGTTCGGACACAGGTCGAACATTAAAACAGTAGTAGAGACAGAGGTGTCCGAACATCAAAGGTCGGACAGATGTTCGGACGTTCTTCAGAAATCAGACACGCGCAAAGTACGAACTTGTGTCCGGACATCCATGTTCGGACACAAGTCGAGGCAAAATCAGAGAATACAGAAGGTTGTGTCCGAACTTCAAAGCTCGGACAGAAGTTTGGACGCAGCGAAACTTCAGAAAATTAAAACGCAACAGGGTATGTCCGAACGTCAAAGCTCGGACAGACGTTCGGACACACCAAAATGTGCAGTTTCCAGAAACGAATTCACAGCAACACAGAGGGTTTAACACAACAAAACAGAAGTAGAGCATTAAAACAACCTTGGGGGTTTGTAATTATTCAAACAACGCAAACGGACTGATTCACAAACACAACGCAGAGGTAGTTTACACACTAGAAACCAGAATTCGAAACGCCCCAAGGGTGAACACACTAGCCGAATCCATAAGCCACCTACCTCAGTTACAGCAGAGAAGTCTCCTCGAATCCGAACAGCGATCGACCCAACGCACACAGCAGCACGCAGCCCCAAAATGCAATTACACAACCACTGAACCTCTGTGAAAACAACGCAAAAGCACAACCCTCAATCAGAACTGTTTACACTACCAATTCTGAAACGGAAACGGAGACAAATCCCTCACCTGAATCCGACAGCAAGCAGACCAACCGGAAGAGAACGAACCCAGACGCGCAGAGGATTGAAGATTCTGGCAATCGGATTGCAGAGGCAAGAATTAGAAAAGAGGAAAATTCCAAAACATAAACCCCAAACTGAATTGTGTTAACCATATACAATTCGCAAACCTGATCGCAATGAAGAAGACGAAGTAACGCAGAATCCACCAATAGAACTCAGATTTCAGAACCACACTTGCAGGACTTGAGCGCTTGATGAACGTATTCTTGAGAGAGAGAAAGAGAGCACGGAAGGAGGAGCGTCTCGACGGTTTTCAAAACTGATCGGGAGAAGAGTAGTGGAAGCGTGATTAGAATAGTGATTAGGGAATTATTAATATAACCTAATTTAATTAATAATCCCTTACCTAAAAATCAAAAAGAAGAAAGACCGCCTTGCCCTTGTCTTTACTAAGAAAGACTGTCATGTCCTGAATTCAGAATACAACCACATAAGGCCACTTGTGACGAAATAAAATGCAATAAACTTTAGGTTATAACATCACCTCCCCCTTAAAAGAATTTCGTCCTCGAAATTAAACATACCTACTGCTCAAAGAGGGCGGGAAACTTGGAGCGCACTTCACTTTCGACCTCCCAGGTCGCCTCCTCCTCTGACTGACCCGACCACTACACCTTCGCCAAGGGCATGGTCTTACTCCTGAGCTTGCGGACATCCCGCGCTAAAATCCTCGAAGGAACTGCCTCGAACGTGAAGTCCTCCCTCAACTGAAGCGGACTGAAGTCAATCACATGAGACGGGTCCGGAATATACTTCCTCAGCATAGACACATGGAAGACACTGTGAACTCCAGCCAACGACGGTGGCAAAGCTAAACGATAGGCAACCGGTCCGATCCTCTCCAGGATCTCAAAAGGACCCACAAAGCGAGGGCTAAGCTTGCCTCTCTTCCCAAACCGAACAACTCCTCAAACTGGAGAAACCTTCAGATACACATGGTCGCCCACCTCAAACTCTAGAGGTCACCTCCTCTGATCGGCGTAACTCTTCTGACGACTCTGAGCCACAAGCAAGCGCTCTCTGATAGACTGAATCTTGCCCACCGCATCCTGAACTAAGTCTGGACCAATCACGGCTCTCTCCTTCAGGTCATCCCAACAGATGGGTGACCTGCATCTCCTGCCATACAAGGCCTCAAACGGAGCCATCCCGATACTGGTCTGGAAGCTATTATTATAAGCAAACTCTATCAATGCAACGTGCTGATCCCAGCTGCCCCCGAAGTCCAACACACATGCTCTGAGCATGTCCTCAAGGACCTGATTTGTCCTCTCTGTCTGACCATCTGACTGAGGATGATAAGCTGAACTAAAAGACAACCTCGTCCCCATAGCCTGGTGCAAACTCTGCCAGGATCTGGACACGAAACGCGGATCTCTGTCAGACACAATCGAAGCTGGAACTCCGTGCAGACGCACTATCTCATCCACATATAACTGAGCCAAGCGGTGCAAACTGAAAGTCTTCCTGACAGGCAGGAAGTGAGCGCTCTTCATGAGCCGGTCCACTATCACCCAAACTGCATCAAAACCCCTCGGAGTCTTAGGTAGACCCATGACAAAATCCATACCGACGCTCTCCCACTTCCACTCCGGAATGGGAAGAGGCTGAAGCAAACCAGCTGGTCTCTGATGCTCTGCCTTGACCTGCTGACAGGTCCTACATCTGGATACAAAGTCGGAGATGTCCCTCTTCATATTACTCCACCAGAATGTTTCACGTAGATCCCGGTACATCTTCACACCTCCTGGGTGTACCGAGTATGGAGCTCCATGAGCCTCCTGCATAATCTCCCGCCTCAAAGCGTCATCTGCAGGCACACAGACACGGCCTCTGAACCTCAGGCAGCCATCCTCTGAAACTCTGAACTTGGACTCCTGACCAGCAGACAAACTCTCTCTGATCTTACACAAACTGACATCGAGCTCCTGACTGGCCTTGATCCGGTCGATCAAGGTAGGCTGAACCTGCAACGCTGCTAACATCCCAGACCTCTCTGGACGGACGACCCAGATACCCATACGCTGTAACTCAAGAGCAGACCTCTGCATACCAGACAAGGCACAAACGGTCCCAGACGGACCCCTCCTACTGAGCGCATCGGCAACCACGTTCGCCCTACCAGGATGGTAGAGGATCTCTAAGTCATAATCGTGTAGCAACTCCAGCCACCTCCTCTGCCTCAAATTCAACTCCTTCTGAGTGAACAGATACTTGAGGCTCTTATGGTCCGTATACACCTTGCACGCAGCTCCATAGAGGTAATGCCTCCAAATCCTCAAGGCAAACACAATAGCCGCTAACTCCAGGTCGTGGGTCGGATAGTTCTTCTCATATGGCTTCAACTGACGAGAGCCATACGCTACCACCTTCCCATGCTGCATCAGAACGCACCCTAGTCCCTTATGGGACGCATCACAGAAAACCTCCAGACCCTCATTACCCTCTGGAAGGGTCAGAATCGGCGCAGACGTCAACCTCCTCTGCAGCTCCTGAAAACACAGCTCACAAGCCTCACTCCACTCGAACTTCACATCCTTCTGCAGTAGACGAGTAAAAGGGATCACTAGCTTGGAGAAGCCCTCCACAAACTTACGATAGTAGCCCGCTAATCCAAGGAAGCTACGAATCTCTCCAACATTAGTAGTCCTGGCCCACTCAGTAATAGCTCTAATCTTCTCCGGATCCACGGAGATACCATCCTTAGAGACCACATGTCCTAAGAATACCACCTGATCCAACCAGAACTCACACTTCTTCAACTTCGCATACAGCTCCTTCTCCCTCAGAGTCTGGAGAACAGTCCTCAAATGCTCCTCGTGCTCCTCAGCACTCTTGGAATACACCAAGATGTCATCAATAAACACCACAACGAACTGGTCCAAAAACGGCTTGAACACCCGGTTCATCATGTCCATAAATACAGAAGGCGCATTCGTCAGACCGAATGGCATCACTAGGAACTCGTAGTGTCCGTAACGAGTCCTGAAGGTGGACTTAGGCACATCGTCTGCCTTAATCCTTAACTGATGATAACCGGACCTCAGATCGATCTTCGAAAACACCTTAGCTCCTGCTAACTGGTCGAACAAGTCATCAATGCGAGGGAGAGGATACCTATTCTTAATGGTAACCTTGTTGAGCTCCCTGTAGTCAATGCACAAACGCATGCTACCGTCCTTCTTCTTAACGAATAACACTAGCGCTCCCCAAGGCGACACACTAGGGCGAATGAAGCCCTTATCCAGCAGCTCCTGCAACTGGACCTTCAACTCCTTGAGCTTAGCAGGCGCCATCCGGTATGGGGCCTTAGAAATGGGCTGAGTCTCAGGTGCGAGCTCGATTGAGAACTCCACCTCTCTGACAGGGGGAAGCCCAGGTACATCATCCTGGAACACGTCGGGGAAGTCTCTGACCACTGGAATGTCCTCCAACTTCGCATCCTTGCGAACCTCAGGGATGTAGCACAGATATCCCTGGCATCCTTTCCTCAGAAAACGAAACGCCTGCATAACTGATATGACTGGCGGCGAGCACGAGAGTCCATTCCCTGCTACAACTAGGCGGGGCTGACCCGGCTCCTCAAAGGTCACTCTCGAAGCGGCACAATCAATGTGGGCATGGTGCGCAGCAAGCCAATCCATGCCCAAAATCATATCAAAAGTAGTCATCTCCATAGGGATGAGGTTAGCACACAGAGTCCTATCTCTGACTAACACAGGACTATCTTTACAAACAGAGTTCAAAAGCATAGAAGAGTCTCTAACTAATGGACTATGCACACACAGCTCAACACCTAGAGGCACAACAGGCAAACCGAGCCCACCCACCAACTCAGTAGAAATAAAAGAGTGGGTGGCTCCAGAGTAAAACAAGCAGAAAACAGAACGAGAAGACAGCTGGAGAATACCTGTGACAACTCTGTCAGCCGATCGGTCTCTCTCTCCAGCCATCGCGTACACTCTGGCCTGGCCCTAGGGCTTCTTCTGCTCAGCCCGGTCTCGATCTCTGGACCCTGAAGCAGTCTCACCAGCTCTACCTCCAGAGCTACCTCTGCTCCTCTCGGCCTGAGGGCAGTCAGCTATCCTATGCCCCATGGACCTACACTTGAAGTAGGCTCCAAACTTCCTGTAGCAGTCCTGACCTCTATGAAACTTGCCACAGACCTGGCACTTCGGAGCAGGAGCTGACAAAGACGAACCACCTCTATCTCGCAAACGGTCCCCAGAGCTGTCTTCAGCTCGGTCTCCAGTAGACTGCTTCTTCTGAGAAGCAGACTGATCCCTCCTGTCGCTCTCGTCGGACCTCTGCTTCCTCTTCTGGTCCTTCCCTCCAGACTGGCGACCTCTCAAGTCAGCCTCTACCAACAGAGCGACATCAGCTACGTCCCTGAAGGTCTTGTGACGCAGAGGCGTCACAGCAGAACGGATATCAGGCCTCAGGCCGCTTTCAAACTTCCTGGCCTTCCTATGCTCGTCAGGCTCAGGTGCAAACTTCGACAGGCTGATGAACTTCCTGACGTACTCCTCCACACTCATATCCCGACCCTGGCGTAGTCGGTTATACTCCAAGATACGCTGGTCCTTATACACATCGGGGTAGAACTGCTTATTGAACTCCCTAGTGAACTGCTCCCACGTCCAAGGCTGCGGGAATCTGCCCATCACTGACCTCCACCACTCCTTGGCTTCGGCCTTGAAAAGAAAGGTGGCGAAGTCCACCTTCTGCTCCTCCTCAGAGCCCATCACACGCAGCAAATCCTCCACCTCTGACAGCCAGTGACTGGCCTCCTGGGGGTCTCCTGCCCCATCGAACGATGGCGGCTTCAGCTTCATGAATTCCTGAAGCGCTTTCACATTCCGGCCTCCAGCATCCGCCCCAGCTGGGCCTGCTCCGTCAGCTGGTCCTCCTCCAGCTGGACCACCCCCTGCAGCCATGGTCTGCATGAGCTGCGTCATGAACTGCTGAACATCATCAGCCACATTTCCTGGAGGGTTCGTTGCTCTTCTTGGCGGCATTCTGAAAGTCCAACAGCAGGCAGTTAGACTCAGACACTAACACTGACGTTTCTGACTGACTGGCTAACTTAAAATCCCAGCAGATTAGAACCCAGAGCTCTGATACCACTAAATGTAACACCCCCAAACACTGGCCTAGGAGTTAGGGGTATTACACGCCGCGTATTATTACATAATAACGCAAGGCTCTAATAAATGAACTTAAACAAATAATCAAGCAAGGCCCAAAACGAATACTTGAATAAAGTATAATCAAAATGATGTCGTAACATCACAAAGTTATTACAAAATCCACTGAACAAATATCAAAAGCGGAAGCTAACAAAAGGAGCCCAAAGGCTCAAGCCAAATACAAAACGTCTCAAAGGAATCTAAATACAAAATAGACTAAACTCCAGAGCTGCAAAGTGACCCTCGCTGATCAATCTGCAACGTTAGATAAAGTAGGGGAATGAGCACACAACTATGCCCAGTAGATGACAAACTTCATCAACCAGCATGCTCAAAACATTTTATAGAATAATGTCAAATCAGAGGGAGTCGCAAGGAGTCCATAAACATGTCAGAAACAGAAACAGAAGTCCACACAATAAAGGACTAAACAGAGCCAGAAGCAGAAAACAGAGTGGGACACTAGCGATCACAGCATACAGACAGAACGAGCAACCAGCTCGTGAACAAAATGAGGAAACCTCACTCGTAAACAGAACAGGTGGGACACCTATGAACAGAACGGGGAACATCACCCATGAAACAGAAGGATCCTACATAGCGCGCTACGAGACAGCGAGACCAGCCATCCAAAGGTTCAGACACAGAGATAACTAGGTCCCAAAACAGAAGCTTAAAACATTTAAGCATATGTGCACCAAAGGCACCAGAAAGCACATCGGTAGCTTGGAAATCAGAAGGGGAATCCAACCCCGCAATCGGAAGTCAAAACGGAGCTCAAACGAGCAAGTTAAGGTCAAAACAGAGGCATGTCCGACCTTGTGTCCGGACATCAATGTTCGGACACGAGTCGAGACTCAGCAGTCGAAATCAGACAGATGTCCGAACATGTGTCTGAACTACGAAGTTCGGACACAGGTCGAACATTAAAACAGTAGTAGAGACAGAGGTGTCCGAACATCAAAGGTCGGACAGATGTTCGGACGTTCTTCGGAAATCAGACACGCGCAAAGTCCGAACTTGTGTCCGGACATCCATGTTCGGACACAAGTCGAGGCAAAATCAGAGAATACAGAAGGCTGTGTCCGAACTTCAAAGCTCGGACGGAAGTTCGGACGCAGCAAAAACTTCAGAAAATTAAAGCGCAACAGGGTATGTCCGAACGTCAAAGCTCGGACAGACGTTCGGACACACCAAAATGTGCAGTTTCCAGAAACGAATTCACAGCAACACAGAGGGTTTAACACAACAAAACAGAAGTAGAGCATTAAAACAACCTTGGGGGTTTGTAATTATTCAAACTACGCAAACGGACTGATTCACAAACACAACGCAGAGGTAGCTTACACACTAGAAACCAGAATTCGAAACGCCCCAAGGCTGAACACACTAGCCGAATCCATAAGCCACCTACCTCAGTTACAGCAGAGAAGTCTCCTCGAATCCGAACAGCGATCGACCCAACGCACACAGCAGCACGCAACCCCAAAATGCAATTACACAACCACTGAACCTCTGTGAAAACAACGCAGAAGCACAACCCTCAATCAGAACTGTTTACACTACCAATTCTGAAACGGAAACGGAGACAAATCCCTCACCTGAATCCGACAGCAAGCAGACCAACCGGAAGAGAACAAACCTAGACACGCAGAGGATTGAAGATTCTGGCAATCGGATTGCAGAGGCAAGAATTAGAAAAGAGGAAAATTCCAAAACCTAAACCCCAAACTGAATTGTGTTAACCATATACAATTCGTAAACCTGATCGCAATGAAGAAGACGAAGTAACGTAGAATCCACCAATAGAACTCAGATTTCAGAACCACACTTGCAGGACTTGAGCGCTTGATGAACGTATTCTTGAGAGAGAGAGAAAGAGAGCAAGGAAGGAGGAGCATCTCGACGGTTTTCAAAACTGATCGGGAGAAGAGTAGTGGAAGCGTGATTAGAATAGTGATTAGGGAATTATTAATATAACCCAATTTAATTAATAATCCCTTACCCAAAAATCAAAAAGAAGAAAGACTGCCTCGCCCTTGTCTTTACTAAGAAAGACTGTCATGTCCTGAATTCAGAATACAACCACATAAGGCCACTTGTGACGAAATAAAATGCAATAAACTTTGGGTTATAACAATGTAGCTTTTCAATTACTTCAATTTTAGCCTTGTCTACCTCGATAGCCTTTGAAGAGATCTTGTGCCCCAAGACAATTCCTTCTCTCACCATAAAATGGCATTTTCCCAATTCAGCACAAGGTTAGTCTCCTCACACCGGATCAAGATAGCCTCGAGGTTGTCCAAACAAGTGTCGAAGGAGGTGCAAAAGACGGAGAAGTCGTCCATAAAGACCTCAATGCTTTTTTCTAGGAAGTCGGAGAAGATTGCCATCATGCATCTCTAAAATGTGGCC
Source organism: Limonium bicolor (assembly GCA_023374045.1). NCBI lineage: Eukaryota > Viridiplantae > Streptophyta > Magnoliopsida > Caryophyllales > Plumbaginaceae > Limonium > Limonium bicolor. Next base: position 221,569,888 of record CM041781.1, read on the forward strand.
GGGGCGTTGCAAAGCCCGAAAGGCATCTGGGTGTAGGCAAACGTCCCATACGGGCATGTGAATGTCGTCTTCTCCTGATCCTCAGGAGCTATGGGAATTTGGAGATACCCCGAATATCCATCCAAGAAGCAGTAATAGTCTTGCCCTGCCAACCTCTCGAGCATTTGATCAATGAATGGGAGAGGGAAGTGGTCTTTTCTGGTGGCGGTGTTCAGCTTCCGGTAGTCGATGCAGACTCTCCAACCAGTGGTAGTCCTTTGAGACACCAGCTCACCCTTTTCGTTGGGGACTACGGTAACACCTCCTTTCTTTGGGACCACTTGCACAGGGCTTACCCATTTGCTGTCAGAGATGGCATAGATAATCCCGCATCTAAGAGTTTAAGAACTTCCTTCTTGACAACCTCCTTCATATTAGGATTTAATCTCCTCTGAGGTTGGAGAAACGGCTTGTAGTCATCTTCCATGAATATTCGTTGGGTGTAGAAATGAGGGCTGACCCCTTTGGTGTTGGTTATAGTCCACCCGATAGCTCGTTATGGTTTCGAAGCACCCTCATCAGACTTTCCTCTTGTGCACCTGTCAAGGAAGTAAAAATAATAACAGGTAGAACACACGGATCAGTCAAATAAGCATATTTAAGATGAGAGGGTAGAGGTTTCAGCTCCACAGTGGGAGGCTTCTCAACCGAGGGCAACGGCTTCTGAGCAGCTCGTTCCAATGGTTCGGGTGGCAGATAGCGTTGTCTATGGCCAGCAAACCTGCTGTTCAACTCAGCCACTGTTTCAATCATTTCTGGGTGAAATTCCTGTTCAAAACAAGCCTCAAACAAAGCTAATTCAAGGGCATCAGATTTAACAAGAGAGAGAGAGAGAGAGAGTGATCCTGCACAAATGAATCTATGACATCTATAACAAAAATAGCCTCAGCCTGTGAGGGTCTCTTCACTACTTTAGATATGTCGAATTCTAATTTTTCATCATGAAGTCGCAGGATTATTTTGCCTTTCTCCACATCTATAAGGGCTTTAGCAGTTCTCATGAAAGGTCTCCCCAAAATTAGTGGCACTCTCTGGTCTTCCTCCATATCTATCACAATGAAGTCGGCTGGGAAAAAAAATGTTCCAACAGTCACTACCAAGTCCTCTACCTTCCCTTTAGGGATAACCAAAGATCTATCCGCTAGTTGCAATTGTATGGGAGTGGGAGTGCATTTACCAATTCCAAGCTTATTAAAAGTTGAGAGAGGCATAAGATTCATACTAGCACCTAAATCACATAGCCCACTACCACAGTCAATTTCACCAATATAGCAAGGAACGATAGGTAAACTGGGATCTCCAAGCTTTGGAGGTAGACTTCTTTGTAGAACCGCTGAAACTTCTTCGGTGAGGTGAACAGTTTTCGCTTCCTCCAGCGAGCTCTTGTTTGCTACGATGTTCTTCATGAACTTAGCATAAATCGGCATCTGTTTCAATGCATCAGAAAAAGGAATGTTACTCGTTAATTTCTTGAAAATGCTTAGAAACTTCCCAAATTGTTTATCCAAATTTTTCTTTTTGAGTCTATTGGGAAAAGGAAGAGGGGGAAGATGTTTTGTAAGAGTAGTAGAAGTAGAATGTTCAGGAGACTCCTTCTCCTTGGAAACTTCCTTAGGTGGAGATGGTGGTTCCTCAACAATCTCTTGCTCTTCTTCTTGAGCTTCATCTTCTTGGGACTCCATGTCCTCTTGTGAGCATGATGGATCAAGGACTCTCCCACTCCTTAGTGTTACCGCTTTTGCTTGCTCTCGTGGATTGGGCTTCGCTTGACTTGGAAGAACACCCGGTTGTCTTTGAGCAAGTTGTTGGGAGATTATTTCAAGTTGAGCTTCAACCCTTTTGTTGGTGGCTTCTTGACTTGCTTTAAAAGCATCCAAATCAGCCGCTTTAGTGTGTACAACCGAGACAAGATTTTTCATCATGTCTCTTAGCTCGGCATTGGCATCCGTGGACGGAGGAGGAGGTTGTTGATGTGGTTGGTGTTGTTGTTGAAAGCCCGGAGGTGCTCCATGTGATCGGTAACCCATTTGTGGATTGGACATTTGAGACGGCCCTTGTGACCGGTAGCCCGTGGGATTATTGGAAGCATTGCTTGGTCCCCCTTGGGTTTGGTCATTACTTCTCCATGAGATGTTTGGATGGTTCCTCCAAGGGGCGTTATGTTGGTTGTAGTTATATCCAGGACGGTTGCCTACAAAGTTTACATCCTCATGTGGATCGGCATAAACTTTGCCTTCGCAAAAGTGGGTCTCGTGAGGACCAGCACAAATTGCACACCCCTCTTGGATAGAAGTAGAAGCAGATGGAGAGGGTGATGATGAAGAAGCTATAGACTTTGTTGTTTCCTTTTGAGCTATAGCTAGCTTCTCCACCATCTTAGTGAGTGAAGATAGTTGAGCGGAAAGGTGGTCCGTAGGTTCAACATGTAGGAGACCCGCTGCTCTCGGTGCTCTCCCCTTTGGTTTAGACCATTGCCTTGTGTTGCTAGTCATCACCTCTAGGAGTTCCATTCCCTCTTGAGGTGACTTAGTCATGAAGCTTCCTCCCGCTGAGGAGTTCACAAGAAGTCTATTCGAGTCGTCGAGACCGTTGAAGAACGATAGACAAAGTGATTGGTCATCCAAGTTATGGTGGGAACAATTCATCAACATGTCCTTGAATCTATCCCATGCATTGTATAACTTCTCTCCCGGCTCTTGGCAAAAGGTATTAATCTCTCCAATTAATTGCCTCATTCTACTTGTGGGGTAGTACTTGGCAAGAAATTTTTGAGCCATTTGTTCCTAAGTATGGATTGATTTTGACGGTAAGCTCCTATACCACCTTGATGCAGCGTCAGACGGTGAGTGAGGGAAGAGCTGCAGGCGTATCGTCTCACCAACGTTTACAGCTTTACCAAATGAGTTGCAAAAGTCGAGGAATTGACTTAGGTGGTTGGGAGCTTCATCGGGATTTGCTCCACTGAATTTTCCTAAGTCCCGGACAGCAGTGATGTAGTGGGTCTTGAATACCCATTGTCCGGCCTCTTGAGGCTTCAACTCCGGTAGGACTATGGCCGAAGGTCTCCCTTCGGTGTTCGGCTGGTTGTAGTCTTTGAGAGCCCTTTGTTGTGGGTTCCCGTTGTCTTCAATCACCGGTGGGTCTAGATCAGCCATGATTGAATTTTTCACAGTTCGGATGGCTCTCAACAATGAACGCTCGAGCACGGGTCTCAGACTAACAAGTGGAGATCCTTTGGCTCGAGTGTTTGGCATACACCGAGAAAACAGAAGGTACCTAACCGCACCAACACCAAATGCTCTTAAGTAGAAGGAAATGTAAAAATATAGACAACAACTAAAAACACAAATACCACAAATAAAATAAATAAGATAAAAGTACTAAATGCACAAAAACTAAAGTACCGAACCAAGGGAAATTGAATAATCAATTTCCCCAGCAACGGCGCCAAAAACTTGTTGGGAAAATTACAAACATAGTAATTAAACCTAGCTAAAATGGGCAAGTGCACCCAATTCGTTGCAGTAAAACAAGTGTCGTATCCACAAGGAAATTGGTTTCTAAGTCCCAAGCTTCTGTAAATTAGTTAAGTGCGAATAAACAATAAAATGGGGGTTTAGCCGGAGGCAAGCTTGGTTGTTGTCAATTGAAATGCAATAAAACAGTAAAATGGTTGTGAATATAATGGATGGGGAGAGTACCCTAGGATAGTGGGAATCACCTAATTCACTCAAAGAACTTCAAATCCTTAACTCATCATCTCAATGCCTATTAGAGTGTAACTCATGAATCCCCACATCATGCAAAATTCAATTCTTACCTAAATAATCAAACCCCTTAATTAAAGGAGGTCCAAGTCATTAATTAGCATTAAGCAAGCACTCTTAATTAATAGCCCTTATCATTCACTTCCAAACTCAAGAAAGCAAAAGCTAGGGTTTATCCCCCTTGTTGGTCTAGTTCCAAACTCAAAAGAGACGGTTCAAACTGTCTAAAAACGTCTGTTTTGAACCGTCTCTTATACCGTCGTAGTTTATTCTGTATTATCTTAAACGACGGTTTAGAACCATCGTTTAAGAGCATAATAGGCGCGCGAGGTTGGGCACTTTAAATGACGGTTCTATATAAACCGTCGTTTATGAACATCACCAGACGCGCGCGAAATTTATTATAAACGACGGTTTTGACACAAAACCGTCTTTTATTGTCTTAGTATAAAAGACGGTTCTATGTCAAAACCGTCGTTTATAAACAGTTTGCGGTCGCGCCAATTTCATTATATGAGACGGTTTCTTGTGAACCGTCTTTTATAGTATTTTTTTTAATTTTTTTCTGTATTTTTCATTTACATCCACAAAACCTGTATACTAGCAGCATTATACAACAATCATATTTCACCAAAATATGTGTTGTGTGGCACACTTTTTCATTCACCAAACCTGTATAATAGCAGCACTGTACAACAATCATATTTCACCAAAATATGTAATTAATGTGTGGCATACTTCACACACAGATTGCCATTGCAATTTTAAAATCTACAACACAACAATGACAGCAGCTGGCCCAACAGTTTAATCGATACTTTTTACACAAATTAAACCAAAAAGTGTGAAAAAAACACACAAGACAACAGCTAGACAGTCTTGTAGTCACCCTCTTTTTTGACCTCCCAGTCCTAACCATGAATCATTTTCCTCCTTTAAGCTTCCTCTGTCATTGCTGCCACCGTTGACGAGGATCTACAAAGATGCAGAAGGAAATACATGTAGACTTAGAGAGTCAATTATCTCATGATCCCAACTGTTTCATCAATATCAAATACTTACACAAGAATTATAAGAAGTCATAGATACGTACTCTATTTCTTGAAACACTTGATGATGAACAAACACATCTGCTCTCTAACAAATTGCAGATCTTTGACCGCGTAAGTTTTGCCCGAGTTCTTGAAATGTTCTCGAACCTGTAGAGAACAAGATAACAAATATGTATGTAAAGACACATATGTATTCGTTTTAAACAAAAATGATAGACAGATTTAGAAAATGTATATGTAATGGAAAGTATATTAATATACCTCATCATCTTTTGTGAGCTTCTCTATGTTTAAGACAATTTCCAACATGTATCGCATTACATAGTAACCACAACTCTTAGAGTCCTTTTGCCTTGGACACTGACAAGTATATAGAAAACAAAAAACAAACAATCAAAAATAGCAAATTACGACTAACACAATAGTGATTAATAACTGTACCTCAAGATGAACAATTGAAAGGTTGTCAAACTGTTGAAGAACCGTCTTCATATAAGCACTGTTAAGTTCAAAAATTAATCATTAATTCCGGTTCATCATATTATACAGAGAAACAATAAGTTGCATTAATTAACTAACACTTACGCTTTGAACAAGTCGTCGATTTGCAAGTCACGATACATTCGTAATGGGTCAAGCACAAGTAATTGTGATGTTGCGATGGAGAACAGAAGGAGTACCCAATGGTTGCTACGATTGTAATTTTGAAAAGAGTTATCATATAATAATAGAAAAAGTCACAAACTTAACAAAACGAATTAAATGCAAGAGGGAGAGTATTACGCACGTCTGATGGAAAGGTATCATCACGTATACTACTGTTTTGAACAGCCTTCGTTATACCATGAGACACATAGTTCTTGTATCCTACCGGGTCTCTGTTTGCAGCATCTAGCGATGTTGTTTCAGGGCATAAGAATGTCACAACATCTCCCATTTTTTGATGACGCAATCTAGCTTTCAGATACCTTCAACAAAAAATAATAATAATTAAAGGTGGAATAGCAAAACAAAAAAATAACAAGGAAGTCGTTAAATTATAAGTTATTTTATTCAAATGTATTTTCGAATGTAAGAAACTAAAAGTAAATAACACTTACAGGGAATATGCTTGGATGATAGATATATTCAACAAATCTCTGCACAACATCTCTTTGATGTCCTCAAAACTTATTATTGTTCTTTGATCCGCTTCGTAATGGAAAAGCCACTCGGGTAACAACACTGACATGTGAGTCATATGCATACCCTTTTGCAATATCATTTCATACAGCATCTTCTCATACTTCGCGAAATGTTTGATCACAAAGGAGGGACACTCAAACTTCTTTCGCTGAGCTTCAGTAGTTACCTCTGTCTGCATAGGTTCTTTCCCCTTGGATTGCTGGTTGGCCTCAGCCAACTGTGTTGTCTCGATCAACATCCATTGATTGGTTGATCTCTTCATCACGGTTTCCCAATCTTCTCGTTTGATCAGGGATCTACCCAATCATATATAATACAAAGAACAAACAAGTTAAAACAATGTATACATTAAAGGGAAAACAATTCATAAAAGATTTAGACATACCTCATCAGTGATGACAATAAAACCGACTGGCCATGGTACAATAGCACCCTTCCCATCAAATAGTGTCACTTTGCCATCAATATCCATGGGAAGAAAAGCATTCTCAAATCCATCAATAATGGTCTGCAGTATTACTCTAGCATAGAATGGGGGAAGACGCTTGAGATTAATCAATGTAGTTGATGCTGATTGTAGCACAGTACCGTATGCAGCATCAACAGGATAACCATCAAGCGTGATTTGCAGACGACATGTTTTTTGTTCCTAAAATAATATAAATTACAATTTAAATGTGAATAAGGCTAGTTTTTTACACTCATTCATTTACCATGACGAACAAGATTAATAGAGACATACTAACCTTCAGATTAGCAAACGGATACGGATCAGAAGGGGCGGTACAACTAGATGAAGAAGCCGGTCGGGTTAGATCAGTTTGTTGGTTTCGTCCTCCCAAAACCTTTGAAACAACCTCATTCACCCTCCGATCTACAAGTGCAGACACCTCATGCTCGGTCAGACTTTTGGAGGTGGACTTTTCAAAAACAAATTTCTGACGCACTTGTCCTCCGAAACCCCTAACCCTTCCAGGATGATCCTTTAATCCAAGAAGTTGATTCAGCGGATCATTTTGACTTGGTGGAGCAAATATATCTATCTCCCCTCGCTGGGAGGCTTCAGCCTAGTAAGATGATCCAAAAAATAAGCAATAAGTTATAAATTGTAAAAAATAAACTTTTAAACACAACTGTTATTATTGAACAAGTTAAACACTTACAATCTGAGCAGCCAACTCTGCTGTCTCTGGTCGCGGGTGTACTATCTTCCCATCCTTATCTACTTTTGAGTGACCCAAAACGTAGAGCTGAACTCGGTTGGCTTCATACACAGTGTCGATGGGAACTTCAACGCCATCGTCATTCTTTTTTGTGAGCAAACCAGCATCTTTCCACTTGGGAATGCTACCAGTGTATCCCTTCCGACCCATATACTGTTGAAATCTATTTTTTGATCGGTTTGCCCTTGCTTTTTCTTGAACCTCCTATCAATACAAATCATTAAATTATTCATTAAAACAATATATACACATATTAAAATTTGTGTTATACAAATTTAGATTCAAACTTAAATATAGATTTATTAAAACAATGTATACCATGAATTGCTCCGACGTGTGAAACTTCTCAAACTCTTCCCATTCTTCCCGTGTGATCATGCCATCATAAAATATCCATGGTGGCACGTCACGCGATTTCCTGATCCAGTTCGCCACCAAGAAAGATCTGAACTGCCTCGCCCGTGCACCTATAAGTGAAAGAACCGTCGTCCGCGCTTCATCTGGTATTTTGTACCGTTGTTGTACTTGCTGCCACATTGATTCCTTCACTTCTTCCTCCTCATGCCTCCAATATTTATTAATTGAACAACGAGATTTCGCAAGATTTCCTAACATGCTTGCGAACTCAGCTTTACAGTTTCCCCAGCTTCTGAAGTATTTATCCCAAATTAGATCAATATCTGCATCTTTCTTCAACCTCACCCCTCTGCTCGGCCCCCTACCCTTTCGTTTGTTTGCCGTCGTTGCTGCTGTGGCTGCTGCAGTGGCTGCTGCTGTGGCTGCAGCTGTGGCTGCTGCTGTGGCTGCTGCTGTGGCTGCTGCTGTGGCTGTGCTGTGGCTGCTGCTGTGGCTGCTGCTGTGGCAGCTGTGATGGTTCATAGTCCATCAAACCCTCATCACAAAATAAATCTAGATCATCCATATCGATGTCCATTTTGAATCCTGCATGCAGTATAAATAGAAGCATTAGATAATTAACAAGTAAATGAAACTAAGAAATAAATACAGAAACAAAACTATCAATAATGGAAAAGCCATAAATAAAATATTCAATGTCATTGATGGACGAAAGAAATAATAGATAAGCTCACATTAATCAATCCACATTCCTTCGTCATGGTCTGACCGCACAAAATTTGTAATATGGTCCAACTCCGGTAAATGAATCGAAAGGCTTGGTATATCATCTTGCATGTCGTATTCATCCTCATCGACCACACCATCCACACCAACTATTCCTCTTTTTCCTTGAAGTACAAAGGACCATCTAGGATTAGATTGGTCAGAAATGTAATATACCTGTTTCGCCTTAGTTGCAACAACAAACGGCTCAACTGTGGGTGTTGCACCACCAAGATGAACTAGTTTCATACCATGTTTCTCCTCACGGTAACCATGTCTGTTGTCAATCCACTTGCACCGAAACACACAAGTCTCATATGCGGTGTAATCTAGAACCCAAATATCTTGTACAACACCGTAATATGATTGTTTCAACTCCACTGGATTTTGACCCATACCTCTAACATTGTACATACTCTGGTAAGCAACCACATTGATGCCACTGTTTTGATTCATTGATTTTTGATCTTGTCGTTCCGTATAAAAATTGTAGCCATTTACGTCATACCCTTCGTATGAAACAACGTCAAGATTAGGACCAAGTGCCAACGTCTTCACTAATGCTGGCACTGTTGTTGACTGGTCCGAAAAAACTTTATCCTTGAACCATTTCACAAACGTTTTATTCTGCTCCTTTTTTAGCCTGATGTCACTCATTGTTGGATTTTGTGCTGCAAGCAGGGACAGGTGCATTTCAAAATACGGTTCTACAATTTCAAGGTGACTCAGCACAACTAAGTGAGCTTTGTTAAGGGTTTCAATATCAATTCTCTTCATTTTTCTCCCAACGGTACCGTGTCCCTGGAGTCTTCCTTCATGTCTAGATCTAGGAAGACCAATGGATTCAACATCTTCCAGATAGTGAGTACAAAAATCAACAACTTCCTCTGTTATATATCCCTCTATAATACTTCCTTCCGGACGACGACGATTCTTCATTTTTCTCTTCAGTATACCCATGTATCTTTCAAAAGGATACATATAACGAAGATATACAGGGCCACACTCTTTAATCTCTCTGACCAAATGAACCAATAAATGAACCATGATGTCGAAGAATGATGGAGGAAAATACATCTCCAACTGACACATCGTGACAACAAGATCAGCTTGTAATTTGTCTAGATTATCCACATCGTGAACTTTAGCAGATACTGCTTTAAAAACACACAAAGGTTGCTGATTGCGTTTCTCACCGCATCAGGTAGGATCCCACGAATTGCGACGGGTAAAAAATCTTGCATTAATACATGATAATCATGGGATTTCATTCCAACTAATTTCAGATCAGACATTGAAACAAGTTTTCTTATGTTAGACGAATACCCTGATGGCACCTTGATATTGTGGAGGATATTGCACAGACTATGTTTCTCTTGTTTTGACAATGTGTGACATGCAGGAGGCAAGAACATGCGTTTTCCACGTTCTTGTGGCCAAAGATCTTCCCTTATGTTCAAATAAATCAAATCTCTTCTCCCCTTTATGTGATCTTTGGTCTTGCCTGGTATGTTCAAGAGGGTTCCGGTAACACTCTCTCCGACATTTTTTTCGACATGCATTGCATCAATACAATGTCTGACATCTAAATGTTGCCAATACTCAAGTTCCCAAAAGATTGACTTTTTTTCCATGCACTTTTCTCTGTGTTTTTTGTCGAAGGACCAAAGTTATTGACAATATTTTGCACCTTTTTATACACCTCTGAACCTGGTAAAGGAGGACGAGACACACTGTGATCAGTCTTTCCATCAAACTCAATCGTCATCTTGCGATATCTGTGGCCCTTTGGAAGCATTTTTCGATGACCCATGTAAACATTCTTACCACTATGTTTCAAGCGGATATTTGATGTATGCTCACCACAAATAGGACATGCACATGCACCTTTGACTGTGTAACCAGAAAGATTACCATACGCAGGAAAATCATTAATTGTGCAATATAACATAGCCCGCAAGTTAAAATTCTCTTTTCCAAATGAGTCATACACCATGATCCCTTCATTCCACAAGAGTTGTAGGTCATCTATCAATGGTTGTAGAAAAACATCTATTTTGTTGCCCGGTTGTTTTGGACCAGATATCAAAAGTGACAACAAAATGTGTCTAGGTTTCATACACAACCACGGGGGAAGATTGTAGATCATCAATAATACCGGCCACGTGCTGTGTATGCTACTCAATGTACCGTAAGGGTTCATCCCATCAGTACACAAACCGAGTCTCAAGTTTCTAGGCTCGCTAGCAAACTGAGGAAATTTCATGTCAATGTTTTTCCACTGGGACGCATCTGCCGGATGTCTCAATTTACCATCATTTTTTCTGTGAGTCGAATGCCACCTTAGATTCTCCGCATCTTTTTCAACTGCAAATAGACGCTTCAATCGTGGTATTATGGGCAAATACCACAACACTTTAGCAGGGGATGCCACCTTACGACGACCGGTGCATTCATTTTGGTTTTTCCTCGCATAACGTGATTCCCCACATTCTGGACATTTATCAGCAAATTCATTACCCTTCCAGTACAAAATACAACCAGATGGACAAGCGTGGATCTTTTTGTACCCCATACCCATTGGACACATCAACTTTTTTGCTTCATAAGTCGATGTTGGTAAAACATTATCCTTAGGTAGTATGCTCTTCATCATCTGTAAGAGAGCAGTGAAACTCACATCACTCCAACCAAATTTCGATTTTAGATTGAAGAGTTTCAAGACTGCGCTCAATTTACTCACATTTGTAGAATCACCCTGTATACAGCGGTGTTTTGGATGAATCCAGCAAAGTCTCATAGGTGTCTGGCCTATTGTAAAACTCTTGTTCAACATCTTCCAGCATTGCAGCAATGTCATCGTAATCCGGTTCATTGTCTACTATGTCATTGTCATCGACCACAATTGTTTGATTATCTTCAACTTCCTCTTGTTCATTACACATGACATCTACCGCCCTCTGACCATGCCACCGGACTATATCTTCATGGTCTTTTGTAAAACCACGACGAATCAAATGTTCCTTTATTTTTTCTATCCCTTTATACTTCAAATAGTTTCTGCAGTCCACGCAAGGACAAAATATGTATCCCTTACTAGCAGGAGTCAGATTATCGACCAGAACATTGCAAAATTTGTCAACTCCCTCAAGAAACTTGTTATCCAATTTTCCGCTGTACATCCATGAGTTTGCCATCTGATATCCTTTAAAATATTGTTTAGTGCCACATATAAAAAACCAAGGGCAAATTTAAGAATTAATCACGGCAGAAGAATTGTTGTGATGAAGAGTAGGATATGGACTGTTAAGTTTGTTGACTTTGTATCTTTGTCAGTCACGACGAGGATGAACGAAAGGAAGTCTACTTCATTGTGGAGGGGAATAAGGCGTTCAATGGACGGGTAATTAACTATATATGTTGCATAAGCATATATTACTTAAGGAAAACATTTTAAATGTACCTTATTCGATGCAGATGATAAGCGTAATAGTTTGGTGATGAAGAAACGTGAGGAATCCAATCAGATTAACTCTGTTTAAGAAAATAGAAAGTAAATTAGGAGCAAATAAGACATAATGTAATTAAAAACCTAAATCATCCGAATATGAGAGGAAAGTCAACAAATTAAATGGTAGTAATAGAAGCAAGTTCAATATGACCAAGGTCGAGTGTATTACCGGTTCTGAAGTAGACTATTTTCAGCTTCTATAAAATCTGGTGTACAAGATGCAGCAGTTTAGTGATTTACTCACTGCAGGGCGCGGACAGTTTAGTAGAGAGGTCTACGAGATGTAACATATATTACTTAAGGAAAAACATTAAATTTGGTGTACGAGATGTAACATAATTACTTAAGGAAAAATATTAAATGTACCTTATTCAGCAGCTCGGTGAGAATATATGCCAGAGAGAAGATGCAACAGCCCGGTTATATTTATCACTATAGAGGAGCTGTCAAAATAAAAGAATGAGATTGCAGAGCTTGTGTGTCATAATTGTACATGATAGAAGAAGGTAAGTTCAAGTGTATTACCGGTTCCAAAATGAACTGCTTTCAGCAGCCCAGTGAGAATATGTAAGAAAGAAGATGCAGCAGCCCCGTGATTATTATCACTGTAGAAGAGCGGTCACAATAAGGTGATTGCAGAGCATGTGTCATAATTATGCTAGAGAGAAGAGGGTAAGTTCAAGTGTATTATGGTTCCAAGGTGAACTCTTTTCAGCCTGTGTGGTGTACAAGATGTAGTAGCCCACCAGTGATTCACAAGAAGAGAATGAACAGATCACAGAGCATGTACGTCCTAGGGCGAAAAAAATAAACACTAAGCTCAGTATTAGGTGGAATCGTAGTATATTCGATCGATAGATATTAGATGCAACAAAGACTGAGAAGATGGGGAGTTATATATTTTATATAATGTATTTCTAATAGTAAGAAATAGTCAAGTGCAGGTAAAAATCAAAAGATAGAAAATTTCACAAGAAAATTTCGGCATGGTCTCCCCTATTTTTCTTTGTTTTCCTGGTTCTAAGAACCTCCACAACTTCTCTCAATAGGATACCATTCAACTCATCAAGCGCATCACTAGCAATTGCAACCAAATAATCTAGTAGCTTAGGCAAGTAAGGATCAAAATTGGGCGCACGAGCTTCCGGTATCTTCCATAATGCAACATTAAATGTACCTTATTCAGCAGCCCGGTGAGAATATATGCCAGAGAGAAGATGCAGCAGCCCGGAGATTATTATCACTGTAGAGGAGCGGTCAAAATAAGAGAATGAGATTGCAGAGCTTGTGTGTATTCTTAACTGAAGCTGAAAAGGTCTGAAAAAATTACCAATGGTGGCTACGAACACATATCTGATCGCTCACGTACTTTCTTGATGAGTAGGAGGTATGTTCTGTGTATACAAAACAAGTCATAAGCCCTATTACTATTTAGTCCATCATGTATCATCAACTTGTAGATTAATAAGCACCAATCAAGATGAGTAGGAGGTATGTTCTGTATGTACTTTCTTGATGTTGATAGTGAGATTGAATGTAAAGTTTATCTTTCATAATAAAATAGGATACTTACATCCACTTGATGGATTCGGTTGAGTAAGTGTAATTAGTGAAGGACATATTTTATAAAAAGTGGATTAATACTCTTCAACTATTCATAAAACCATAAAACTACAATAACATGATCACCCGACAACCCATTTATTGTTTCCCCTAAACATCACTATATTAACCCATTAACAACTCGGGTTAATAAGCTGTAGAACTATACCTCCTATCTTCCCGTGTAAACATTTTAACAAACACCTAATCTGCACTCAATAGACAATTAAACCTGTAGATTCTAAGCAACCATCATTAACAACAATAATAATAATCAATCGCAAAACCTTAGTGCTAACCACTTACATAGAAGTGAGAAGAAAATCTTTCCCAACAGAATATGTATTTGTTGCAGTACCATTTATTTATCGCTACAGAGGCGCACCAACATGAAGATAATTCATTAACAAGCACTACAATCTGCTCGATTAAAACCACATCAGCTGCTCTTGAAGTCAATTCTCAACTCAGCCTATTTTTCTTTTCTTTCAGTTCTGAACAGCAAGAATATAATGCTGATGTTTTTTTTCTTTTCTTGAAACAGCAAGACTTCTACTGCATATAATACTTAATCAATTAGCTTCTAACGTTGACAGTAGCTCAAGGGAAGGGGAATTCTTCACTGTTATATAAATTACATTCCAGCCTGAATTTTGACGTTGGTACAACCATGTCAATATGATCATTCAGATTCTGTTTACATTAATACTAAAGCAAAATTACCTAGAATGTCCACATGTACCATAAAACTTTCTTTAATTACTTAAATGTTCTTAATTGCTGAATATAAACGCTAAGCACTTAATTCACTACACTAAAACTTTTGGTGAACTAAAACCAAGACTAAATTAATCACCTTGTTTTCTGTTTAGTCAGAAGTTAGTCTCCCACCATCATACAACTTCAAAACAGAAGAACAATGACAGTTAGAATTGGCTAACAAATGCAGGGACTTTGCCACTGCTATAGTGCTTATCGATTGTTTCAGGTGCTTATCGATTGTTTCAGGTGCTTATCGATTGTTTCGAAGACAGACGCATCAACAAGTCTCCCACAAAGACAGACGCATCGATTGTTTTAGGTGCTTATCGATTGTTTCGATTGTTTTAGATGCATTATAATCAAATTTATAATAAAACTATGCAGAGATTTTTTGAAGACAGACGCATCAACAATTTTTTGAAGACAGACGCAGAGAAAGAGAAGGGGCGACGAGTATATTACCGGTTCAGTGAGCAAGTGTTAGGGTATGGTGGAGGACATGGCGAGCAGAGAAAGAGAGGGGGCCGGCGACGCGCGGTGGTGTTAGGCGCAGCGGCTAGGGTTGAGACGAAGCAGGGGCAGCGACTGGATGAGGAGTAGGCAGCGACGGTGGTGGAGTTGAAGTTGATGGGCACCAGTAACAATGGCGGAAGACGAGCACAGAGAGGGAGGTGAAGGTTCGACTGAGAGAGGCACAGAGAGGGAGGTGAAGGTTCGATTGAGAGAGAGCGGTGCGGGGGAATTGGCTGAGAGGAAATTAATTATGGCGGGCGAAATAAAAGGGGTTATAAGAGACGGTTCCTTAAAAACCGTCGTTTATTAAGCGCTTTAAAAGACGGTTTTTAAGGAACCGTCGTTTATTGTGCATTTTAAAAGACGGTTTGTAAAACACCGTCGTTTAAGATCTATTACCGCCGAAAACTTCACGCTTTTAAACGACGCTTGACCCCAAACCGTCTTTTATTAGTCGTTTAAAACGACGGTTTATAATATCCGTCTTTAAAACTTAACCGCGCGCACAAAAAATTAACATTTAAGACGGTTTTGTGTAGAACCGTCTCTTATAAGCCGTTATTTTTGTTATTTTTTCTACTAGTGTTTCTCCCTTGTTTTCGCCACTCTCTCTCCTCTTTTAGGTTGGAATTGGCTGTCTTGGACGATGGGGAAGGAAGCCCCAAAATGTAGCCTTTTAAAAGAAGATTCTGGGCAAAAATTCCGTCCGACCGACCTTGCAAGGTCGGTCGCGGGGTCGGTCGGACTCTCTTAGAAGGAAGCACATGACAGATTTTTAAGCTCGACCAACTTTGGACAAGGTCGGTCCCAAGGCCGGTCGATTCCAGTGTGTTTGGGATGGCTTGGGCAGAGTCGGACCAACCTTGACAAGGTCGGTCGGCCCCAGGATGTCCTTCTTTTGTGCCGGAATTCTCCCGGTGCTTCCCGTTGGCTTGGCATCCTTCCTGAGGTGCTCGAGCATTGATGCATTCTCAGATTGAGCTCTCAAAAAAATGTACTCATGTGAGTATTTACCTATTTGAATATGTCAAAAGTATAAGATCATTAATAATCACAAAAACACTCCATAGAGTGGTGAAATAAGTCATGCACCGAGTAAAATGACGGTGAATAAAGACCTTGAGAAAGCACTATTTCACCACTTATCAATACCCCTGACTTAATTATGGTGATTAATTATTCTAATGTGATATTAGAGGTCTAATGATGCCTAAAGAACAATGGTGAAGGAAGTAAAACCAAAAGTAAGAGGAAAATGCTTAAAAGGCATAAAACGTAAAAACGTGTGTTACACAACCATATGAGGCATATGACCTTGACTAGGGTCCTAGATGGATTCCTAAGACTTAGTTACTTTCTAAGAACATGTGGGAAAAATTCCTGAAGAAAATAAATCCATATAGTGGGTTAAAAACGTAAATGAAGTCCTAAAGCACATTTTTCGTGAAAACGCGGAAATGTGACTTTAAGTGGTTTAATGGACTCGTGTATATTATAGTTGATCATGTAACTAATTAAATTCCGATGAAAGTCTAAGAATCATTAAAATTAATTAGACAAAAAAAATCCAGAAAGTGGCTTGGATTGATGAATGTGCCAAAACAGGGATTTATGAGCGTTTCTTGCGAAAAGACGAAAATGCCCCGGCCTAATGTCTAATAGGGGATGGTTTTTATTAGTGGTGACTCACCCTTTTTTCATCCAATTGGCTCCTCATTAGTGGAGAAGAGATAAATAAAGTAAAATGGTAATAAAGTGGACAAGTACACTACTTTCCCTCTCTCTCCTCTCATTTTCCTTTCTTCCCAGCCAGTTCCCCACCTCTCTCCCAGACGTTTTCTCCCTTCTTCCTCTCCTGGGCAATTTTGAAGCTCCTCCCATGGCTTCTTGACTTTCCCTTGCTTGTTCAAGCCTCTACAAAAGTCCAAACTCAAAACAAATTACATATTCTTCTTAGTCTCATTAAGGGCTATCTTTTGCACCTTTAAAAACATCCAAATGCTGAAGTTGACCTCCATGGGTAGAGCTCCATTTGAGGAGAAAAGTAGATTTTCTGGAGCTAGACTACCTCCTCTTTGATTTAAGGTAAGAAAACTTACAAAAACTCAGTTTTTCCTCTATTCCTTACTTGACCGAAAATTGGTCCTCAAAGTGCCCTATTGCTTTCTTTATATTATCAATTATTCATGATTCAAAAGCTTAGTGGAAGCCTTACCTCAATTCCCTACCGAAAATCCATTCTAGGTTTCTAAGGTAATTCCTCATTTTAGTGCTTTAAACACTTCCTTTGTATTCTAGAGTTGTTTCATGAGTCTAAGAGTGATACTTAGTGCTTATTATCTCCATTTGATTATTGGTTAGAGTTTAGCAAGTGAACCATCCACCTTGGCCGATTTTCAATCAAAGAAGAACCAAGAAAAGAAAGAAGGAAAGCTTGAAAGCTTAAGGTAAATAATCTACCTTAATGACTATCTTAAATGCTTTAGGAATTTTCGGATGGGTAATTAAAAGATAAACCAAAATATGTGCTCGAAATGTACTTAATTGCTATAAGAGAGAATTGTGATTATGTACAATGCAATGGTGAATTGTTGTTTGATTTAAGAGCCTAGCTATGCAATTTAAGATTATGGCATTATATTGTGATTGATGAACTTTGGGCGAAATTGTGTGTGGTAGAATCCACTAAGGATTTGGTTAGTTGGACTTGATTAGGAAGAGGAAATTGTGCATTTAGGCATGATAGAATTGTAGAGGAACTATGGCAAAATTTCTGTAGAAATCAAGAGGTTTAGGTGATATTATGAGTTGAAGAACCTAGGGTTAACTAGGAGTTGATAGGGATTAATTTGGTTAATTAATCACCCTAAAAGGTTAGTTAAAGGATTGGATTGAGTAGTGCAAAAATCGGTAGCAAATATGATGTAGGACTGTCTTGGATTGCTAGAGATGGACTAGTGTGTATGCCCTTGAAAGTAAAAGGTGGACTTGGGAAATAGAGATGAAAATGTCAAAGAAGGAATTGTTAGGGTCAAAACAATTGGGTTAGTAAAGTGGTGAACAATTATGCATCTTAGAAACTTAGAAACTAAGTTGCAAAGTGCAGAAAATGAGAGTGAAAACTTGTAGAATTGATCAAGATTAAGTGATGAGATTGACCAATGGATTAAGAAGGTTTAAAGTGTTGTTATGGTGTTAGAACATGTTTGGATGCATGGTGTAACACCCCTACCGCTAATCTCGTCATTAACACTTAATCATCACATTCGTCATTACAGTCGCAGCGGAAAACTTTAATACAAACGGTGGATGAAACAATGTTGTTAGTCACCCACGTTACTAACAAGGCCTAACTCAATACAGTAACGGTCCGATGGACCGGAATACCGAGTACTTAGACAATACATCATCATTCCATTTCTAATCCGAGTCATGTACACTCACAATCCAACTATACCGAGTTTATCACTTTCTCTATGCTGATAACACATTCAGACTTACCTTACTAATACATACAATTACAAATGTAATTAAATCAGCTACCCATGCTTAACCACAACTACCCCGTCCTACTCTCGAATGGTATTCATCTCCATTGTACCTGAAAAGTAATGGGTGCTCCCAAAGGGGCTAAACACCTTTACTGTTATGGTAGACGTGCAACCCGCTACTATCGGGCCACACCTAACTAATTGTCGTCTAAGCATGCGATTTATTTTATTTAAATCAAAACATGAAATGTTGTAAACACACAACATGTTGAAACTGGCTGGCGCTCCTGATGCGTCCCCGACCGGTCGTAGACGTATCGTTGACTCAAATTAATTTTGATAGTTTAAGGAAAGACACGAGATAAACCTTAAACTGGAAACTCCATTTCGATTAAGAATTTACATACACAAAATTCACTCAATCTCCCTTGCCCTACACACGGACTCTCAAGACAGTTTCAACTTTACCCCTAAAGTCCTTAACCCTCACCCGACTATCGACCTACGGTTCATCGATCGCTCCCCGACCTGTCGGTCTATCAAATACAGAAAGTATTGACACTCTAACCCAGTCCTTACTAGCTCACCAACTCTCTAGTACTTACACACACTCTTGTCCGACTCACACTTGCTCAGATTGTATCTCTTCTTCTTTTCTCTCGCAAGCTTGATTTACATAGGACATAAATTCTCATATATATACACGTTAGTTAAGGTGTAACTAACTGCCTATGAATATATAGACTCTAGAAGTATATTACTTCCTCTTCTCTTATTATAATAGTCTCACCCTACTGCAGATTATCTTTCAACTTGATATGGAGCTATCAACAGACGTGCTGCCTTGCGATTAGGCAAGTTGGTGGCGCGTCTCCCAAGTGGTCGGTCACCACTAACACACTTCAACTTGTCTGACCTTGTCTGGTTAATTAATGCTCATAAATGATGTCTTCTGAATTTATTTCAGCTACGTAATGATGTTCATTAATAGCCTTTGCTTATCTTGTTATCTCGCACATTAATGAGCTTCTCATTTTGTCGTGAGCTAGTTGCTTGTGTGGGTGCGATACATCTGGGTGAGTTTGTCGACGTTTCTAACTCATTTCCACCCTTGTTTAATGTCTAATGCATGAGATATGTGATGGTGTGGTTCTTGACTACTTGTATGTTGCTAGAAGTTCTCTAGAGCTCTCACAGACAGGTGCCTGACTGGTTAGGCACATGTCGTAGGCTGAGTGCGCTTGCAACCTTGCGTGCTAAGTCACTCATGACTTAAGTGCGCTTGCAACCTTGCATGCTAAGCCACTTATTCACCTGTTTATCTGAATGATAAGCTTGACAAACATGTTAGATAAACACCACAGGTTTGCTATCATCAAAACTATAGATCCTTGAGTTAACAATTTCCCCCTTTTTGATGATGGCAACCGATAAAATAATATGTACTCTGACAACTCAAGGATTCAAAAATTTTAGAGGTGTTCCCCCTAAGAGGGATTCCCCCTAAGTTTTTTAAGGGTTATAACGTACGTAGAACAATAAGTGACATCTTTTATGTTATACTACAACCATAGTAGAAATTTTTCATTAAGATGATACATAATACAAGGAAGATAGACATAGTTTCACAAGTGCATATTCTTTCATTCTTCCCCCTTTGCCATACAGAAAAATAGGGAGCAACTACACGACTTAAGGTATTGTAAAGGCCATAACATTCCATAGAGTACAAACTACAAACATGATCAAGATAATCTAGATGGAGTGTCGGGTTTGGGTATCCCATTCATAATCATCAGGGCCAAAGGGTTCATCATCCGAAAATGAAGCTTTGATCCAAGATGGTCTGGCTGTGGTAGGATTGATCAAAGGTGATTCATCTGTGGTGGAAAGGTCTGACTCCTCAGAATCAACTGTGAACTCCATACAGTGAGGAGTTCTAGAATAAGAGAGAGTGACACTTGAGGTTCTAAACTAAGCTGTGAATGAGTTAGAGTTGGGTAGGACATATCTTGAAGCGACGTATTTCTTTGGATGTTTTGTGAACATGAGTTTGCGAATGGTGGAATGAATGGTTTTCTCATTTGAGCTGTAGGAGCTTTGTAGAGTTTGTGCCATTTTGTGAGAAGTAAAATAATGAATGTGAGTGGCAAATGATTGTGAGCGACGTATTTATAGACACTTTGGATATGCTCAACAACTGATCGGTGAATGGTATTAAATGAGGTGCTACATCTTGTAGGCTATGTTGGTAAGCTTTTTAGGTGTCAAGTGTGGAGATTGGATTAGTGGAATGGATGAGACTAAATATCTTTGATCATTTTACAATTTTTAATCAAGGAAGAGGCAACCAATACAATAAATTATTTCATGAACAAGATAATCATTCAAGATAGACAAGAAATAGTTGCATTTTCATTTATATCAAAAGTTTACTTGGAAACAGATAGTCAATGACAAAATAAAACATTAATGGAAAAACAAAATCTAATATTAATGCTAGCTCTCATGGTTATCACTCATGTCTTTAAGAGACAAAGAACACTCAGGCTATGTGGGAATCTATAAAGTCTCTTACACACTGAAGAACATCCCGAGTTGAGGTATCTAGACTGGTCCCTGACCTGTCATGGACCGGTGAGAGACTTCTCTTCCTTTTGAGTCCTGAGGCTCGTGCAGTTGGTCAAGGTTCTGACCATGCTTCCTCACTCTTTGTGGGCTTCTAGAGGGCTACGAGCTTATATCCCTTAGTCTTTATCCCCATTTTGGACAAATCTCTGAGCAGATGCTGTCCTGAGTGGTGCGCGTGCATTCGTGGAACCTGTCACTGTCCACTCCATTCTCTAGTAGCACTGTGGTGACCACTTCCCCATGCACCAGACCTTGGTTCACTTGACGACTCTCATCCAGTGAGGAGAATCATGGCTGGAAGGTCGATTTTCTCCTTGGTCTTGAGTGCAAACAACAGCCTCACATCCCGTGCATTGACGATGTGAGTGTGTGATTCCTTGGGGTGATATATGGGTGATGATACTAAAGAGGACTCTATCCAGAATGGACATGTCCACAACATTGAAGTTTTTCATCGTTGCTCCTTTGTTGAGGAGGTTGACCATTTTCCCTCCTTGGTGGCCTAGGTCATTCCAAGTTGTTTCCTTGGAAATGACCAGCCCTTCTGGCTCTATGTTGAAAGTCTTGCTAATCTAAGACTTGGAGATGGTGATTTGAGCATTTTGATCCGTTGAGATGAGATAGTCATCATCATCGTCGCTCTGGAGTGGTCCTAGATGTCGCATATGTTCTTTGAACAGCTTGGTGTAGACAGGGAGAGGCTCCTGGAAGATGTCTATCCATCCTTGGAACTCCAACAGCTCGATGATCTCTCCAAGATCCATCCTTTTCATCCATTCTATGTCCAACGTCTTTGGTAAGACGGGATAGGATTGGTCGTTGACGTTTTCAGCCTTGATCAAAGCTGGCTCTAGCTCCGTGAGCTTTTTCACTCGCTTCAAGGACTGTGATGGCTGGGACTTGACAACAGCTCTTTTCACTTGGGAGAGCTCCTCCATCTCTAGAGTGTGTGGTGATGGTGCCAATGGTCCCTAGCCTTTGGTTTTGGATTGCTTTTTGGTTTTTCTATGGGAGTAGGGTTAGGAAGGATAGTAGGTTTAAAGGTACCAGATTCAATGAGGTGGTGAGTTTTAGGAATATGGGTTCTTATGTATTCTACCTCACTGACTAGTAGTTCACCTTCTTGCACTACTTTTACCGTGAGTTGATCTTCCTCTTCCTTTGTCAGGCGAGTTTGAGATTCTGTGAGCTGTATGTCGGCCACTTGTTGTGGGGAAGCTTCCTTGAGGACGTCCTTAGCTTTTGATCGAAGAGCAGTTTTGGGTGCCATTTTGGTTTAGAGGATTTGTACTAGACTTTAGAACTTTTCGATCGGGTGTTCTTTAGTGGCTGTGAGGCAAGGGTTCTTTGCACCGAGCTCACGAGATTGTTTGTAAGAGAGAAGAGAAATTGCTCTGAAAGCTTAGAGAGATTAGAGAGAGTGAGGGCAATAGTGTGACAAGACAAAACTCCCGTCGCCCTTTTATAGATATTGAGTAACGGTCGGTGACCGCTCCTCGTCCGCTCGCTGACATGTCCTAACGATACTATTCATAACGGGCAACGGTCGTGACGGTTGTCAGTGATCCGTTGAGAGATTTTCCCGTTTCTATCCGTTCGACCTTCTCTAAACTAACCTCACTTGTTGTGGAAAATTTCATATCTGTTTCAAGTAGTTGTTTGACATAACTTCTATGCATTAAACTGATCGTTGACTACAGAACGATTACATTAAGGGGGTTGCTTACGTTTCGATGACCGATCATGGGAATGAAAAGATGATTTAATTGTGATCAATGAATATCACACCAAGATCATGAATAATCTTGTTGAATCTTTCTCTACTTAATGGCTTAGTAAAAATGTCAGCTAGTTGGTCGTCAGTAGAAATATACTTTAAGCCAGCTAATTCCTTTTCACAACGATCTCCAAGAAAGTGATGTCTAATGTCAATATTCTTGGTATGCGAATGATGTACTAGATTTTTGGAAATATAAATAGCACTTGTATTATCACACATGATAGGTAACGTACCTGTTTTAACACCATAGTCATCGATTTGTTGTTTGAGCCATAAGAGTTGGGCACAATAGCTTGCCGCAGCTATGTATTCTGATTCTACAGTAGAGATGGCTACACTTTATTGTTTCTTTTATCCCCATGCGATCAAACATGATCCAACAAAGAATGCTGTCCTTGATGTGCTTTTTCTGTCAGTGATGGATCCTCCATAGTCTGCATCTGAAAATCCTACAATGTTACAATTTGTGAATCTGGGATAAAATAAACCAAGATTCATGGACCCTTTGAGATAACATAGGATTCTTTTTACAGCTGTGAGATTACTCTCTCTAGGATCTGCTTGAAACCTGGCACATAAGCAAACGCTATACATAATGTCAGGTCTACTAGCAGTTAGATATAGTAGAGAACCTATCATCTTCCTGTACAATCGCTGGTTGACCGGTTGGTCACCAGTCGTGACGCCTATCTTTGTGCCAACGGCCATAGGTGTGTCAAATGGTTTGCAACCTTCCATTCCAAAACTCTTCAGTGTATCTTTTACATACTTTTGCTGGGATATGATGATCCCTTCAATGTCCTGCTTGACTTGATGTCCTATGAAGAACTTCAGTTCTCCTAGATCACTCATCTCAAATTCTTTCTTCACCAATGCCTCAAAACTTTTGCAATACTTTTCATCAGAATCTCCAAATATTATATCATCGACATATACTTGCACAATTAGGAAATCTCTTTTGTTGTTGTAAACAAATAGAGTTTTGTCTACTTTACCTCTTTTGAAGTGGTTTTCCAATAGATAGGAGGACAGGCGGTCATACCATGACCTTGGGGCTTGTTTGAGCCCATTAAGAGCTTTGTCAAGCCAAAGTACCATGTTTTTTCCTTCTTGTGTCTCAAAACCTGGAGGTTGTTCAACATACACTTCCTCTTTGACGTACCCATTGAGAAAGGCACTCTTGATGTCAAGTTGGAAGAGTTCAATTCCTTTGTGTGCAGCAATTGCAATTAGTAATCTGAAGGACTCCATCCTTGTTACTGGAGCCAAGGTTTCTTGGAAGTTTATCCCCTTGTTGATGATATCCTTGAGCTACCAGAGGAGCCTTGTTCCTGACCACTTCTCCCATCTCATTTAGTTTGTTTCTGAAGACCCATTTTGTGCCAAGTACTCCTTGATGAGTAGGTCCAGACTCAAGATG
This sequence comes from Limonium bicolor, assembly GCA_023374045.1. Classification (NCBI taxonomy): domain Eukaryota; kingdom Viridiplantae; phylum Streptophyta; class Magnoliopsida; order Caryophyllales; family Plumbaginaceae; genus Limonium; species Limonium bicolor. Next base: position 221,593,986 of record CM041781.1, read on the forward strand.
CCAAACTCTGTATCTTTCAAACTGATTTAACTCTTCTTGCATTGCCTTGATCCAATTAGAGTCTTGAAGAGCTTCCTTAATGTTCTTGGGTTTGATGGATGAGACTATCGTTGAGAAGGCTACGAGATCACGACTTTGCGCTCTGGTTTGAATTCCCTTTGAGATATCTGATATGATGTTCTCCAATGGATGATCTTTGTACAAGGCACGAGATTGATGAATGGTTGATGGTGATAGAGGATCTTCGACATCATTATTTCCTTCGACGACCTGTTGTTGACCTGTTGGGCAGGTTTTCTTCAGTCGGTGATTCATCTTTGGGATGATCCGTGTGATCCTGATCAGCTAGATTGAATCCAAGTCCTTCATCTTCTTTGGATTTCTTGACTATGTGAGCATAAGCCTCATCAAAGACCACATGCACACTTTCTTCCACTTGCAGTGTCCTTTTGTTGTAAACTTTGTATGCCCGGCTCCTTTCAGAGTTCCCAAGGAAGATAGCCACAGCACTTCTAACATCAAATTTTCCTAGAGGGTTCTTTTCATTGTTGTGGACATAGCATTTACAGCCAAAGACCCTGAGGTGACTTATGTTTGGTTTTCTTCCCTTGATTAGCTCATAGAGAGTTTTGTTGAGGATAGGTTGTATGAGCATTCTATTTGTGATGTAGCATGCAGTTGCCACTGCTTCTGCCCAGAAGACCTGAGGAAGACCGCTCCCCAATAGCATGGCCCTGGCTACCTCTTGTAGTGTTCTATTCTTATGCTCAACTACCCCATTTTGTTGGGGTGTTCTTGGTGCTGAATGTGTGTGTGATTGATTCCATGTTGTTTACACATATCCATGAATTGTTGATTCTCAAACTTTGACCCATGATCAGACCGAAGAGCCTTGATTTTGTGGTTGAGTTGTACT